>VDFB02193867.1:98933148-98990549 GCA_007258455.2 Sequoia sempervirens
GAGGTTTGGAATCCTTTTGTTTCTATTTCTTTCCTTTTCCTGTAGAAGCCTTCTAATCTCTAGGCTCCTGTGATGCAATAAGTTCCTGTGAAGAGGAAGAAGGTTTCACCGTGCCCATGCTAGCTAACTTAGCTTGCTCTCAAGTGAGAGATGAAGAAAATTCATCAAGAGATGGCATAGTGAATCTCGTACCAAGTGAATCCATCATGGCATAAAAGGTAGATACAAAAATTGAATAATCTGGTCCAAGCTTAGAAAGAATGGACAATATCAACTGAGAGTCTTCTTTCTGAACACCACATTGTGACAAATGTAATCTAAGAGACTTGAGTTTGGTGAAAAAATGCTAGATACTATCAAAATCCATAGGATTTAAGCCAATAAGCTCATTCTCTAACTGAAACCCTCTCATAGTATCCTGCTTCCCAAATAAAGACTCTAAAGTAATCCAGATCTCATTGGGTGTAGTGCAAGACTCAATGTGAAAAAGAAGGTCAGATGAAAGAGATAGACATAATGTACCATAATCTTCATCACACCTATTAAACCATTTTCTCTTTTCAATAGCACCTGTAGGTTCAATTTCTATACCCATGGTTACCCTATACAACCCTTTGTGTTTCAAATGAATCTCCATTTGTTTTTTCCAACCAAAATAGTTGAATGGAGTAAGAGGTGCAATATTATGTAAATCCATGATAGAAACAATAGTATATACTCTCAAATGAAAAAAAAATAATGCTTGCGGATCTTAAAAAAAACTCCTAATTTGCACGCTTCTCAAGAAATACCCCAAAAAATAAAGGCTGAGTTCTAATAAAAAAATCAGATGCCTAGAGAAAATTTTGCAAAAATCAGGTTTGAGATCTAAGAGAGGTCAGAAATAGCTTTCCGACGCCTTTTTTTTTTTGAAAAACTGATAAACGAGGCAAAAGATATGCCCTCCGGAGTGAAAACAACAACTTCGGCTTTGACAGGCGAAAAAAGCACCAAAATGGAAAAATCAAAAAGTCAAACCACCACCACTGCGAAGATTGTCAAACTATCTTTTCAACGATATCTCGTTTGCAAAAAATTACCTCTGTTTGCCCAAGTTATGAAAAAATGAAAAAAAGCCCTATAAAAGGCCTTTCAGCACTAACAAGGGTCAAAGTTTCGCCCCATGATTTCTGGCCCTCGGTCACTAATATGACCGGCCGCTGTAGGGTTTTTAAGAAAATCAGCCAGGGGGCTTGGGTCGCGGCTCCTGGTCACTGATAAAACTGATTGCTAAAGGTAGAAGGGGCTGGAGCTAGTGCGGAGGTCGGAGTCGGCGCTCTTGGTCCCCGATAGGACCCGAGGCTGTAAGCTAAAGCCCGTGGGGGCGAGGAGGTTGGTGACGCTCGGGCTGAGGTCAGCGGCATTTTTTGGTGGCACTATAGTGGCTGGTGGCCGTTTGGTGGTGGGCGGGCGACGCTACCTTTTAAATAGGCAATGCAACTTTTTAATAGATTTTTTTATTTTTTGAATTTTTTTGCACATTTTTCGAAAAAATTTGCCTCGGGAAGCAAGCTGGGGATGCCGTACGGCCTCTGGCTAATTTTTTTTTGGATTTTTTTCAACTTTCGCCTAAATCGACAAAACGAAAGGCATTTTTGGGGTTTTTGGATGCTCTGATCATGATGGCGACGTCCGTTTGGCCCAAAAATGCACAGAAAAATTGCGTACCCCTAGATCTACCAAAAATTAACCTAACTTGAAACCCTTGCACTGAAAAAAGTGCTGTGAGAGAATATCTTCAGAACATGAATAGGTAGCGACAAGTCTAGAGCTCTGATACCATGTAGAAGTTGAAAAACCAGCTTCACAGTCCCCAAGAATCACCTACAAGCAATCACCTATCACATGCAACAGATATTCAGAACAAAACAACAAAAGTTATGTAAACCCTCAGAGTCAATGTGTGAAAGAAAAAATCAGCTTAATTGATTATGGAATGAAAATTGTCTTACAAATATTACAAAATCCTTGAAAAAGGAAATGATGCAATAAAGCAAGAAAAAAACAACCCTAATCTTATCTTGAGCAAAAAGACAACTCAACAAGATAAGGATAATAATTAAATAATAATTATCCTAGGAAATAAAATATCCTAAGTAAACTTATGCTAAAGTGTAATTAAATAATTAATTACACCAACATATAACAAGTCTTCTTTGTGTTCTTTTTATCTCTATGGCAGTGAGCCCTCTAGGTTGTATCCCTATGGATAGTGAGTCCTTATTTCAAGCAGTGAGCCTTATTTCAAGCAATGAGCCTTATATCAGGCAGTGAGCCTTTTTGTAATTGTTTTTGATATTCTCTATAGTGTGAGTTAATCCTCACCGTGGTTTCTCCCTCATTGGGTTTTCCAAATAAATTTGGTGTTATTGTGTTTTTGCATTTGCATTTGGTGGTTGATCACTTAATCAGTTTATGTGTTAATTCCAATAATTGAATTTAAGGTTATAATCCATGACAACTGATTCACCCCCCTCTTAGTTGTCCTATCCAACATAAATAAGAGGTCATTTCAGTATGTTTCAGCTAGCAATTTTTAAGAGAGCATTCCTATAGTAATTTTATGATATCAAGATCATATGAAGAGCATTTTCAAGGCATTCAAGAACATATTTATAGAAGAATTATTGCAACACTCAAGATCTTATTATAATGTCAAAGTCTCCTTACATCATGCATGTTATTTGAGCTAATATGTTGATGTAGTGTTCAAGTTCCATTCAAGAATTCAAAGGCATTATTTTAAATCAAATTTCAAGATCAAGATCCACATACATTGAAGCCATTTTATGCAAGTTGGATATCCATATTCCAAGGTTCATAGAAGGGTTTGGTGAGTTGTGATATCGAATCTTTTCATTTATCATTCTTTCATGCTATTTCATTTAATTACAAGGTTTAATTACCAAAATAGGGTTTGATCAAGGAAAACCTCCATTCACCACTAATAAATAATTTTTTCCTCTTTATTTTTGTTTGTAGGTTTTAGGTCAAATATCTCTTGAAGAGAAAAATTGCAAAGTTATCAAAGTTGCATTTGTTGTCATCATTCTTGCAATTTCACAGAAACTTGCCTAGAGGAATTATTTCTAGCTTTCTGACTATGAAAATTGAGGATCTGGGAGTGCAAATGCAATAGAAGAGCCCTAGCTAGGACCCATTTTCCATAGGGAAAATGAGTCCTCAGTTAGCTTTGGAAAAGAACTTTTGGTGACTAGTACACACCACTTTCCCTTTCTTGTATTTTTATTTTAGCTTTTGCTTCCATTAGAATTGAGCTTAATTTGTTAGATGCAATTTATAGCTTGCATTTTAGAGTTAGTTTTCTATTTTAATATTTCTCCCCAAAGTGTTGTTTAATAGGGACCCCCATCCTTGCATAAAAAGGAAATTTGTAGATTCACACTTTGACTTGATTCACCTCAAGGTTGTTATTCATTTAATTGTGTGGATCCCATTTCTTGAATGAAATTGGAGAAATAAATTCATCATATTTGCTTTACGGTGAACCACCCACACCATGTCCACACCTATATATTTTTTTCTTCATTTCATTTTGGTGACTTTGACTTTGATCATTGCAATTTTCTGATTTTGGAGTCCATTTGCACCCTAGGGTAGATTTAGATCTTGTATTCATTTGAATTTCATTTCATTGAATTGAGTCTTATTTAGGGTTGCTTAGATTTCATTGACTTTGCATTTCATTTAGGAGTTTTAGGATTGCATCTTTGCATTCTTTAAATCTGAAAAATACGAAAAAATAAGTCATTTTGTAAATCATTTACATAGCATTGCATAATCATTTACTTGAATTTGAAAATTGAAACAATATTGCACATCAAATTAGGTCTCCTAGTTTGTTATTTTGTTACATTTTGCACTTGCATTCAACATTAATTTCACAAAAAAAAACAAGCTATAACTTGTTTTTTATTAGAATTTAGAAATTGTTGAAATCATCTCAGAAATCTATAAAAGAATTTAAAAAAAGCCTAACCTAGCACCCATTCACCCTTGGGAGAATTAGTCCCTAATTAGGGTCATTTCATGATTTTCTTGGAACTAAAACATCTGTTTTTTCATTTCATTTTGTTGTTTTTAGTTTACAGATTTTTTGTTAAGTGAAATTGATCATATTTAGCTTCATTTGATAAAATTAGTGCATTGTGTGATTTCAAAATTGCATTTACAAGACATTATTTTTATGTATTTGCATTGTGTAATAAAAAAATTACCTTGTTTAGAATCTAAAAAGTGCATTTACATATTGCATTGTAGGTCATTGCATTGCATTTAACCCTCTTTCCATTTTGGGTTTACATTAAGTTTGTTGGTGTAATTAATTATTTAATTACACTTTAGGATAAGTTTACTTAGGTAATTATTTATTTTCTAGGATAATTATCATTTAATTCTTATCTTATCTTATTGAGCTGTCTTTTTGCTCAAGATAAGATTAGGGTTGTTTTTTCCTGCTTTATTGCATCATTGCCTTTTCGAAGGATTTTGTATTATTTGTAAAACAATTACATTCAATAATCAATAATTCTGATTTTTGCTTGCACACATTGGCTCTGAGGGTTTACAGAACTTATGTTGTTTTTTGTTCTGAATAGCTTTGCATGTGATAGGTAATTGCTTGCAGGTGTTTTTGGGGACTGTGAAGTTGGTTTTTCAACTTCCACATGGTATCAGAGCTCCAGACCTGTCGCTGTCTATTCGTGATCTGAAGATATTCTCTCATAGCATCTTTTTTCTGTGCAAGGGTTTCAAGTCAGATTGATTTTTGGTATATCTAGGGGTAGCCGAAATTTCAGAGCATTTTGGGCTCAAACGGACATCGCCATTGCGATCAGAGCGTCCAAAAACCCCAGAAACACCTTTCGTTTCGTCAATTTAGGTGAAAGTTGAAAAAAAGGAAAAAAAATTAGCCCCAAGGCCGTATGGCCCTAGGGCACACAGATCAAGGCAATTTTTTGAAAAAAGTGCAAAAAATGTAGTAGAAATCTGCGCAGCCAGTTATAAAGCCTCTCGCCATCGCTCCTCCATTGAGTGGCCACCCGCGGGCCACCCACCGACCGCTTGGCTGCCACCGTCGGTGAAGGCTTCCACCCGAGTGCCGCTCATGCCCGCCCAGTGGCCCCTCCGCCCTATCCCGCGACCATATTAGGGACTGGGAGCCAAGCAATCAGCACCCCACCAGCTGCCTTTAGCCCCAGGGCTGGTCACATTTGTGACTAGGGGCTCCACTCAGGAGCCAGACCACTAGCCCCCCAGTCCTGCATGTGACCAAGGGCCCTTTTTTTGTAGCCCCTGAGGGCTCTGGTGGACATATTGAGCAGATTGGAGCACTTTTATGAAATCGGGTATATCTTGGGTGTTTTTTGTCTGTTTTTATAATAAAAATAGTCGTTGGAAAGTTGATTTTGGTGCCGATCTGGTGGTATAGGCCATTTTTTCTGATTTTTTTATTTTGATGCATTTTTCTGCCTCTGAAGTCAAAGTTTCTATTTTCACTCCGGAGGGCATATCTTTTGCCTCGTTTATTGGTTTTTCAAAAAAAAATAGGCGTTGGAAAGCTGCTTCCGACCTCTTCTCAGATCTCAAACTTGATTGTTGTAGAATTTTCACCAGGTGTCTAATTTTTTTGTCAGAACTCAGCCTTTACTTTGTGAGTTATTTTCTTGGGAAACGTGCAATTAGGAGTTTTTTTTTAGATCAAAGAGGAATTTTTTTTTATTTGAGGGTATATACTGCTATTTTTCTATCATGGATTTACAACACACTGCACCCCTTACTCCATTCAACTATTTTGGTTGGAAAAAATAAATGGAGATTCACTTGAAACATAAAGGGTTGTATAGGGTAACCATGGGTACAAAAATTGAACCTACAGGTGCTACTGAAAAGAGAAAATGGTTTAATAGGTGTGATGAAGCTTATGGTACATTATTTCTTTCTCTTTCATCTGACCTTCTTTTTCACATTGAATCTTGCACTACACCAAATGAGATATGGGATACTTTGGAGTCTTTGTTTGGGAAGCAGGATACTATGAGAGGGTTTCAATTAGAGAATGAGCTTATTGGCTTAAATCCTAGGGATTTTGACAACATCCAGGAGTTTTTCACCAAAATCAAGTCTCTTAGATTGCAGTTGTCACAGTGTGGTGTTCAGAAAGAAGACTCTCAGTTGATATTGTCCATCCTTTCTAGGCTTGGACTTGATTATTCAGTTTTTGTATCTACCTTTTATGCCACTATGGATGCACGTGGTACGAGATTCACTATGCCATCTCTTGATGACTTTGCTTCATCTCTCACTCGAGAGAAAACTAAGTTAGCTAGCATGGGAACCATGAAACCTTCTTCCTCTTCACATGCACTTATTGTATCACAGGAGCTCAGAGATCAGAAGGCTTCTACAGGAAAATGCAAGAAATAGAAACAAAAGAATTCCAAACCTCATGAGCAGCAAAAGGAGTCCTCATATTCATCCTCCTCTTCTAAGGGGAAATCATTTAGGAGGGAGAAGTCTACATGTGCATATTGCAATAGGGAAGGACATGCAAAACATAATTGTTATAAGGACATTGATGAGCTGAAACATCTTCTTCAGAAACATCAGATTGATTTTCCTTCTAGGATGTATGCATCATCTTCTTCTCCTCATTCTTCTTCTTCAGAGCAACATAACATAGGCACAGCTGGTTTACTTACTTCATTAGATATGAAGGGACATGCTCTTTGTGCTTCTTCAGGTATTAGATCAGGGAGATGGCTTCTAGATTCAGGAGCATCTCATCATATGGCATCTTCACAGTTTATGTTCACTTCCTTTGAGCCTTGCACTATGTCTCCCATTTTGATGGGAAACAACACTTACCTGAGTGTTATAGGGAAGGGGTCTATTAGTTTTTGGGATCACTCCTTTTAGGATGTCTTGTGTGTCACTCACTTGAAACATAACCTTCTTTCCATCTATCAGATAACACATGGGGGCAATGGGAATTCTGTGGAGTTCACACCTTATTTGGTTATCATCATAGACTTGGAGAGTAGAGCAGTCATTGCTACTGGGATAGTTGATCACTCCTATCAGTTGTATTCCTTCACTGATTTTGCTACTGGTGGTGCTTCTCTTCCTACAACTGTTCCTCACACTTCGTGTGTGCATTATCATTCAGAGGAGAGATTTGGCTTCTTCAACATTGTTGTTCTCACTTTGGATCCTATTCTTGAGCATTCTATTCCATCTCCTCCACCTCCTGTTGCTTCTTCTGTTTCAGTGCAATAGGGTCCAGTTGATCATACATCTTTGGAGGTTTCTATTGAGTCTTCATCTACTTTGACTTCTTCATTTGTTGAGGTCACACCTACTTTTGTGGAGACATCTTGGGCTGCACCTATTCCACCTTCAGAGATTTCTTTTATTCGGCCTCTTCCCTCTCACTTCTTTCTAGAGATGCAGTTTCTTCACTTCTTTTGGAGTTACTTCATTATGGGGGGGATATGTGGTCTCTTTCTTCCTCTCTTATGGGGGGATTCATTTATGTATCTTTGTGATGGATGGTGTCCTTGGGGGGTCTTATGGAGTCCTCCATCTTTCATCACTTAAGTACTTTATTACATTCTATTTTGGGGAGGAGTTTTATTCCCATGTGGTTTTTTCCTTTACCCCATTTGATTTAGTTTGCATTGCATTTGTAAATGAGTACCTGATCAAACCTTGTTTTCGGGACTCATATTTGCATAATAATTTGCTTCTCCCTAAGTTGCACTTATGGGGGGGTGTTGGTGTAATCAATTATTTAATTACACTTTAGGATAAGTTTACTTAGGTAATTATTTATTTCCTAGGATAATTATCATTTAATTCTTATCTTATCTTATTGAGTTGTCTTTTTGCTCTAGTTAAGATTAGGGTTGCTTTTTCCTGCTTTATTGCATCATTTCCTTTTTGAAGGATTTTGTATTATTTGTAAAACAATTACATTCAATAATCAATAATTCTGATTTTTTCTTGCACACATTGGCTCTAAGGGTTTATAGAATTTATGTTGTTTTTTGTTTTGAATATATTTGCATGTGATAGGTGATTGCTTGTAGGTGTTCTTGGGGACTGTGAAGTTGGTTTTTCAACTTCTACAAATTTTGTGAAACTTGTATGAGCTTTACAACTTGGTTTCCTATTAGCAATACTATTGTGAGATGTATTTTGAGACTCATGTCATCCCGCAATACACCATTTGTTGTAGATCTTGGGTTTTCCTACCATTTCACTAATAATGTTGATAATAAACCATTTATGGATCATAGACTTCATACCTCATTTCCAATGACTTCCCTACCTATGACCAATGTGCATGATGTTGTTAATGTCCTATAAGAGAACATAAGAAGGATAGATGAAGAAATAGAGAAATTGAAAAACTTTGTGAATTTTGAAAAAATGACTATTAGTTCCATTCTTTCCTTAGAGAATGTGAGTAAAATTCTTGAACATGAACATGTAATAAAGATTATGCAAATTCTAGCTCATATTGTTGATACAAACATGTCTACTATGATTAGTTGTGCTCAAGCTTTGGGCTATAATCAAAGCAAAGGTGGGAATTCAATCCCTCCTTCCACAACCCTTACCTCTATTCCTACATTCACTAGTACTCATGTTACCACAACCATTCAACTTAGTAGTAACGTCAACACCTCTTTAGGTATTTCCACTAGGAATCCTTCTAGCATTGTGAATTCAAATTTCATATCTCCTCAACCATTCCCCCTCAAAAAATTATAAGAAAATTTCCCTCCACATACATACACCACTCCACCTTATTCTCCTCCATCTCATAATACCAAAAATGATTCAATCCTGAAGAAACTTTTACAAAAAATGTCATCCCTTCAACAACAAATCGCCACCCTAAAACAAAACAACAATGGCCAACCTTCACAATACATAAAAAAAATTCCCTTATCCTTGGAGATATTGAGAACACAAACTCCATAAGGTATAAAGGTTCCTAGGTTTAAGAAATATGGTGGGAAATGATATCCCGTTAGTCATGCTTCTAATTATACAACCCTATGCAATGACTTCATTTTGAAGATAAACTCTTGGCTAAGATATTCTTTAGGTCCTTGAAATATGATGATTTAGAGTGGTTTTGATCCTTACCAAATAATTCAATTGGTTCATTCAATAAACTTATTGACTCCTTTCAAAAACACTTCCAAATTCACATGGGTCCCAAGATGACCTTAGCTGATTTGATGACATGTAAACAAAAGGTTGATGAAAAATTCACTGATTTCATAACAAGATACCAAATGCTTTATTCATAAATAAACATTAAGATTCCTGATGCTGACCTTAAAAGAATGTTTACTTTCAACTTCCAAGATAAGATCAAAATTTATCTTTAGATGTTTAGATTTCCTTCCTTCACATAGTTATGTACAACCCTTAATGATTACAAAAATTTGGTTAGTAGTCATGAAGTGAAAACTCCCTCTAACCATCCTAAAAATTCTAAATCCACAGCTCAAACCAACTACCAACATTTGAAGAAAAAAAAAGGATTCCTCCAACTTAATCCCCCTCAATCCAATCAAAATGTTAACACCCAAGTGGCTGCTATAAAGATGAAAAAACCATATGCCTTTGCAAATAGAAATAGATAGTTTACACCACTACCTGATACCCTTCATAATACCATGTTGTAGCTCTTAGAGAAGAATTTGACATCCTTACCTATTGTTAGAGATCTTGATCCTACTAAGCCTTTACCTCCAAGATATAGACCAAATTCCTAGTTTCATTTCCATCGACAAAATAGACATGATATGAAACATTGCAAGCATCTTAAACATCTTGTGCAAGACCTTATTGATTCTAATCATATCCAAATTGGAGGTGTGAATGATCAAGGGAATAAGTTTGTAGCTCCTAATAAAAAATTGCAAATCTTTACTATGGATATAAAATCCCTCGAACTCCCTTTGGGTTGATAATATTATTTTGCTTGGTTTTTTCCCGCACCCCATATATTTGAATATCTCTAGGCCCCTTTTTGAAGAGCTTCACCCACTCTCACCACATGTCCACCACACGATCTTTGCAAGGATTTCCTCCTTTTTTTCTCTTCTAAGCCCCACCATGCTTCCACATGTCAACAACATGGTAATTTGAGTGCTTGCTTTCCTTCGCCTCTCTACTGAGCTCCACTTATGTGCCACATAGCATCGTTCTGCATACACTTTTTGGGTGGACCCCATAGTTAGCATAGCTAATGAAGACTTCTCCATGTGTCTTCTCTGTGGGGATTTTCCTTACAAGGAAAGAACAATCAATTACGAGCCCCATCCTATTGCCACATGTCCTAACTGACTTCATAGGTGAGCGAGACATGTCCGCACAAGGTTTTGCTACTTCTATACTAGGACCACCGCCATCATTTGCAAAGGATGCATCTAGCTTGATGGAAATTGCATTCTATGGCTTAAATTTTTTTTATATTACTGGATTTCAGGTGGTGGGGTGTTTTATTATAAATATAGCTTCTTCTTTCAGAAAATCCGTTCGAAACATACAAAAAATTTGTGAAAAGACACCAGGCCTTTTGTATTGTTTTTTATTATTTTATAAGACATACAGACTATGCCATTGTTGTTTGGCCTTTTTGTTTCTTAAGCTATTTGACAAAAAATTATGTTGTGCCATTACTATACTGAATAGTTTATTTGCAAAACTTCTATGATTTCAATATAAGTTTGTTGATTTAGACTATGTCTTTGACTCTTTTTTTAGTAAATGTGTATGGGAGTTATTTTATGTTATTGGATAAATTATTGATGTTTTCATCTTTGATTTCTATTATTTTGGGAAATGTAGATTGTTGAACAGGCCCTTAAATCCCATCCAAAAGATAGATTTATCATGCCTACACCTACATCTTGGTGCATCGCCTTAGTTAGATCTTTATTTTTTATATTTGCTTCCTTTTCCCATTCTAAACCCCAAATTACAGAAGAAGCTAACTTCTTTAAAACCCTAGAGGTTACTCAGTTTAGTGTAATTCATCGCCCCATTAACTGAATTTTCCATAAGGATGTTGCTTGTCAAATTTTGGCATCAACAATTTCTTTTTCTGGAATGCCCGGTGGGACCACTTAAATGTACCTAAGCCTAAAGTGGGTGTTTGAGCCATCAACCTATTACTAGATACCAAACAACAAATAACCCTGGCTTGCTAGTGCCACCACTAGTAATAGTACAAACTAGAACCCATCCAGTGAACGTTTTGATCCCTCCACTAGCCATGTTGCCAATTAATAACAAAAATTATGTGGCATGGGATGCCTGAAGCCCCCTTATGGCACTAGTAGCACCCATTATTTGGGCCCCATCCTAGCCTGTGCTTTAAAACTTGTACCAAAATTCACCAAGGAAGGCTTGAAAATACCATCCAAACACCTGCAAGATGTGGCAGATGTGTGTTTGGTGCACAAAGTCACTGACCAAAATATAGAACTAAGGTTGTTCATAGCCTCTTTTAGGGGTAAGGTGCTAGATTGGTACTGCACTCTACAAGCTAACACTATCGGTACCTAGGATCAACTCAGAGATCCCTTCTATGAAATATTTTTGAATGATGGAGATTGGTCTTTGCTATATCATTAGCTGGTAACCATAAAGCGAGCCCAATATGAAGCCATGATTGACTTCAACACCTAGTTCCACACAACTTGGCAGGCGATCTAGGCTTCTATCCATCCATTGACTGAGTTGGCATTCATGTTCTACCTTAAATCCATCAATACCAACATCTCAATGATGATCCAATCTCTTGGTGGGACCACTCTACCAGATGCATACAATTTTGTTGTCAAGGCAGAGAACAATCTAATAGATGCTTGGAAGTTGTGACCTTGTCCCACTATGCCTATATTCTCCAAGACCTTAGTTCCTGCCTAGGAAATAGCATCTACTAGTGTGCCTACTCTTTCCCAATCCATGTATGCATATCCGGGCATGCCACAGAACATTGCTTCCACATTTGGCTCTTCAAAAGATGAGATGAGTGACGTCAAAGAGTTGTTGCTAAACATATCAAATGAAATAACTACCATCAAGCGAAACCACTTTGTGCCTCCAAAGCCAACCTACCAAAATTATCAAGGAAAAAGATCTTCCTACCAAAAAAATCAATTCCAAGGAGGCTCACACACAAATCCATAGGCACAAACCATGAATCAGATAGTGTTTATACCTACTTTTCTATAGAGTTCTCACCCAAGCTCAAGTAGAGAGTTGATGGCAGGGAAAAACAATCTCACCAATGACATCAATCCCTAGTGCTTTCCTTGTGGCAACACACATATACCCCGAAATTGCACACGTGACAACCTAAAACAACAGGTAGTGGAACAACACAACCAAGGTGTTGCGTCAGAACTTGGGGGTTATGTATATGCCTCTCCACAAATGGAAAATGCGGTACTCACCACACAAATGCAAGGGATCTCTATGGAGCAAGAAACAGATATAGCTCCCAACCACGTGCTCTTCTCATGGATGGATGAAGAAGAGACAATGTTTGGAAATGATGCATCCACATCAAAAGCCCCATAAGTGCAATTTGATTACAACACTTTCTCTAAGAGGAGATTCATGGGTGAACCAGTCATCCTGCAACCCAAAGGTACCTCTGACCATACTCCTAGTACCTCTACAATTACAAAAAAAAATTAGCAATGAAGGGAAGTTTTTATAACTAGGGTTAAGGGTATGTGCAGGATCATCATGGAAAAAACAGGGCCTTAAGTGGCAAAAAATTCAGAAAAATCAGTGTTAGGAAACTTGACGTAAACAATTGAATAAGTTATCTATATTATTTCAAAAATATGTAACAATATAATCTATAGAAAATTGAATGTAGTTTCTAAACTACTAGGTTTATTTAAAAATAAATAAAATCTATTTGGTGAAAATTTGAAATTTCAATGCAGTAGTACTTAAATTTCAGGGAAAAAATAAGAAGTAGGTGTCTTCTGACCACCCAACCATAATAAAATGATAATATTTTTTTATAAGATTTTATATATAAGTGAGGACTCATCTCCATGTGATGCTTATTTTTTTTAATTTTTTCCAAGTAAATAATTAATTATGAATTTTTATTACAACTTTTAAAATATAAAAACTTCAAATGTAACCACCTTAACTTGGTCAAAACTTCATGAAATTTATTTCTTTTTTAATCATATTATGTGAAGCATGATGAACACATGTTTCATATTCAAAAAATGTGATACCGTTTGAAAGTTATAGATGTTTTTCAATCAGCCTATTGATCAGGACTTTAGTCGTAATTCTAATAGAAAATGAATAATAATTATTTATTAAATTGAATTAAAGCATAATTGATATTGGTGGAAAGTTGAGAATCTCCTCTAAAACCCTTTTCGTTTCATCAATTTTGGGTTAAAAAGTCATCAGCCACATACCCTACAAATACCCATAAAATTGCCACTTTTTGACCCATCATGATCTTGCACATACCCTTAAGGAACAAAATCCTTCAAATCCACCACCATTCAATGTGGTGGAACAGTTGAAAAAATCCTCTACTAATGTTTCCCTTTGGGATTTCTTAGCTATTTTGGAGCAGAAGTCATTACTATAGAAGGCCCTGCGAGAGGATGTAATCATTGAGCCAACAAAGTAGTCACTCAAGGGAAAGGCCATTGATCCATCACCTCCTACCAAAGTTCTCACAACTAGTACACATGAAGCCTCTATCGAAGTTAGAGATAAGTCGAAACTAAAGCCTTTTTTCCTAACTCTTATTGTGGGGAAAAAATTATTGCATAATTTCCATGATTGACTCTAGTGCTAGCACCATAGTCATGCCCAAACACATAGCTGAAGCTTTAGGACTTAGCTATGAACCTTTAAAAAGGGAGGTAATTATGCAGCTTGATGGGAACAAGGTCAAAATCATAGGTGTCATTAAGAACCTCCCCTTGACTCTATTCTCCTTCCCTAGTATCATAGTTCCACAAGATACTATGATCATAGACATTCCCCCCATGTTCAGTCTCTGCTTATCCTGGGAACTCACTTCAAAGATAGGTGGATATATTTCCTTAGATTGGTCACACTTGATCCTCAAGACCAAACATGGAGCTAAAATGAAAATAATATTTGAACCTCTACATTTAGAACATGTAGCAGATGAAGCCATGATCAACTTTGAGGTTGCTCATACCTCTTTCACTAAAGAGGAAATGTATTGTACTGAGCTACTAGAGGATGAGGAGGTGACTGGAGACTAGATTGATTTAAAGGAGGTCCTCTTGAGTGAATATATTGACACTAATCCTTTTAGAAATTATCATGCCACCAGATTGGGGACTTATATCATCTATGATGAAGATCAAGTGATTCTGAAGGTCATAAAGGAATCTAAGAGTCATCAAGCCTCGAAGTTATGGATGCTACATTTTGATGGAGTGAGATGCAAAGTTGGCATAGGAGCCAGGATATGTTTGACATCCCCATCCAATAAAAAGACACTAAGGTCTTTTTTATTCTAGTTTTCCTATTCAAATAACGAAGCTGAATATGAATACCTAGTGCAAGGTCTAAGCCTTGTAGAATGGATGGGCATGAAGAAAATAATGGTGTTCAAAGACTCAAAACTAATAGTAAATCAAGTTCAGGGGCTCTCTACTGCCAAGAATCTACATGAGATCCTATAGACATAGAGTTTGGGATCTGATCAAGGGATTTGAAGGGCCTTCAATATCTAGATAGTGCCTAGAGAGAAAAATGTAGATGCGGGCCGCATGGCAGCAATCAAATCTCTATTTGGTCCTGCTTCTGACTTAATTCATAATATACACTCTATACGAGTGATCATTCAACTGAAAATCCCAACTAATGATTAGAGTTGGAAAGTGTTCAAAAGTGATGAACACATCTCCTCATTCATCCAACAGTTGGGAGAGTTTGCTAAGAAAATCCAATTGAAGATTGTTGAGGCATATGAAGGAAAAATTAACCAGTTAAGGTCCAACAGCTTCCAAAAGGATTTTTCACTCTCGAAAATCTATTCAATTGTGATGATGCAAGAAATGACAAGAGAATGTTTGTAGCAGAAAAAAATAACTATGCATATCTTTAGGTCAGAGATGGAAGGAGGCTCAAAATTAGAAAGGATGTCCCACATCATGATAAAGGAAGACTCATCCATTTCTATGATAAATATGGAGTAGTGGCCTGGTCGTATGATGACCTCAAGGGATACGATCTCAAAATAATCCAACATAATATAGAACTGACGAAAGGTGCAAAACCAGTCTGCCAGAAGTAGAGGCTAGTAAATCCAAAGATTGAAACCTTGATGGAATACGAGTTGACAAAGCTAATTCAGTCCCAGATCATATTCTCAATCAGGCACAATACATGGCTATCTAACTTGGTTCTATTTTGGAAGAAGAATAGAGACATCTGCCTATGTGTTGACTTCTGGGACTTAAACAAAGCATCTTTGAAGGACCATTACCCCTTGCCTTCCATGGAGTCTATCTTGCAAATAGTGGCAAGATCAAAGATGTTCTCTGTGTTGGATGACTTCTCTGGTTACAACTAGGTCCAAGTAAAAGAGGAGGATCGACACAAAACAACATTCACTACCAAATGGGGAATGTTTTCATATGCAAAAATTCCTTTTGGCATCTCAAATACAGGAGCTACCTTCCAGCAGGTAATGGATATTGCTTTCAAGGAATTGATAAATAAAATCATCTTGATCTACTTGGATGATCTTATAGTATTCTTCAAGCATAAGGATGATCATTTTTATTACCTTCAAATGATTTTAAAAAAATTCTAGGAGTTTGGGATATCCCTGAACTCAAAAAAATGTGTTTTCGAAGTGTCACAAGGAAAGTTATTGGGACATGTATTTTCCAAAGAAGGAATTACAAATCAATCCAGAGTGAGTGAAAGTAATTAGAGAACTTCCCCTTCTAGTCAATAAGAAGGGAGTGTATTCCTTTCTAGGAAAGGTAAATTTTGTGAGAAAATTCATTTATGATTTTGCAGGAATAATTAGACCTATCACCTTGATGCTAAAAAAAGATCAGTTGTTCAAATGGAAAAAAGAAGCTAGAGAAGCCTTTGAGAAGGTTAAGGATGCTATTTCTTTAGCTCCTGTGCTGGTGAATCCAAACCTATCAAAGGAATTTATAATGTATCTATTTATTAGAAAGTCCAACATCACTATTGTTCTAACCAAAAAGGATGATGAAAGAAAGGGAGAACATCTGATAGCATTTCACTCTTGGACCTTAAAAGATTATGAGACAAAGTAAAATTCATCGAAAGGAAAGCATTTTCCATTGTTAAGGGACTCAAGAAGTTATGACACCTCATATCTTGCAACAAGGTGATTGTATATGTCATGCATTCCAGTGTGTGTGAGTACATCATGTAAGGATAAATCACTGAAAAAGGGTCCAATTGGATCACTAAGATCCTCAAATATGATATTGAGATCAAGCCCACAAAGACCATCTAGGGAAGAGGACTGTGCAAGTATTTGGCACATGATGAAGAAACGACAACTGAAGAGGGGAAACCCAAGCTTGTCCTAACAAATGAATCTAAGTCTGAAGACTGCTAGCTAGTAGACAGAGTAAGATTCATGCATACCGAAAAATATATGTTAGGCCTTCCTTCTTAGAAGAGAAGATTCTATAGAATGCAGAACAAAAGATATGCACTTATTGAAGGGGTACTCCTCAAAAGGAACTTCAATGTAATTCTATTGTGGTTTGTCACCACCGAACAAGTGAGGAGAATTCTTGACACTTTCCACAACATTCCCACAAGTGGACATTCCTCTACAAGGACCACCGCTATCAAAATTATGTGTGCTAAATATTTCTGGCCTACACTATTCAATGACTCGCACTCTTTGGTTAAGGCCTACAAGGAATGCCAAATCCTCATAGGAAGGAGGAAAAACTTCGTAATTCCTCTCAACTCAATAGTGACTGAAGAACCTTTTTCACAATGGGGCCTTGATTTTATTAGGATGATTAATCCCACCTCTAGTGTAGGAAACAAATGGATACTGATAGCTACTAACTACTTTACTAGGTGGACTGAGGCCATGTCCCTAAAGAATGCGATGGAGGTAGAGATTGTGAAATTCCTTGAGGAACAGGTAATGAGATTCAACCCACCAAAGACTATCATCTCTAACAACACTAGGGCTTTCCTAGGTTCTAAGGTATGCCAATTTGCACTCAATCATGGCATATTCTTAAAAAAATCATCAAACTACTACCCATAGAGGAATGGCCTGGCTGAGTTGACTAATAAAAATTTAGTCTAACTCATTAAAAGAATTGGGTCAGAAGATCAAAGAGATTGGCCTAAGAACCTCTGAGCAATGTTTTGGGTAGATCGAATAACCCCTAAAAAATTTCTCAAGACTTTGTCATATGAGTTAGTGTAAGGGAATGAAGCTCTATTTCCCATCTCCATGGAGATTCCTACACTAATGTTGCTCAAATCCCTTGAGGTGGAATGAAACAGAGCTATAGAGGTTCGGTTGGCTGAGTTACTAGAAGTACATGAAAAAAGAGAAAAGACCCTGATGGCCATGAATAACCACCAACAGGTGGTCAAGAGATCGTTTGACAAGAAAACCTCAGACTAGGGTCTAAAATGTGGATACCTAGTGCTAAAATTCAATGAGAGGTCCACAAAGCCTATCCAACATGAAAAATTCAACAGTTTGTGGGAAGGCCTTTTTAGGATAATTCAATGCAAGCAACACAACACATTCAAATTTGAAAAAATGGAGAAATAATCAATGGGGATTCGAGTTAATAGAATCCACCTCAAATTGTTCAATTAAGCTTATTAATTATTTAGCCTATGTAAATATGTAATTATTGTAAACATTCCTTTGTGTTCTTTTGTTCAGTCGATCTTTCCAAAGGAACCCATAAAGCAAAGAAAAATCCCATATGCATAACAACTAGAAAGTTACTCAAAGAAGCAGATAAAAGGGAACCCATAATGCAGAAAGCAAAGGAGACAAAAATTTAGTAAAAGCTATATATTCATTCGATGGCATTATATACTTCGATATTACATTTTCAAAATGGATTTGAGGCCATACTTTTAAAGTATATCTATATACTATGTAGTTTTTATACAAGGTAGAAGTCTTGTCTAGGTATATATAAAAAAAATATGAAAATTATTGAGTCTTAAACAACAATAGTAGGGGAATCAACAACAACAATGACCAGTGGTTGAGGATACACCAGGTCCTTGAAATCAATATACCACTTCATGTTGTAGAACAACACCATGTTGTAGCAGTGTAGTAAGAAGTGGTAGGTGCGAGTGACCCTCTAGCAATGCTCTTCATGTGTCAAAATACAAAATCTACTCAGGAATGAAACCCATGACACCATTGCATCTTCTTCAATATGTTTGCAGAGGTTGCTTGTCATAGGAATACCCAGGCCATACACCACATTTTCCATAATTTCTCCAAGGCTGCCAAGGTACCGCTTCGGGAAGATTTCTAGCGTGAGTCAAAGAATCATTGGCTTAGGGACCTACATATTAAGCAAGGATGCAACAAAGTGAGAGAAAATGTTGGTATTGACCCTATACTTGTCTTTGTACACTATACAATCCCTACCCAGTACTAAATTCATTGCTATGATAGCCAAGGAATACTTGGTCTTCGTCATTCGCTTCAAACTCCTATTAGAGACTTCACCTAAGAAAGTTGTCTAAGACTTCTTGCTTGTGAGCCTAATTGGAGTATTCATGATGCCTAATTCTACCCAACTACCCAAGTGCTAATTCTTCCCAATTGCTAAATGTAATTTTTCTATTGTCTAAGGGTTTATTTATAGAAATAGCCAAGATATCTAAGGTACCTAGGTGCCATAAGCATGATGCTAATCAAATATTAACTTGAAAATCCTGCTAAGATCCAACTCAAATTTCCCACCCAGTTGTGTCTGCTAGGTATGGATTGTTGCATGAGAAGTTAAGAAGTAATTAAGTAGCCAAACTAGTGGGAGTCCTAGGTGGTAGTCTGCATAGCCGAGTACTGAGGTGTCACATCACAAGAATGTATTAGTCTCCAAGGAGGAAATAAAATATTTTCATGTTGTCATAACATCTTTGGCTTAATCATTCTTTTTAGGATATTAATTGCCAAGCATATGAAAGGTTCATACGCATTCAATTGCTAGCTCAATTTCCCAAGAAAATTGTGCCATAGAACATGATTATTAACTGTCATTATGAATTCTTTCCTTTTCAAAAGGGAACGAGATTCATTTTGCATGAGCAAAGGAGCTGGATATACATGCCAAATTTAATTCTAAAAGTCAGCCATTGTCTACAACTCCAAGTAAGGAAAAAGCTAAGTGTTGCATGCAAAAGAATAAATAGTGTGAAAAGCTTCCTGAGTACTCTATCCAGTGCAAAGGATTTTTTAGTGCCGAATTGTTGAAGAACACAAGTGAATTGTAGTAAGTTTAAGCATCACAAAAACTCACAACACCTTGAAATGGCCCAAAATCCTTAGATGGAAGCATAAGGAGAGGCAATGCAAAGCTTGTTTGACGCCATGAGTGCGGCACCCATAGCCAATATTTTCAGTGATATCTCTTATGCTTCGCCTGGGATACCAAAGAAGCTAAAGTGGATTTGCACATGGGCCACGAAGAAGTAGAAAACTCACAGGGACTAGAAATAGATAAAAGAAGAATGGGATAAAATTTGTGATCCCATCCTCAGAAACCTTGAAGGTCTTAGGGAAGCAGCTTGCGAAAGAATAAAAGTGGTCACTGGCAAGCATTAGTTGGCATACAAGCAATGGTTCAATGGACTCCCGTAGTATATGGTTCCTTTTGTGCACTATTTCACAGAGCTAGTTCATGAGGGAATTCAACATTTCAACCTAGATACCAACACCATTGATGGATGAGAGCTAAGGATTATAATTAGCAAAGATGCTATCAGGGACATGTTGTGCATTCCAAAAAGGGGCTCTAGAGTAGAAAAATGGAGTCATTCACTCTAGAGAAAGGGTACAACTATTGGAGAGGTAGAGATCTTGATATGGACTTTTATAACCTAGAAACCCAAAGATCTCTGGAAGATTTTAAAAAGCCGCCACAAATTCCAGTTACACACATCACTTTTAAATAGGATATGCAAGATGCCTTTTCTATGATGGCTTTTGTTTGTGGCATGGACGAAGACAAGTACATGCATGAGTTTCAACTGGGTCTAGGTTTTCAATTGAGGAGGCAACATTTCTTATTCTCATATGACTTCATGGAAGTCATTGTCTAGGAAATGATGAGCCAAATCAAGGAATACCAAACACAACATAAGTCTAGGTTTCCTTTTGTCCTTGCTCATATTTTTTTGTATTAGAACCTTGACTTCTTCAAAAAACATATGAAGTTAGAAATTTTTGATGAAAAGGGAATAAGGTCGATTTCTATATGGAATCCTCTCCTTTCTGTAACATATGATTATTATGCATTCTCATATTATTTTTTGAATTTGATTCTAGAAGACTTAAGCAAGGATGACAATCTTTATCAAATTTTTGCTGACCAAACGGGGTGGATGCAAAGTTTCACTCCTAAATGTTGTTAGAGTAAATTAATTAATTAACTTTACTCTCCTCTTAAGGCTTCACTTTATGCACTTATATTAGTCATTTAATAATTAATATTAATTATTAAATGTACTCACCTTTATGGTTAGGTTTTCCTTTTGGTTTGTATCTCCTTTTATAAGGATTGATCTCTTGTATTCTATTTTTTTGGATGTTCATTTTTTAGTCTGATAATACATTCTTACATAGGCATGATGAAACTTATTGTTGAAAGACCCTATGGGCTCATTGACCTCTCTCTTCACATTAGTGAATTGTCGATAGAGCTCATTAGAGTTGATGGGGATTTGAAATTTCTGCAAGAAGGCAGCCTCTAGCTCAGTCCAATGGTGGATAGATCCAGCAGGCAGGTGGTTATACCAATAGAATGCATCTTCCCCTAGTGAATAAGGAAACAACCTACATGCTACATCCTCATGGTTTACCCCTCTACCTTTAAGGCCAGTCTAAAAGATTCTAATGTGCTCCTCAACGGTTCTATTGGGATCATTGATATGGAATTTTGAACAGAAGTGTTCAGGGTTCTTTGGCATAACATTGTAGATAGCGAAACTTAGTGGAGATGGGTTGGTTGCTAGGAAAGCCATTCGTGGAGGTGGGGGTTTTAATGGCTGATTTATGACTAGCTGAGGTTGTGGACTGGGAATGGCCTCAGACTCAGATGAATCTGATGAAGATGGGAATGATGGGAGTGGATGGGATGATGATGATTCCCTTCTATTGGTCCTTCTTGACCTAGTGGGGTTTGGTAACTCTTGAAATTCTTCCTCTCTTGGATTCCATCTTGTTCTTATTCTGAATCTCTCAGGAGAGATGGCATTCAAAAATTGATCCAACTTGCTTATTCAGGGCCCTCCTTCTAGCGCCATTTCCCATTGATCGTGTTTTCTGCACAATAACAACGAGATAGAATATAATATCCTATCTCTCTTGAAAGGTAAATCTCTATCGGCAAGCCTCAAGAGATAACCCCAAGGTCTGTAATGTCAGGTCTTGACAGTGCATAAACAACTTAGTAACAAAATGTGAAAATGCTGGTAATCACAATGGGACCTTACTACGAGCAAAATGTTGAATCAATTTTATTAGATCTAACAATTTGATGGTGCTTCAATCCTAGATTTAACCCAATAGTCAAAGAAATAGAAAAGGATAAGGGTTTCAGAGAGAGTTATAAATTTAATACTAAACCTAAGATTTAACAATGAAAGTAACCAATACTCGAAATGGACCAATCCCTCAAAACTGATTTCTACTTGACCAAGATAAATCTACAATATCATATAAAATAGTGCAATCTTCTGAGGTGTTAGGATTTTCAAATCACAAACATTCATTCAAATAACACTATTGCAGTTATAATGGACAAATCTTCACAATTGAACTAAGCACACTAAAATATAAAGTCCAGGCTAACTTTGCAAAGCAACTAACAATCGGTTGGCAACAAAAAGTATGGACCGAAGGATTGCAACAACATTCAAATATCAAATCAAATCTAACCTAAATATTAACCTTCTCAAAGCAATTTTAAGGATGGAATAACTGGAACCATGCAAAACAAAAGAAACAAGTATGGCACCAAATCACAATGTCATTTCTTGTATTCAAATTGTTCACTGTAGCAACAATTCTAGCTTTCTGTTACAATATTTTCTTGAGGGAAACTACCTGCTAACTTACTCTACTTCTAACTAGATTTGCTCTATATTTTGGCTACAAATTATGACCTTCTAACTATTTCTAACTGTTCTAACCCTTTATAAAGAGGCTAAATGCCCAATATATAGAATTCCCCAGAAATCCGTCAGCTAGGCAAGGGTTTCGTAGCAATAACTCAACACAACCACCCAACTGAGAGAGTCCTTGAAATGGGTCAAATAGGCATTAAATTCCCATCCCGTCCAAGTCAGCCCGAGATCCACAGCTCAGACGATGCGCGGGAAGATAATAGAGAAGCACAAATCATGCTGCAACCTATCATTAGATCCCTTCCCTATTATCTCTGCTCTGACCTCACTCTTCGTGTACTTTCAAGAATGTCTCATCCAGGCCCATGATTGGTGGTAGGGGCAGAACCCTAAGTCAATTCTCAATGGACGCAATCTCTTCTCTTGAGTGTTTGACTGACCCATCCCATTCTACCTTATACACCAAATACTTATCAATAACTGCAAGGTAGGTGGCCACATCATCCAGTTGGTGCTCGGAAACAAAACCATCATCAAGTGGTGCATACACACCATGGCACCATTCTCTCAACTGTTCCAGGCGCAAGTACCTGGGTGCGATCTTTCTTCTTCCCGTCATGATTTCAAAGAAGGCAATGGAACCATTGTAAACCCCAGTTAGGGTGTCATCAATGTGTTTTCTTTGTTTGTAAATCTTCTTCAACACCTTGTGCCTGATTTGCAATGCCTCAAACCATGCCCATGGTTCGGTAGCTCTAGAAGAAGGAAGGATCCCATCACTCACCAACTTGTCTTAGGTTTACTCTATTATAGTTCTGGTCTTCTATACAAGAAGATCCATATCCTCCTTATCTTGTGCCAATACCTGTTTTAACCATTCAGTGGTCCTTGTAGCATCCTTTCTAGTTGACAGGATCTCCTTGATAGCTTCATCACCTTTTACTTGTACCCCTTTCAACCAATTCTCAGTGGCAACAGTGGAGGCTTTCATCTTTTCTAGCTCGGTTATGGTCTCCTGAGGTAGAGGATTTGTGGTAGAGGAAGAGGGATTAATGGACCGCAGTGGCTCCATTAATTCCTCCAAGCATTTCTTGAGATTTGCATTCTCTTTCTTTAGCTCGTGCTTGGTCTTCAATTCCTTCCTTAATCGATCCACAATAACAGTACTGGAGAACTCATAGTCTTCAATATCCTGCTCAACTGATGTAGGCCCTAGATTGAGAGTCTGAACACTATAATCTTTTTTGACCACATCATTTCTATCCTTGTCTGGAGCAGATGTGAACAACTTTGTTATGAGCCTCATCCCTGTCAACCCTTGAGATCACTCTAGCCTTCTTCTTACCTTTATCTTTTCTAATTACGGCTAGCAGTGCATCCCAATTCAGTGTACTATCTTCTACCACAACCTGTTTTCTTTTTATCTCCTTGTCTAGCCACTCTGGAACAGCAGGCTCTAATTGCACCTGGCCCGGTCCTATTTCCTTTTGCCGATCCTTAGGTATCTCCTCCTCCTAATCTTGTTTATCAAGGGTCTCATCCATATTGCCTTCCTCTTCAATATGCTCCTCCTCATGTTCAGGTGATGGATCTCTCATTGCCTCTACTTCTCTGGTAGGAGATTCAACTTCCTCTGTCTTAATAGGAGAATTTGCATGCGCAATCAAAGGAGATTGTATTTCCATTTCAATTTCAGCATCCGTGCTGTAGAGCTCACCTTCATGAAACTCTTCCCCTTTAGTATCCGGATGACCCTCAGCATCCCCTCACTCACCTAGTTTTCTTTGAGCTTCGTGATCAGGATATAATTCATCATGTTGCTCCTCATGAAGAGTGGCAGGAAGAAAGTCTGCCTTAGGCACATAATTCTTGGGAGAGGGAGTACTAGACCTCCTTGTATTTACCTTTGCTCTCTCCTCTGAAATTTCAACATTTATTACGGGTGGGGAGACTTCTTCCTCCACAGCCTTGGAGCTTTCCTTCTCTGATAATTTTACAATTATTCTTCTCCTCAGCATAGGAACACCAGTTTCGGGATTCTGATCTTCGATTTCCTTCTGTTCAGACCTTTTAGTTCTTGTCCCCCTCTTAGCCTTTGGCCTTCTCTATTTCTTTGTTTCTTGGACCTCTATTTCCTAAACACCTTTTGTCTTGATCTTGGATGTGGAGTCCAATTTTCCTTTACCTTTAGGATCTTGCTGCCCTGTGGACTCCTCAGAAGTAGAATGGGAATCTAAGTCTCCCATCAGGTTGTATGTGCATTTCACTCCTTTATTCTCCAACTTGCACATAGTGTGTTTGAGCCACATCTTGGTAACTTTGAGAACTAGATCCATCAGTTGCTTCAGTTCTATTTGCTCCTCCTCTAACCAGTCTATATCACCAATCGGCCTATCTTTTACTACCTCATAGGCATGGTCCTGAATTAAGTCCCCATCATCCTCCAATTTATCAGGCACTGCCCTTACATTATAGAATCAGACCGCATCCACAGAAAGCCAAGATAATTTCTTCTTTCTGACCTCATATTCATCACCACAATTGGCCCAGTAGTCCTCTAAATCAACCTTATGACTATATTCTCCACCGGCCTTCTTTTGAGCTTCTCCCATGATGTCAAATCTAGATCTCTCTGAGTGGAAAGACAAGCCAAGAGTACTCATTTCTTCTTGTGAAGCTTGGGCAGAACCAATGGAAGGACAAACCACACTAGTGCCAATCGTTAGGGGAAAATCCTCGCCAAATCTAGTCTTATGCTTGTCCTTCTTGATGATGGCATCAAAATCACAAATCTGTCTAGTT
Source organism: Sequoia sempervirens (assembly GCA_007258455.2). NCBI lineage: Eukaryota > Viridiplantae > Streptophyta > Pinopsida > Cupressales > Cupressaceae > Sequoia > Sequoia sempervirens. Next base: position 98,958,433 of record VDFB02193867.1, read on the forward strand.
ACTTCCAACAATATGGTGTGGTCAGTGGGATACCTTGGAAGTCTGTATGGGGCTCTTTGGCAGCCATCAATCTGAAGGTAGGAGAAAGTTGGAACTTGAATAAACCAAGCCCCATATTTCTTGATGAGCTCCTTGGCTTGGTTTGAAATTCTAACATGCTCTACCTCTTGAAGCATTCTGGTGATATGTAGGGTGAATGCATCATTTCCCTTCTATAGTTTGAACCTCCCCAGTGCAACTGAGGGAAAACTTTATAAATCACATCCTACTCAAAAATTACTTTTGTATCCAATCCTCTGTAGGGGTGGAATCTGGCCAGTGCATAGACCAGATATGAAGTCATTGTGAAGGTCTTTTTCTACAACAAATTGGACAACTACTTGTGAATTACTTGGCTAATGACCCCTGCCCAATGGTAGTCAATTTTCTCTTGTTCTATTCTCACAATTGCATGGCACATCCAATTCTCGAATGTACCAGTACTCTTCAATCCAAGCACCCTGCTGAGAAAGGTGATGGCATCATAGTACTCCTTGAATTTTTCCCTGTACAACTGCTAGAGCAATTTGGAATAGTGTGACTTAGGCTTCTTCAACCAGGTGTTGATAAGCTACTGTGACCTCACAGTTTGGTCATTGTAGAATTCCTGAGCTACTTGAATGGTGAATCCCACCACATGAGACCGTTCTGGCATACCAAAGGTTTGGGCAATGGAGACCGGTTTGAGATTGGCGACAACTCTCCCTTGAGGCCCAATAATCCTCTGCATATCCTAATCATAGTGCCTAGCGCACTCAAGGACCAGCTCGTAACACTGCACTGTTGAAGGGAAACCAACCACATGGGACATGCCCGATTCCATCATCCTTCTAGTCACCAAAGGAGGGTCTTCGGCCACCATTCTTCCTTTAAATTCTTCATAGTCCCATAGGCCAACATTTGTATTGGTGACTTCTGACCAGACATAAGTGCTCTTACTCTCAGGGACCTTGCTCTTGATGTCCAGCTTAATCCTCTCTACATAGGATAATGAGGAACCAACTATGACCTTGCTTGATTCAGCCTGTATTCAACATGAAAACACAATAAAAATCATAGGAAAGCAAGGTTCATCCATTAATACATTGTTAGAATGCATCTCATATGGCCAAAGTGTTATTAAAATTCATATAAAGGACCACAACAGATTTTGGGTTTCAAGACCATCCACGGAATCTGAGCGAGAGAGGAATTTCGAGAAATTCCAGATGGATCAAATTCCAAAGGAAAAACCAAGAAACGCCTACTTAATTATCAAACCTGATTATTTTTCATCAACAAACTGTTATCAATAGTTTTGGACCCTGCTAAATGCAATATTCAGCAAACTACTGAAACATGGAAACCTCTTTCAGATGTGGGTGATCTTATGCGAAGGAGGAATCTCTAGAGTGAGTCGGTTCTCTGAATGATGAATTCTATCATAAAACAACTTTTGAGGAAAGGGATAAGAATAACTGAATATAAAACCTATTTCTAAAAGATAATTCACCAAACTTATAAGGATTCAGACCTAATCACTCATAACAATTTCTTTATTGCAGTAATCCTCACAATCTCATTGGCACATATCACATTAATAATTTGCATGAATATCTGGAAAGCAAACACAGCATGCAACCTGAAACATGTAACTCTGAAACACCACCTATAACAGCAAGACATAAAAGGATTTCAATTTGGAAAAACACAAGTACATCAGATTGTTATTACAAATTTTGAGACAGAAAATGAGAAGGAGAAGTTTGCTGCTCTATTAAAACTGGAAGAGTGTCAATTTGACAAAAACTGAGTATCAAAAGTTTACAAGCTCCCCAAAATGAGTAAGGGCAAGAAACTGATCTCAACTGATTAGAATGGAGAGTTGAAAGACTAAATCTATCAAGAAACTCTCAAGGAAACCCTAATTTGAGCTCAGAAAAAGCTCAAGGAAAAAAGGCCTCAAACAAACTCAAAAACTGCTTTAAAGTAGAAAAAAGCATCAAGCTTTTATGATTACACTGTCAACCCCCTAAAAATGGGAAAAATCTACTTTTAAAGTTAAAAAAACACCTTATCTCTCCAAGATAGGTCTGGAATTCGACCAAGAAGAAAGGTCAATAAGAAATCTGCTAAAAATAGCAAGAAAACATAAAGCAGTTTATAAAACACTGCTTTAATGCTTTTGTTTTACAAGATGCAAATTTTTTCAATTTTGTCTATTTTTGCAACTCAAAGATTAGAAATCTTTTGCAAAAATAAAACTACTTATTTCTCCAATATATCATTCTAATTTTCTCAAAAAATCGGAAAAACATATTACATAATCACCCTTTTAACTCCATCATTGATTTCTCCAAAATCAATAAAAATAAAACCCTAAAAATAATTAACCCTAAGTCATAGGGTATTCACAAATGTTATCTCATTGTCTTCACATAAAACAATAACATGACTTACACCTAAGTCTCAATTCATTTTTTCTAAGGCATAAGATAATTAGCTCAAACCCTAAAGTCCCTAAACACAACCCTAGGCATAAGAAATTTGGCCTAACATAGTCACTGATTTGGACTTAGGCTTAAAATAAATCACAAGGAAACACTATGGGTTCGGCCACCATTTGATATTTGACATGTGCATTTGGATGAAATTCTAGAAAACTCATCATGTTCGAATTAGGAATTGAACAAAATAGGGTCAAACCCTAATTATCACCATTTTGCACCCGTGACTTGAGGAGAAGGAAACTCTGCCAGAGAAAAACTGCCGCCATGATGGTGTTGGATTTGAGCCCGTGTGCACAGAAATCTTCCTCTGTTCTCTAATTGACCGAATCTTCAATGAGTAAGTCTTTTTTGAAGGTGAAATAACTTTTCACTTCATTATTTTGAGCCTCAGAAAACCCTAAGGTCACGGCCTGTGTGAGTTTGTTTTTGACTTTCACTTCCTTCTTTTGGCTTCACCATTCCATTACGAGCTCGAGCTCGACTTCTACAGTCCACTCCATGGAAGCTCAACTTGTGTTCTAACTTTTCCATTCTGTGCAAAGGTAAGCTTGTGTTCTTGGACTTTATGGCTTTGTATTCTTCTCATTTCAGCTTCAAAGCCGTGGTGCACTCACTCTGATGTCTTTACTCTGCATTTCCGTGTGCTTCCTATGCTCATTGCTACGCTCCATTCACCAGTGAGAGCTCGACCATTACTTGGAAACTTGAACCCCTGCTTTGGAAAGCTAAAGAAGAAACTAAGGCTGCAATTTAGAATCTATCAGAATTTTAAACTAGTAATTTTCTCCATCTTTCTTTGCTTCTCTGGAAATTTTAAAGTGCTCCCTCTTGAGACATAGATTTGGGCCTGTTCAGGCCATGCCAAAAGAGCACTGTAGAAAGCAATTATTTCAAACTTTGGGTTCGACCCAGAACATAAATTTTCCATTATAATAATTTAGCAACATTTCTACTTGTGGGTATCACAGAAAGTTAAAAGAAACTATATTTTACTCTCACTGAATTTCGACTATAATCTGGGAACCCGCATTTGTTTGAATATCCTTGCCATTTTCTTCAGATTTCATGTGGGTATTTCTGTAGCTATCTTTTCTACATTTTGACACCAACCCTGGAGATGGGTATTCAAATTTTTTAAGGAAACACCATTTTTAGTATTTTGAGAATAAACCCACATATGGGTACTTAAAATTTCGAAAGAGAAATGCATTTTTTGTCTTTCTTGAGCTCGATTTAACACAAAAATTTTCATATTTGTAATTTACTGTTGTTTTTATGAAAAAATCACATGGGTATTGTAGAGTGTCACATTTTATGTACCTTGCATGAGGACCCACATTGAAAACCATGAATAACTGAGCATAGTCTTATTTCATAGTCCTGAAGCAAATGCTAGTATATTCTGAAGAAAACATTTCTATTCTGGTTTCTCTTCAGAATTTGACCATCAGTTCGTTGCATTGATTCCTATTACTTCTTTGTGATTATTGTGAACATCATATGAGAGCTGTATTCTTTCTTCCTTGAAGCTCGAAGAGCACAGAAATTTGCTTGTTTGTAATCAAACTGCTGTTTAAAAAAAATATTGGTGTCATAGATTATCATGTTTTCTACATCTTATAGACAAACCCCATGTGGGTAAAATCTGTTCATCTTTTCTTACCATAGAACTGTAAAATCATCAATCTCAATTCATGGTTTGACCCATGCATCACCAGATGTAGTTCTGCATTTCTTTAGAAAACAATATTGGCCTTTGAAGTTTTGCTTTCAGATCTTCCTTCAAAAAATGTGCACTCATGACTTAGATCAAAATAGTGTTAATCTATATTCTGTTATGAGCTCCTTTAAGCATTTGGACTCCCTTAACTTGCATTCTGCATTATTTAAACAATGAACTGATGCCTCCTCCACTGAGACACAACCTAACATGGTTAAGATCCAAAACAAAAATTGATTCAAAGAAAAAAGTTAAGTTCCTATTTTATCCCCTATGCTTAATCATTGAATCATAACAGACTGTACCTAGTCCTCTATTCCTCCTTAGTTTAACACAACAGCTTCATTTCCTTTATTTGAATTCTATAGAGGCTTTACCTTTTGTTCTTGGACTGCAACATTGCTCCTCTGTTATTTTATGAAAATATCACTTTATTATTACCATTGATAATGCAGTATTTCTTCACTAGTCAACTCGGAATTAGAAATTTTTTTAACACTCAGGTGCACTGTCTTTATTTGTATTCATGAGCGACATGATACTCTTCATGCATTTTTATATTTCACTACTCAAACTATTCTCATAAACTGTTCTCTTTGAAGATGAAAATAGAACAAATCATTAAGGCATATGTATGCCAGTTCACTATCCAAAAGAGAAATAATGAATTGAAACTCACATGACATATGATTATAATCAGCACATAAAATGAAGTAATTCAACAATTCTGATGCAAATGCATTATGTTAAATTCCTTAAGTGAACTAAACTCACTGTTCACCTGTAGCCTTCAGAAAGAAATGATGATCGTTATGAATGCACAGTTGGTTTCGTTACTTGATGGGTAACTCTGTTTTACTCTTTCAGTTGTATTTCACTTTGTTTGATGTATATGATGAAAAATATTTCAAAAATCAGCCCATTAAATGCATAGGGTAGCATGTCAGGCTCTACCCTTGTGGGAGCCCGTTTTACTCCACATGCTTGGTCTTCGAACGATGTTCAGCTCCATGACTTAACCTATACCTGGACAAGAAAACAAACAACGTTAGCATAAAAAGAGAACATGTTGATTATGATGTTGATACTTCTCCTTTAGTTCACTTCTTCATACTGTATTTGATCCTCTTTGACTGTTTCAATGCGTTGCTCATAGTATACTGTACTATTGTAGGTGCATCATATGAGTTATGTCATAGTCAGAGCCACTAACACCCCTCTTTTCCTCTTATAGGTCGATGAAGCTCGCGACAGCGAGATGCACCATTCAACATCAAGCGTTGATAACAGGCAATGATGACTATGTTGTTGCTTATATGTTCTCCTTTCGCATCTTTAGTAGTGCATTGTGCTGTTAGAAATGCATTGGAACAGTTATAGTTAAATCCACGGCTTGTGTGGATCTTTGATTTCAATTTTTTCTTTTCAGTTGAAAAGAAGAATGCATCTCATGCAATGTTGTAATATTATTTTGATTGTGAAATCAAATGAAGCCTTGTAAAAATATGACTTCTTTTCGAAATGAATAAAAGCATCTGAAATGCTATCTTGCACATTTACTCAATTCTATCTTTCTTTACATCCTGCAGCATTTGAATGGCACTCTGAAACCTTATAACTTCATTTAAAATGCATAACTGATATTCAATGAAAAGTGACAATAATGTGAAACAACATTTGAACATGAAACTGCAATTCCACTTTATTATAAATAACATTCAACCGGCTTCACCAATTGAGCCGAGGCAAAAATTTGGTAACACAAACCATATGAGAGCTCTTAAGATAGCATGGAATAATCATCAAATGCATTTGAAATCACTAACATATCATGCTATTCAATATTCCCTTGCATCTCATCAAGTTTCGGGAAAATCCATGAGGGACGAATTTCAGCGAAGAATGGGCTAAAGAGAATTTTGGGAAATCCAAGAGACAACAGATTTCGAAGAAATTCAGACTTGACGGATATCGGCGGTTTAGGCACAATCCTGGACCAAGAGATTCTGGAGAAAAAGTTTCAGCAAGAGTAAGGAGTTTTGGGGAGAAGTCCTGGCGAAGCCACAAAGTTATGCCGAAAGAAGCTATCAAAAAAGGTCTTGCCAAGACATGGTGGTTTTAGTGTAAAGTCTTGGCGAATGGCAATATAGCAAACACCATCGATATGATCAAAGGATAGCTGAGGTAAGGTCCTAGTGAATGTTTCATGTCTCACCAACTGGTGGGTTTAAATAATAACTTCGGCCAGACAATAGTTTATCGATATGAAGTCCTGGGCAAGTTGTGATGTCCTACCGACCAGGGCTCGGTTTGAATTCGGCCAGAGGTCTCAGCGAAAAGATTCGAGCTCCCTAAGAAAAGAAGGGTTGCCACAAGGTCTTGGTGATAGCCAGTAGTCACAACGAATCATGCAAAGGTATCTACAAGAGTTGGAATCTCGCAGTAAGGTCTCAGCAAAAGATGGATGTCTCCCCGACTGAAAGGAACAAAGCTCGGTGAAAGTGAACATGCTCAGTGAAAGGTCTCGCCGAAAGCGAAAGTCACAGTGACAGAATAGAAGATCGGCAAGACTTTAGGGACCCGCTATGACATCCTGGCAACTTGGTTTGTCTTGCTGAAAGCAAGTATGAACAAGCATGTCGATGAGGCATCTCCTCATGGGGTGAGGTCTTGGCGAAAGTAAAGGTCTCACCGATTGATATGCATGCAAGATTCCATCGGTGTAAAAATTATAATGTCACAGCAATGATATATGAACCCAGGAAGGCTTTTGGCCAAGCGTTTGAGTGATCGATATGACATCTTCCCGACCTTGCAGGGTCACAGCGATGGAAATTCGGGAGGGACAAAAAGTCACGATTTCACCAAACACTAAACCAACGTAGAATTTTGAAAGGTTAACTTAGGGTAAGTCGGGGATGGTCGTTCATGAATTTTCTCTACGCTCCAGGTCAATTTTAAAATGAAATAACTAGACACGACCCCGCCCTAGGTTTTAGACCTCACCATCTGCCATTAGCACACAGTCAAGCTTAGAATTTAACTGCTTCCATTATTGAGTCACCACTAGGGTTTACTAATTACTCTTGGGAAAGATACATCGAAATGCAGATGGACACATGAACTCAAAACTCACCTGGGAGATGACAAAGGATGCAATACTGAATAACCCTAGCATGGAATAAGCAACTACACCAAAATTTAAATCCCACAAGTTTTCACAATACCAACATGGCATTCATAATTCAATTCAAAGCAGAGCGATTAGGCACATACCATTACAAAGTGGGGATTGATCCTAGAGGCAGCAAACGCGAAGCTCAAGGGGGTCCGCAACGAACACAAGCGATAATGCATAGGAAATTCTCACCCAACGAGACCAATTCAAACCCAAATGCACAAATCAAAGCCAAAAGCTCAAAGAATAAACTCTAAGGATGCAGCTCTCAATTTAGACAATGGAAAATAGTGAGCATAATGGCGCAAAGATCTTAAAAATCGAGTTAAATACACTTCTTAGAACATGCATGGAGCCATTAATGCAGTCGATAAGACAGCTAGAGAAGGATTTTGGGAACTCAATAATAGGGTTGAATCCGGGGAAATATGGCCCAGGCAAAAATTTGCGAAGACCAAGGATTCCCAAGCAACAGGATCCAACTAAAATCCAAGCAGGATCTGGGAAAATCCGACCAGGGCAGAAAATCCTGAATTAGGGAAAAAGCCTAAAATTCATCCAAAAGTTTAATATTTTCAATGAATAACCTAGGGAAAACACTTAGGCATTCAAAGTATACACTTAAGCATGTGCCTAAGTAAGACAACCTGAAAAGAAAGGGCCAAAACACCAAAACCAAACCGAAAGAGGGTCCCTACTTTCAACGGGGCATGTGTGTGAAAATCTGCACAACAAATGGTGACTTCTGCTGGGAAAATGCTCCAAAGCATTTGATGACGAACACGAATCAAGAACCCAAAACCTCTAGTTTTAGTCTCACCATCAAACAAACAAGTCATAATGCAACGATTTAAAGAATCAGAACCAAATGATAGATCGAACCCTCCATAAACTGAAAATCCAAGTGTGTGCACATGAGTTCATTTCCCTCCTTCAGTTACTACAGAAACCAAGTTTAGTCAAGTTAGGCTACATAAGGACTCTAACTTCAAAAACAACCTGGATAGAGCCTCATTTCCAGTCAGGCATCCATAGCCCCAATGAGGTTATCGCTGTGATTCTCCTGAGCATAGCTCTACTGCCAGCCAGGCATCCATAGCCCTGGTAGAAATATTCAGGTACCCCTGATGAGTTGAATTTATTCTTTTGGTATGCAATATTCCACTTTATTTTTCTTTTGATATTCAATATTTCATTTTATTTCAACTTGTGAACAATGAAGTTCACACTCAGGGCTTAGAACCATAGTGGCGCTGAAGCAGAAATATGATTTTTCACTTGACAAGACTTCACAAGGATTCCTATAGTGACACCAGGATTCTTAAGATATATGAAAGATATAAGATTTTTAGAGTACTTCAAGTTCAAATCCACACCAGTGACTCAATCTTCTATAAATATGACATTAAAACTATTGGCAACGACAAAGATTTCAACCATCCTTTCAAGATGCAAGAATAAAGTTTACCAAGGAAATACTTAGAACAATCCCAAAGAAGATAGATTTGCCATATAGGTGCAACACATCCAAGTGAAAACAGAGAAACCCCCAAAGCAAGAGAAGAGCTAAAACAAAACAAACCAAAAGAAAACCTACACTAACCCAAAACAAACAAAAGCAAAGCAGAAAGGGAAACCCTAATCTAACTATATACAAGACCAGAGCTAAAAACCGCTCAAGATTGGAAATAATGCTTCAAATACTGCCCATTGAAAGGTAGTGGGATATCCTCTCTAGTGAGAGTTTTCAAATGAAAAGCATTATCTCCCAAAATTTCTGAGATTTGGTAAGGTCCAAGCCAAAGTTTATCAAATTTTCCATGCTCTCCCTTACAGTCATGGGCTTTATCCTAGGAAAGAACCAAGTCAGAAATCATAAAAGCTTTAACCTTGGCTCTCTTATCAAACCATCTCTTGACTACCCCTTGATGCTTAGCAAATTTCTCCAGGGCTTCATCTCTCTTTTCTTCAAGGTGCAACAGTTCGGCAAGTCTTGTCTCACGTCTATCTCCTTCATCATAATATTCATTGATGAACTGAAGGGTAGGAATTTTCAATTGTATGGGAAACACAGGTTCTAATCCATAAACCAGGGGGTAGGGTGACATCCCTATGGAGGCTTTATGTCTTGTACGATCTGCCCAAAGAGAAAATCTGAGTTGGGTATGCCAGTCTCTAGGGTTCCTTCCTAATAACTTGCAGATGACAGTCATAAGATTCTTATTAAAGGATTCAGCCAACCCATTTCCCTGCATATAGTAATTAGATGCAAATTTTATAATGATCCCATGATCAAAAGCCCAGTTAGAAAAATTTAACGATGAAAATGTAGGACCATTATCACAAACTAAAGATGTGGGGCATCCAAAACAATTAAGAATACCAGATTCAAGGAAGTTAATCACTACTTCAGAAGTACACTGTTTGCATGCAAGAGCCTCTGTCCATTTCATAAAATAATCAATAATGTTGAGAATATACCTGTGACCAGCAGAGGAGGGTGGATTGATGGGGCCAATGAAGTCCATTCCCCACTGTGCAAAAGGTTTTACTTCAAAAACTGGCTGAAGTGGGAGTGTTGCATACTTCTCTTTGGTGGCCGCCATCTGACACACATGGCATGTCCTGACATGACTGTGGGTGTCTTTGAACAATGTAGGCTAGTAGTAACCAGCTCTGAGAATCTGGTTTGCTATAGATGGTGTTGACCCATGGCCTATACCATATCTATCATGGAATTCCAACATCATTCTTTTAGATTCTGCCCTTCCTAGGCACCTTAAGTACACCCCCTTGTGATTTTTCTTGTATAAAACAACCCCTTTTAACATGAAACTATCACTCTTTAAGCACAATGCCCTTCTTTGTACTGGATTGAGATGATTAGGGCACTTCTGAGTTAGGAGATAATGAACAACATCATCATACCACTTGCCAAGAGAAACCTCCTCTAAAGTATAAGCCTGAGCTGTAAGATCAGGGCCCGTCTCTGCCATTGTCTTTGTGAGCCCCTACCCTCTTACCAGCTTCATGGGTTGAATCTCCATATCATACTCCTGTAGCATAGTTACCCACTTGGCTCTTCATTCTCCCAGTTCATTCTGTATCAAGAGCAGCTTGACTGCAGGATCAAGAACTATAGCAAAGATCTTGTTTCTGAGGATGTAATGTCTGAATTTTTTGATTGCCTTGACTAAGGCATAAGCCTACTTCTCCACATTAGGTACCTCAGTTCTACATCCTTCAATGGTGTGCTCATGAATGCGATGGGGTGTTCATTTCCTTGGTCAGATTTCTAAGTTAATATAGCAGCACAAGTGATCCAGTGGATATTTTCAGTGAAAATTGAAGTTTCTCATTTCTCCCCAAAATCTACACCATCAGAAAGAGCTCGATGTCCTGATTCCAACGCAACTCGAACAGAGCAAAAAGGAGTCCGTTTGTGCAAGTTATGGCCAGTCAAACCTTCGGTCAAACTGGGATCAGAGGGTGTCCATAGGGCAGAAAAAATGATCATCTCAAAAATCAATGGAACCAGCATCATCGCGAAGAGCTCGTCAAGATGATTTCGATGGCGTTCATTTCATCGAAATCCAACATCGTATGCTCGAGTTATAAGCAGTAAAAGTTCAGTTGACTTGAGGGTACATATGATGACATCATCATGATGACGTGTCAGTCCGTACTGTACCGAATCCACATGGACGAATTATGGCTTGACACATGGTAGCTGAGTCAGATCATACGGACTAATCATATTGTGACACGTGTCCAACCGTACAATACAGACATCACAGGTGGAGTCTAGTTAGCAGATACGTGGCAGGAATAGTCAGCATCCAAGTCAGCAACAGTCGGTAGCCGAGTCAGCAACATGTTGGCAAAACCAGCGAATGACAGTGTGACATGTGGCTCTTAATTATTTAAACCTGCTCCATCGGTCGGAAGTTGGTATGTTTGTTAAAAAATATATGATGGTAGGGAGATTTGAACCCCCTACCATTCACTCTCCGCACGGGCTGGCGACCAACTCTCCTACATACCCGCGCCTATTGAGAAAGGGATACTAGTTTGTTTTGTTATTTGTTTGAGTGAAATTCATAAAACAAAACCAACGGCCGGTGGTTTGAACCCACAACCACCGGCTCGATAAAATCTTACACCACCGATAAGCCATTCGGTAGGTTTTAAGATAGTAGAGGCATCGGTCAGTTTTACTAACTTTTTGAAAACCGAATGCCTTATTTTTAAAACCAACTCCCCTATAATTATAAAACAAACAACTTTTTATAAAAGTGTAATCTCCTAAAACCAACAAAAGCCCGAGGGAAATATTATTGAAGGGCTTAAATAATTTTTAAGAGATTTTTATGTGTAAAATTGGGAGATGTAGTTGTTTTTAGGGGATATGGGGAATTTTGGTAAATTTTATGGTTTTCACCAAATTGGGTGAAACTTTTTTATAAAAAGGGATGTAAGGGTGAGAGTTGAGTTAAGGAATTTTGAAAAGTGTTCTTGGGCAGATTTTGCAAGTTAGAGAAACAAGTGATAGGTTTTTTGAAAGAAGAGTTCTAAGGAGATTTTTCAAGCCATTTTTCGTACGATGGAGTATTGTTATGTTGCCGAAGTGCTCGAAGGAATGGTCTTGGTGCAATTGTAACTGATTTTGGAGATTAATCGGATTGGTCGTACTCTATTGGAGCCAACCTGGAGACGTAGTCACGTTTGTGGTGAACTCCGTAATCAAACTTTGTTTGCACTTTTTATCTTCTTCTCTCTCAATTATGTTTCTCACCTTAAGTTTTGATGCATAATTTTGTTAATGTATGCATGAATTAAAATTCCGCAAGTTGTTTTTAATTAAGCATTCAAACACAATTTAGTCTAGATCCTATACAGATGAATAGGAGTGGTTAGAAGCAAATGAATATATGTAGAATGGTTTGGCATAATCGGGACTTACTAAAACTGGAGCTTCAACAATAGCTCTCTTTATTTTAGTGAATGCTTCTTTTGCTTCTGCATTCCATTCCACCTTGGCCTCCTGCTTCAACATTGCATTCAATGGCTTGACTATCTCTGCAAACCCAGTGATGAACTTCCTAACAAAGTTGATTTTTCTGAAGAACGACTTCATTTCCTTTTTACTAGCGAGTGGTGGGATCTTCAGAATAGCCTCTATTCATTCTGGATCAATTGTAATCCCCTTTTCAGAGATAATATGCCCTAGTAACTTACCCTCTGTTACTCCAAAGATGCATTTCTTTGGGTTGAGGGATATCCCAAACTCTCTGCATTTCTAGAAAACTTTGCACAAATCTAAGATATGGTCACCTCTGTTCTTTGAAAATATCGTTAGGTCATCCATATAGATGATTATGCACTTCCCAATTATATCTTTAAAGGCTATGTCCATTGCTCTCTGGAATGTACCTCCATCATTAAACAAGCCAAAAAGCATTCTTCTATAAGCGAAAGTGCCCCACTTAGTGGTGAAAGCAGTCTTGTGTCTATCCTCATACTACACCATAACTTGGTTGTACCCTAAATATCCATCCAAAAAAGACATCATCTGAGATCCATTAACAATTTGGAGTACTTCATCCAGTGAGGGAGTTAGATAATTGTCTTTCTCCGATGCTCAGTTCGGGTTCCTGAAATCTACACAGTCTAATTTCACCATTTTTCTTTCATACAAGAACTAGGTTTGCAACCCAAGTAGAGTGTCTGACCAGAAATATTATCCTTGCAGACAACAGTTTCTGCACTTCTTTCTATATTATGGGTTCTAGCAAAGCATTAATAGGCCTCTTCCTTTGTCTAAAAGGTTTCACTCCTAGATTGAGAGGGATAGTATGAGTTATGACTAATGTATCATAAGTCTTCAAGTCTTCATAACTCCAGGCTATCACGTCTGGATATCTACGCAGTGCTTCTAAGATTCCTTGTCTTTCTTCTGGGGTGCACACTTTACCGAGGAAGATGTTTTTGACATCCCCCTGGGATCCCACATTATACTTATTACATTGTCCACTAATGGAATCTTTCCTAGTGTCTTGATCCTGGTCTCTGATCTTGTCCAGATCAAAGATTCTTTCTAATTGTACCATCCCCCTGGGAATAGTATTGGTCTTCAAATTGATTACCCCTTCGAGGTCCATCTCTGCTTCTTGAGGCTCGACTTCATTAATGATCTGAGAAGCAAATACATCTGTGTTTGTGATAAAGTCTAGAATATGATTATCATCTTCAAACACCTGAAAGCTGGTAACATTATCAGGGACTGAGGGTACTGGGGTTAGCTCCACAATAAATTTCTTCAACCCAAAAAGAGATAGAGGCTGCAGAGTGCTGGCTGTCTGAGCCAAGGAATCAGCTGTCTAGTTTTTATTTTGCGGAATCAGCTGAATGTTGAAGGCATCAAATCCTTCAATAAGGTCCCATACTCTATGTCTGTAGTTAGTCATTCTTCTGTCATGGCAGGAGTACTGCCTTCTAACTTGCTTGACTACTAACTCAAAATCTCCATATACTTGCAAGATCTTAACCTTCTTCTTCAAGGCCATCAATAATCCATGAACCAGGGCTTCATATTCTGCTACGTTATTTGTACAATGAAACTAAAGTCTATGAGCAGCAAAAAATGTCTTACCTTATGGGCTGATTAGCTCAAATCTAGCTCCAACTCCTTGCTTTGATTTAGACCCATCAAATCTCAGAGTCCAATAACCAGCAGTTGCAGAGTTCCCTGCTTTCTTACTTGCACTGTTACCACTAGGTGGCCTTTCATAAGGCATTATTCTTTTTCCTTTGTGGTCTTCCTGGACATCCATGTTGTCAATTTTGACTGCAGGAGTGGGGTTGGTCTATTTCTGTATTTGTTCTACTGCAACTTGGCATAAATAGCAATCCAATTCAGAATGTGAAGCATTATGTACCCTACACTAATTGGAAAAAATTAACTCTTCAAAGCTCATTCTTCTCCCTAATTGAACCTAATCTTCAACACATTTTTGAATAAACTCTTGAAAACTGCCTAACAAAGCCAGCTGATTATCCTCTGGATCATCATTACTTTCAGCCGGTTCACCATTGTCCTTAACTGGGTCTACAAGGGCTTCAACACCACCAGGCTCTGTCGTAAGGTCATCATACATTGTGTGGAACATAAGAACTTCCTCCACATTTGGCTCTTCAAGGGGAGCCACAAGCATGTAGTTACCCATACTTCTAACACCAAAATTTTAGTAGAGGTTTTCTGATACTTCGTAATCATATACTTCATTCTAGGTTCTTGTTCAATTCTAATCTAATTTGGCACTCCCTTTTAGGGAAGCCACATATGGGACTGATCAGTGGAAACATAGCCATTCAAAGCCCTGGTAAAGTCCCTTCCTAGGATTAGGCCATAGGCATTAGGGATGTCAGCCACTTGTATATTAATAACTTGCTGAATCCTAGGATCAGAAGCAATCTGCATCTGAATCATATTTAACTCTCCTACAACATTGACTTTAGTCCTATCCAACTATGTGAATTTCTTTTGAGAATCAGCAGGGGTGATTCCCATAGCTCTATAGACACCAAGGGGCATAACATTGGTTGAAGCACCCGAATCTAGCAGACAATTGTGCAGATTTTTACCAAATATATAGATAGAAATCAAGAATGGAGGAGTATCTGTTTTCCCTTGAAAAAGATTTAAGGGAGTGTCTACTTGAACAACCTAAGATTTATCCTTTTCTTTTCTAGTGTCTCCAGGGGGCATATGGACTTGATCATGAGACTGATTTTTTCCTCCTATTGACTGAGAACTAGACACTTTATGGACATTCTTGCTAACTGATTTATCTTGCAACATAGAATTTGCACCATAAGAACCTAAGACTGCATTCCTAATGGATGGAACCCTTAATAGCTCAAATGCAGATAGATTTACCTTCAATTTATGGAGTTCTTCAGCAACATACGTGGCCAATTGCTCTTCGTTTAAATCAGTGGGGGTCTCCCTCAGGTATTCCACCATCTTTTCTTTACTTGCATCAACACTTCTTCCTTTCGGTACATCAGCATGTCCTCCTTGGGATAGATATTGCTTGGGCACCAGGGGAAATGAGGGATTATTGCTAGCATTAGGGTCTAGAGGTGTGTTGAAATTATTTGGTGGTATGGAAGTAGTAAAGGGACCTCCAGCCTATGGGCACCTATGTGGCAGTTCTCTCAAGTCATACCTCTTGACAGGTCTTTGGAAGATCTGTATTTCTTCAATGTAAGCTTCTTCTTCATCTCTAGGACCATTGTCATTCGTTGGATTCTCATCAAATAATTGGGTCATTTCATCTCCATTGCACACCTGGTCTGCCTCTTCCTCCAATCAGTTAGATTCTACTTCAGGTACATTCTCCTCACTTTGTGGAAAAGGAGCATGGTTTAATACCAACACTGGTGAATCATAAGGAATAGAGGGTACTATTTCTTGACAGGTTGCATTATTCTCCACCTCATACTGAAAGATTGAGGCTACTGTTTGGAACTCTTGACAATCCAGCTTAGAATGCTGACTAGTCTTATGGAGCCTACACCACCCTGATAAAGCAGCCTCGGCTAGATATACACCATTGGGGGGCTTTTCTTGATTTAATGGCTGACTAGCAGATTGATTGACAGGTTGATTGATCAGTTGATCCAATGGGGTGGGAACTCCTCCATTGTTGGGATCTATGTTCCAAGTCCTATTCTATCCTGAAAACTATCTTCTTTCAAATCCTTGTCCACCACCTGGTCCTCTGTCAAAGTTCTGACCTGATGATTGTCCTTTATCATAATTTTTCCTTCTTTCATTATTATATCCCTTGTCATTATTGTAACCTCTGTCATTGTTATACCCTCTGTTCTGACATTTCCCTCTATCAAAGTGTTGTCCTTGTAGATTTTCTCTATTCTTAGTGGACTACATATTCCTCTGAGCAGCTTGCAACTGACTCTTCTGATTCCTTAAGTAGGTCACCTCCATATTTAGTTTCTTTATTTTTTCTGACAATTCATCCAGTATTTCCTTGTCAGGATTACTATATGAAGGTTGATTCACACTATTCTGGGAATACCCAACTGCAGCATTGGGATTTAGTGACTAGTTCAGGACCTCAAAATTTTGCAGGTATGAAGGATAACTAGCCTGAGGCTGGATATGTAGAGGTTGATTCACCTTTTGCTGAGGATAACTAACTGCGGATGAGACTTGTTCGCCAGGAGGTTCTGGGTAAGGGACCAGAGGCAACTGACGTACCTAGTTCATGATTGGGGTGTGGTTCGCAAAAGATTGATTAAGAGATAGAACTTGTCCAGGGTGAGTAACGGGTCCTAATGAGGGTAAGGGCCCAGACAGATGTTGCCTTAGATTTGTGCTAACGTTTACAGCCTCTGCATATGCATCTAGTAAACTCTTAGGGGGGTTATTACTCCATTTCATAAAAGTAGATATTAAACTATCAAGTCCTTCATAATAGACTTCTACGGCAGTGGCTTCATCAACAACATACAGGGTCTGTAATCTAGTATAGGCACGATGAAACCTACTATAACCTATTATTGAAAGACCCTATGGGCTCATTGACCTCTCTCTTCACATTAGTGAATTGCTGGTAGAGCTCATTAGAGTTGATGGGGATTTGAAATTTCTGCAAGAAGGCAGCCTCTAGCTCAGTCCAATGGTGGATAGATCCAGCAGGCAGGTGGTTATACCAATAGAATGCATCTTCCCCTAGTGAATAAGGAAACAACCTACATGCTACATCCTCATGGTTTACCCCTCTATCTTTAAGGCCAGTTTGAAAGATTCTAATGTGCTCCTTAGCAGTTCTATTAGGATCATTAATATGGAATTTTGAACAGAAGTGTTCAGGGTTCATTGGCATAACATTGTAGATAGCGAAACTTAGTGGAGATGGGTTGGTTGCTAGGAAATCCATTGGTGGAGGTGGGGGTGGTAATGGTTGATTTATGACTGGCTAAGGTTATGGACTAGGAATGGCCTCAGACTCAGATGAATCTGATGAAGATGGGGACAATGGGAGTGGATGGGATGATGATGATTCCCTTCTGTTGGTCCTTCTTGACCTAGTGGGGTTTGGTAACTCTAGAAATTCTTCCTCTCCCTGATCAGATCTAGTTCTTCTTCTGAATCTCTAAGGAGAGATGGCATTCAAAAATTGATCTAGCTTGCTTATTTAGGGCCCTCCTTCTAGCGCCAGTTCCTGTTGATCGTGTTTTCTACACAATAACAGCCAGACAGAATATGATATCCTATCTCTCTTGAAAGGTAAATCTCTATCAGCAAGCCTCAAGAGATAACCCCAAGGTCTCTAATATCAGGTCTTGACAGTGCATAAACAACTCAGTAACAAAATGTGAAAATGCTGGTAATCACAATGGGACCTTACTACGAGCAAAATGCTGAATCAATTTTATTAGATCTAACAATCCGATGGTGCTTCAATCCTAGATTTAACCCAATAATCAAAGAAATAAAAAAGGATAAGGGTTTCAAAGAGAGTTCTAAATTTAATACTAAACCTAAGATTTAACAATGAAAGTAACCAATACTCGAAATGGACCAATCCCTCAAAACTAATTTCTACTTGACCAAGATAAATCTACAATATCATAGAAAATAGTGCAATATTCTGAGGTGTTAGGATTTTCAAATCATAAACATTCATTCAAATAACCCTATTGCAATTATAATGGAAAAATATTCATAATCGAACTAAGTACACTGAAATATAAAGTCCATGCTAACTTTGCAAAGCAACTAACAATCAGTTGGTTGTGAAAAGTATGGACCGAAGGATTGCAACAACATTCAAATATCGAATCACAAACATTATCGAATCAAATCTAACCTAAATATTAACCTTCTCAAAGCAATTTTAAGGATGTAATAACTAGAACCATGCAAAACAAAAGAAACAAGTATGGCACCAAATCACAATGTCATTTCTTGTATTCAAATTGTTTACTGTAGCAACAATTCTAGCTTTTTGTTACAATATTTGCTTGAGGGAAACTACCTGCTAACTTACTCTACTTCTAACTAGCTCTGCTCTATATTCTAACTACAAATTATGACCTTCTAACTATTTCTAACTGTTCTAACCCTTTACAAAGAGGTGAAATGCCCAATATATAGAATTCCCTAGAAATCCGTTGGCTAGGCAAGGGTTTCGTAGCAATAACTCAGCACAACCACCTGACCGAGAGAGTCCTCAAAATGGGTCAAACAGGAACTAAATGCCCATCCCGTCCAAGTTGGCCCAAGATCCGCAGCTCGGATGATGCGCGGGAAGATAATAGAGAAGCACAAATTGCGCCATAGCCTATCATTAACTCCCTTCCCTATTATCTCTGCTCTGACCTGGCTCTTCATGTACTTTCAAGAATGTCTCATCCAGGCCCACGACTGGTGGCAGGGGTAGAACCCTAAGTTGATTCTCAATGGACACAATCTCTTCTCTTGAGTGTTTGACTGACCCATTCCATCCTACCTTATACACCAAATACTTATCAATAATTGCAAGGTAGGTGGCCACATCGTCAAGTTGGTGCTAAAAAATAGAACCATCATCAAGTGGTGCATACACATCATGCCACCTTTCTCTCAATTGTTCCAGGATCAAGTACCTAGGCATGATCTTTCTTCTTCCTGTCCTGATTTCAAAGAAGGCAATGGAACCATTGTAAACCCCAGTTAGGGTGTCATCAATGTGTTTTCTTTGTTTGTAAATCTTCTTCAACACCTTTTACCTGATTTGCAATGCCTCGAACCATTCCCACAGTTTGGAAGCTCTAGAAGAAGGAAGGATCTCGTCACTCACCAACCTGTCTCGGGTATACTCCATTATAGTTCTAGTCTTCTGTACAAGAAGATCTGTATCCTCCTTATCTTGTGCCAACACCTATTTTAACCATTCAGTGGTCCTTGCAGCATCCTTTCCAGTTGACAAGATCTCCTTGATAGCTTCATCACCTTTTACTTGCACCCCTTTCAACCAATTCTCAGTGGCAACCATGGAGGCTTTCATCTTTTCTAGCTCAGTTATGGTCTCCTGAGGTAGAGGATTTGTGGCAAAGGAAGAGGTATTAATGGACCATAGTGGTTCCATTAATTCCTCCAAGCATTTCTTGAGATTTACATTCTCTTTCTTTACCTCGTGCTTGGTCTTCAATTCCTTCCTTAATCTATCCATAATAATAGTACTAGAGACCTCATAGTCTTCAATATCTTGCTTAGCTGATGTAGGCCCTAGATTGAGAGTCTGAAAACTGTAATCTTTTCTGACCACATCATTTCTATCCTTTTCTGGAGCAGGGGTGGTGATGTGAACAACTTTGTTATGCGCCTCATCCCTTTCAACCCTTGAGATCACTCTAGCCTTCTTCTTACCTTTATCTTTTCCAATTATGGCTAGCAGTGCATCCCAATTTGGTGGACTATCTTCTACCACAACCTGTTTTCTTTTTATCTCCTTGTCCAGCCACTCTAGAACAACAGGCTCTAATTACACCTGGCCTGGTCCTATTTCCTTTTTCTGATCCTTAGGTATCTCCTCCTCCAAATCTTGTTTATCAGGGGTCTCATCTATATTGCCTTCCTCTTCAATATGCTCCTCCTCATGTTCAGGTGATGGATCTCTCATTGCCTCTACTTCTCTGGTAGGAGATTCAACTTCCTCAGTCCTAATAGGAGAATCGGCATGCACAATCAAAGGAGATTGTATTCCCATTTCAATTTCGGCCTCCGCACTATAGAGTTCACCTTCATGAAAATCTTCCCCTTCAGTATCCGGATGACCCTCAGCATCCCCTAACTCACCTGGTTTGCTTAGAGGTTTTGTGATCGGGAGGTACTTCATCATGTTGCTCCTTATGAAGAGTGGCAGGAAGAAATTCCACCTTAGGCACATCATTCTTGGGAGAGGGAGTACTAGACCTCCTTGTATATACTTTTGCTCTCTCCTCTGAAATTTCAACATTTATTACCAGTGGGGAGACTTCTTCCTCTGTAGCCTTGGAGCTTGCCTTCTCTGATAATTTTACAATTCTTCTTCTCTTTAGTACAGGACCACCAGTTTTGGGATTCTATTCTTCTACTTCCTTCTATTCAGACCTTTTAGTTCTTGTTCCCCTCTTAGCCTTTGGCCTTATCTGTTTCTCTGTTTCTTGGACCTCTATTTCCTGAACACCTTTTGTCTTGATCTTGGATGTGGAGTCCAGTTTTCCTTTAACTTTAGGATCTTGCTACCCTGTGGACTCCTCAGAAGTAGAATGGGAATCTAAGTCTTCCATCAGCTTTTATGTGCATTTCACTCCTTTATTCTCCAACTCTCACATAGTGTGTTTGAGCCACATCTTGGTAACTTTGAGAACTAGATCCATCAGTTGCTTCAGTTTTGTTTGCTCCTCCTCTAACCAGTCTATATCACCAATCGGCCTATCTTTTACTACCTCATAGGCATGGTCTTGAATTAAGTCCCCATCATCCTCCAATTGATCAGACACTGCCCTTACATTATACAATCAGACCGCATCCACAGGAAGCTGAGAGAATTTCTTCTTTCTAACCTCATATTCATCACCACAATTGGCCTAGTAGTCCTTTAAATCAACCTTATGACTATATTCTCTACTGGCCTTCTTTTGAGCTTCTCCCGTGATGTCAAATTTGGGTCTCTCAGAGTGGAAAGACAAGCCAAGAGTACTCATTTCTTCTTGTGAAGCTTGGGTAGAACCAATGGAAGGACAAACCTCACCAGTGCCAATACTTAGGGGAAAATTCCCTCCAAATCTAGTCTTATGCTTGTCCTTCTTGACAATGAGATCAAAATCACAAATCTATCTAGTTACTTCCAACAATATGGTGTGGTTAGTGGGATACCTTGGAAGTCTATATGGGGATCTCTGGCAACCATCAATCTGAAGGTAGGAGAAAGTTGGAAATTGAATAAACCAAGCCCCATATTTCTTGATGAGCTCCTTGGCTTGGTCTGAAATTTTGTCATACTCTGCCTCTTGAAGCATTCTGGTGATATGCATGGTGAATGCATCATTTACCCTTTTGTAGTTTGAACCTCCCCAGTTCAACTGAGGGGAAACTTCATAAATAACATCTTGCCCAAAAATTCATTTTTGTATCCAATCCTCTATAGGGGTGGAATCTAGCCAGTGCATAAACCAGATATGAAGTCATTGTGAAGGTCTTTGTCTACAACACACTGGACAACTACTTGTGAATTACTTGGCTAATGACCCCTGCCCAATGGTAGTCAATTTTCTCTTGTTCCGTTCTCACAATTGCATGGCACATCCAATTCTCAAATGTACTAGCACTCTTCAATCCAAGCACCCTGCTAAGAAAGGTGTGGCATCATAGTACTCCTTGAATTTTTCCCCGTATAGCTACTTGGGAAATTTGGAATAGTGTGACTTAGGATTCTCCAGCCAAGAGTTGATAAGCTACTGTGACCTCATAGTTTAGTCTTCGTAGGACTCCTGAGCTGCTTGAATGGTGAATCCCACCACATGAGACCGTTCTGGCATACCAAAGGTTTGGGCAATGGAGACCGGGTTAAGACTGGCGACAACTCTCCCTTGAGGCCCAATAATCCTCTGTGTATCTTGATCATAGTGCCTAGTGCACTCAAGGACCAGCTCATAACACTGCACTATTGAAGGGAAACCAACCACATGGGACATGCCCGATTTCATCATCCTTCTAGTCACAAAAGGAGGGTCCTCAGCCGCCATTCTTCCTTTAAATTCTTCATAGTCCCAGAGGCCAACATTTGTATCCGTGACTTCTAACCAGATAGAAGTGATCCTACTCTTAGGGACCTTGCTCTTGATGTCTAGCTTAATCCTCTCTGCATCAGATAATGAGGAACCAACTATGGCCTTTCTTGACTCAACCTATATTCAACATGAAAACACAATAAAAATCATAGGAAAGCAAGGTTCATCCATTAATACATCATTAGAATGCATCTCATATGGCCAAAGTGTTATTAAAATTCATATAAAGGACCATAACAGATTTTGGGTTTCAAGACCATCCGCAAAATCTGAGCCAGAGAGGAATTTTAGGAAATTCCAGATGGATCGGATTCCAACAGAAAAATGAAGAAACACCTACTTAATTATCAAACCTGATCATTTTTCATCAACAAACCATATGAGAGCTCTTAAGATGGCATGGAATAATCATCAAATGCATTAGAAATCACTAACATATCATGCTATTCAATATTCCCTTGCATCTCATCAAGTTTCAGGAAAATCCGTGAGGGACAGATTTCTGCGAAGAATGGGCGAAAGAGAATTTTGGGAAATCTGGGAGACAACGGATTTCGGAGAAATCCAGACTGGAAAGATATCTGCGGTTTAGGCACAATCCCATACCAAGAGATTTAGGAGCAAAAGTTTCAGCAAGAGTAAGGATTTTCGCGGAGAAGTCCTGGCGAAGCCACAAAGTTATGTCAAAAGAAGCTATCAGAAAGGTCTTGCCAAGACATGGTGGTTTTGGTGTAACGTCTTGGTGAACGACGATATAGCAAACAACATCAATATGATGAAAGGACAGTCGGGGTAAGGTCCTAGCGAATGTTTCATGTCTCACCAACTAGTGGGTTTAAATAATCACTTCGGCTAGAGAATAGTTTATTGATATGAATTCCTAGTGAAGTTGCAATTTCCTGCTGACTAGGGCTCGGTTTGAATTTGGCCAGAGGTCTCATTGAAAAGATCCAGGCTCGCTAAGAAAAGAAGGGTCACCACAAGGTCTTGGCGAAAACCAGTAGTCATAGCGAATCATGCAAAGGTATCGGCACGAGTTGGAATCTCGCGGTAATGTCTCAATGAAAGATGGATGTCTCCCCGATTGAAAGGAACAAAGCTCGGTGAAAATGAACATGCTCAGTGAAAGGTCTCGCTGAAAGCGATAGTCATAGCAACATAAAGGAAGATTGGCAAGACTTTAGGGACCCGCTATGACATCCTGGTGACTTGATTTGTCTTGCCAAAAGCGAGTATGAGCAAGCCTGTCGATGAGACATCTCCTCGCGGGGTGAGGTCTCGGCGAAAGTAAAGGTCTCATTGACTAATATGCATGCAAGATTCCATCAGTGTAAAAATGATAATGTCACAGTGATTATATATGAACCCAGGAAGGCTTTCGGCCAAGTGTTTGAGTGATCGGTATGACATCTTCCTGACCTTGCAGGGTCACAACGATGGAAATTCGGGAGGGACAAAAAGTCACTATTTCACCAAACATTGAACCAATGCAGAATTTTGAAAGGTTAACTTAGGGTAAGTCAGGGATGGTCCTTCATGAATTTTCTTTGTGCTCCAGGTCAATTTTAAAATGAAATAACCATAAACGACCCTGCCCTAGGTTTCAAACCTCACCATCCGCCATTAGCACACAGTCAAGCTTAGAATTTAACTGCTTCCACTGTTGAGTCACCACTAGGGTTTACTAATTATTCTTTGGAAAGATGCATCAAAATGCAGATGGACACATGAACTCAAAACTCGCCTGGGAGATGACAAAGGATGCAATACTGAATAACCCTAGCATGGAATAAGCAACTACACTGGAATTTAAATCCCACAAGTTTTCACAATACCAACATGGCATTCATAATTCAATTCAAAGCAGAGCAATTAGGCACATACCATTACAGAGTGGGGATTGATCCTAAAGGTAGCAAACGCGAAGCTCAAGGGGGTACACAATGAACACAGGTGATAATGCACAAGAAATTCCCACCAAATGAGACCAATTCAAACCCAAATGCCCAAATCAAAGCTAAAAGCTCAAAGAACAAACTCGAAGGATGCAACTCTCAATTTAGACAATGGAAAATAGTGAGCATAATGTTGCAAAGATCTCAGAAATTGAGTTAAATACACTTCTCAGAACATGCACGGAGCCATTAATGCAGTCGATAAGACATCCAGAGAAGGATTTCAGGAATCCGATAATAGGGTAGAATATGGAGAAATCTAGCCCAGGTGGAAATCTGCGAAGACCAAGGATTCCCGAGCAACAGGATCCAACCAGAATCCAAGCAGGATCTGGGAAAATCCGACCAAGGCAGAAAATCCTGAATCAGGGAAAAAGCCCGAAATTCATCCAGAAGTTTAAAATTTTCAATGAATGACCTTGGGAAAACACTTAGGCATTCAAAATATACACTTAACCACGTGCCTAAGTAATACAACCTCAAAAGAAAGGGCCAAAACACCAAAACCGAACCGAAAGAGGGTCCCTGCTTTCAGCGGGGCATGTGTGCGAAAAAATGCACAACACTAATCATATAACATTAATCATTCATTCATCCATTAATAACATATAACATTTATTCAGTCATCCATTAATAACATATAACATTCATTCATTAACATATAACATTCATTAATTAACATATTCACATTTAGTCATTAACATATAATATTCATTCTTTTAGTTTTACATATTATGAAAAATATGGTTGTCATGATATGATTACAATAAAAAAAAATTGTTTGTTTCATAAAGCTAAAAAAATATAAATTGAAGTATCATTTTCTTAATCATTTGTCCCCCCTTTATTTGTTCTACCCTCTGTTCATGATCTTAATGTATGCCTAGTCGTCTGCTCACGACATGGATGCCACTGCAAGGGGGGGTCTATTGCAATAACACATAAATGTTAAACTGATATGTTTTATTATTATTGTCACAAGTATTTCATTAATTAAAAGAAAATTAGAGTGGTTCTCTTTACCTGATGGGTCCACATCATGTTCCTGAACTTCTCTTATGGACTCATGCTCAACATGTTGAACACTCTCTAAATCCTGATCTACAGTTGAAACACAAAAGGTTACATTGATTAATACACCAATTGAAATTAAATATGTTTAAAATAACATGAGAGCGGTCCTCTTTACCTGATGGGGCCACATCATGTTCCTGATCTTCTCTAGCCTGATCATGCTCAACACATTGATCATGCTCTACATGCTCTAAAGTTGAAACATGAAAGGTTACATTAATTAATACACCATTTGCAATTAAATATGTTTAAAAGAACTTTAGAGTGGTCCTCTTTACCTGATGGGGCCACATCATGTTCTTGATCTTCTCTAGCTTGATCATGCTCAACATGTTGATCATGCTCTACATGCTCTAAAGTACCGAGATGCACACCATGACCTTCATTTGCAAGTTGTGCTCCACCCTCACCAGGTTGTATTCCAATGTCATGTGCATTATTATCATTGCTTGAATGTTTAAAACAAATAGGCATGTAAGTACTTTATGGTGGAAATTAATATTGAATATATTGTACAAGTATTCAATTTTAAATAAACTTTATTGAGTTTATTTACCTGCATGTCAGATGCAGTGGAAGATTCTATTTTCCCAGTCAAGACTCTTAGGCATTTAGCCATGGCTCCATAGCCTTGTTGGAAGGCAATCTTTAGGTCCTCTTCTATGGGAACTCTATTGAATTCAGAGCCCTACATTTTTGTATAAGATCATGAATTTTGCTTCTATGGTGTGATAAAACCAAAATTGTTTTCAATTTATTATTTGGATTCAATATTTCATTTATTGATACTTACAATTCGTGCTGCTAATGTCATATAACCACCAAAGCCAAGTGTTTGTTTCCTGTGTTTTTCTAGTCTTGCCTTTGTTTCCTTCGATGTGTTAGGCAGCCTATGAAAAGTTTGAAATACATTAGATTATGTAAAAAGAAAGAGTAATTAGTATATAATTACATTGTTGATAGTATCACATACCTTCCTTGGCTTGGTGGTGTCTTTCCTTTTTTCTTTTCAGCCTTCTCCTTTCCATCCGACACCAGGTCCTTCCACTCCCTCTCTGGAATCATGGGGGGATGCTCATACTTTTTGTTCTTCTCTAAATGTGACCTATATTGGTCCCTCACATACTTTAGATAGGTACCATCTTTCTTAAGGACCTTAGTTCGGTTGAATTTTTTATCACCGAAGAGCACAACTGAACAGTTAATGAGCTCATATTTTAAATCTTGATTTTGGGCATTCCACCATGTACATATGGTGGGCCTAAAGAGCTCCAAAGTAATATCACTTAGATGTTTATAAAAAACATCATTTCCTACAAAATGATCATGGGATCAATAGTCTAAAAAGAGCGATCAATAAGTAAATTTCAATTGGATTATATATAATAATAATTAAAATATTTTAAAGTACCTGGGACCTTCTCTATCTTTATGGGAATGGAATCCTTTGTCACCACAAATGTGACTGGAAATGTTCTCATACTAGTAATACAGGAAGATCTAGGAAATGCTGCTAAAATATCACCAGTACTAGTGGCCTCTACATCCCTAGGTACATGTCCTAACGGATGTTCTGGCATGTGTTCGCTACTAGAGGGTGCACTAACAGATGCCTGCATGGTATGTGTTTCTGACATTTTAGATGAAAATATAGGCACAGATGATGGGGTCAGATGATGTGATGTATGCACAAGAAGATAAGGATGGACACTTGTACCAACCCCTTCTCCTCGGGCAGGACTTGCAATACCCTGATCATGGCCAAGAGCATCATGAGGACGCAAAAAATCTTGTAAAAACAACACATATTTTAGTTCATGACATAAAAGAGTACAAAATATAAAACCATGAATGAACTTATGTTATAATTAAAGACCTCATAACAACTTGCAAGTTTTATGATCTCTTAGTCAATATTTTAACCCTCTCTCTTATCTCATCTGTTTGGGGCACTATGAATAACAACTTAAGGATTTATTCATTCCATTTTTTTTGGGTCTTCCTTATCATATCAAGAGGGTTTGTTGAATAAGCAATGTCATCATCACATAATATTGACTGCACCTCCCTATGGATGCTCTCGTCTACTGCTGGTGCCTTTCCCCAATCAGTTGACTGCAACAAGAATATTAAAAAAATTATCGAAATTAACCCAATAAACTTATGAAAACAACAACATAATAAAACATTTTGCTCATATCTAATTTGTACAATTACAATGAGGTAAACTTGTCAGGTAGAAGTGCCTAAAGATACACCGCGATCTGTGCTCTGGGCCAGAGCCTTCTCCGTATGATCAATGTCCCGTTGTGAAAATAATTAAATATAAAAAAACATTACTGAAATGAAACCAATAGACTTACGAAAAAAAACATAAGAATAAAATGGTATATTGGAGTCATTAATTGGAGGTTGGGTAAAATGGTACATAGTATGTACCACCCCCATAGTAACTGTGTTTGTAACTAAGTGATTCATATTGTAATCAATTAGCAACTCTTCCCCTACAGCTATTGATTTTATCGCACATACGAATACACTGTTTCCCTCGCGTGCCTCAAATATGCAATTGGGCTGCTTATTTGTTGACCTAGGTTGTGTACTATTTATAAACCCTGCAATATTCCTTGATGCTTTTGGCCTTCCATCAATGTACATAGACACTCCTTTATTTTGATCCTTACCATAAGGATGTTGGATGAAGTTCTTTCATGGTGATGTGATCCTAAGGTGACATTATGATTAATCTATCATTTCATCGCTAGAATTTCCCAGGCTATAAGGTAATCAAGTCTTGATAGATTGAAAATTATTGGTACTACCATCCAAATGTGTCCATCAAAAATCAAATCTACTTAACGTTTAAACTCCCAAACTTTGTAACAAGTGTTAAATGTGACTATTGTCCACCAATTACACAACCAAGGCCTCAAATGTATTCTCTAATTGTAATCAAAGGAATTTTTCTCTTCATTCAAGTAAATAAACTTGAAGGGAAACACCACCAAGTGGTTTATTGGACACCTACATGACTAAAAATAGCAGCAAATTTACATTTCATTTCCATATGTCTAAGTGGTTAACGGGGAGGGAGTGTGTACTAGGCCTGGTTAAGTCATCATAATTTTATGCTTTGGCAATAATTTTTTTTAAAGTCATCTTAAATCTTCCTATGTCTAACTGCTAGGAGACTTTTGGTATGTTTTAAGGTAGGATTATTGATGAAAGAGCCCAAAGAGCCTTTCTCCATGGTATCCAAGTACACATAGGAGTGGTCTTCTCTTATACGGTTGGACGTGATTTAAAGAACTTAGCTAGGAATTATTCATTTAACCTAAGGTTTTCTCATAATGCCATCATTGGAAAATTATGATCAAATTCTTTTATTATGAAGAATTGGTCTATGTGCCTCTAGTAATCTCTATAAATGTTTGTAAGGATAAAATGACTAATTGCATTAGGTAGGAGAGAATCAAATTTGAGTTCTTCAAAGATTATATTCCTATATTCATAATTTTTAAGGTTTGTGTGTGGAGGAGGTTATCACTACCAAGAAGGGAGGAGACCTTTCCTTGTGATGGAACTTCAAAAAATTTCTCTTTTTGTTCCATTTTTATCTTGCCTTATGTCTCTGGTCATCTATGGTGTTTGGGAAAAGCCTAAGGTTGGGGTTTTACCTTTGTCTTCATGTAAAACCCTAGTGTTTATCTTACGCCTTGGGTGGGATCTTTTGGGCCATTACTTTTTGGAATATCACAAGGCGGTCCAATTGGCTGGTGACATGTGTCATTTCTGGTCCGATGCTTGTTTGATCCTTCTTTTTCTATAAGAAGGATTTCAAGGCTAGAAGTATGGGTTAGCAAGTTAGATATTTTTGGTCGAGTCTAGATGAAGTTGCAAAGCAAATTGTAAAGTATGATGGTTTTAGGGAAAATGCAATTTAAGTTTTGAGTCATTCTGTAGTAGGTTTTGAATTCATGTGAATTTGATGTTTTATGACAATACTGGCATTTGAATTGATATGATTAATTCAAAGTCATGTCTCTCCATTGTACAAGCATATCTAAATTTTGAATAAAATGATCAAGGGTTGTTTCGTTCATCTCACTATTGTGGTGTGTATGATTCTTGTTTTAGCTTTAATTCAAGGAATTAATTAAAATGCTTGGATGGGATTGTAGGTGGATATGTTCTATATAAGGATTTGATAAGTAGTATTGGGTTAGAATACATATTGATGAGATTGTAAAGCAATGTTATCAAGGATCTTATATGTTATGTGTTAAATCTATCATAAACCCCTAGATGCTTATAAATTTGACTCCTCCAATGGATATATGGCACTGATCTAAGTTGTACTTATTTGTATGGTTTAGTATTTGTTTTCCTTTACCAAGTGCTTGCTACAAATTGCAAATCAATGACTATCTTATACTATGAAATGTTTTTGTAGTTATCTCATGCTCAAAATAGTTGATATTATTGATAAACAACTAATTCTATTCACTATTATCCTATTATGTTGACCTATTAAATGAGATTATTTGTTGTTGTTAATGTTTTTTATGATGATGGCAGAGAGGTTGTAAACACATTAAGGGATCACCCTCCTAGGTCTTGCAGAGCCCAAAGTATAGGAGGTCTTTAAAATCCTCATCAGTTGGTCCAAGTCCTTCAAGCTTCCCTTTATTGGAATTGAAAATTCCATAGGTAGATTAGAAGATCAACCTGCTTACCATAAAAACAACCAACACCTTGCATATGTTTGTGGTGGAGGTATTAAAGAAGAATTGTATGCCTCTATTTCCATTCATTAGATCTACCTTAGCCTAACATATACTTGGGCTAAGTCTACAATTGCTTTAGACTCATGTGATGAAGGCTATGTGTGATGAAATCCTAGACCTCAACCAAGATGTGGGTAGATTATGGGAGTTTTTCCAAGACCTGAGGCTGGTCAATAAAAATGTGAAAAGACTAAGCTATTTTATTTTTTATCTTATCTTATACCATTTTATGAGAATGGGGGTGCCAATGTACAGAAGATCTTTGGAAACTAGGCATGAAAATTGTAGGTTAAAGAGAATGGGGGTGCCAAACTTATAGTACTAATTGCCCTTAGTCGTTGATTTTCCACTGAGTGCCCTCCAACCTCATCCTCGGGTATTGACCTTGTTTTCCTCCAAACTTTTCCTTGAGTTGATGACCTTGTTTTCCTCCTCCAAACTCTTCCGTCATTGGTATTGACCTTGTTTTAAATCAAACTCTTCCTCGGCATTGGCATTGACCTTGTTTTCACTACTCCAAACTCTTCCTCGGCACTTGGTATTGACCTTTCACTTCTCCAATTTGATGAGCTACAACCTAGTTTTGTTAGGTTTTATAGTATGTTAATTAAATTGAAAATTTTAACCATTAGCTAGGTTTTAATATTCTACAATATAGTTAAGTATATATTAGCTATATTTTACATAATAAATAATATAATTATTCAACTTATTATAATTATATATTATATTTTTTAACAAAATTGTTAAATACGTATAAAATTATTATAATTAATAATTAATAATAAGTATATTTTTATATAATACAAAATATATTTAATATAATAGTAATATATATTAATATGAGAAAGCTAAAATTTGATTGGTTGTTTCATGTCAACAATCCAAGGATGGCATGTGTCCTTGGGGATTATGCTCAAGGTAGCATGCCATTTGATTAAAGATATGATAATTCTCCTTTAAGACCTCTTCAATGTACCCATTGCACACTTAAGGAGACAAAGATAAATATAGGGAAGAAAATATAGAGAGAGAGGGAGATAATGACAAACATACAAATAGAAAGGGAGACAAAGAGATAGAGAGGGGTAGAGAGATAAAGAGACAAGGATGAATAGATAGAGATATAGGGAGGGTGATTGATATATATCTCCCTGTTGCTCTCTATATCTCTATATCTCCCACTATCTATGTCACTCCCTCTTCCCCCCTCTATCTATTGAGCTATCTCTCCCTCTCCCCCCTTTCTCTATCATTCACTCCATCTCTCCCTCCATCTCTCCTACTCTATATCTCTATCTCTATTTCTCTTTTTATCTCCCTCTCACTCCTCTCTCTATCTCTTTCTATGTATATCCCTTTCTCTCCCTCCTTATCCCCCCTATCCATCAACTCTCTATCTCCACCTCTCTTCCTTTCTCTTCCCGTATATCTCCATCTCTCTTTATCTTCCCATATATCTCTATCTCTCTCTCTTTTTCTCTCCATCTATCTCTATCTCCCCATATATTAACTAAGAATCCATGCAAGCATATAATAGTATATGTTGGTAAGACTATAATAGTGTTTTATTAAACTATAAGTAAAACTTATCTTTCTAATGTCAAGCCTTCTTATAAAAATAGTGTTTTATTAAACAATAAGTAGATTAAAGGAGTGATCCACCTTAGCAATAACAACTACCTAATTTAGACCTGGGTATGTGTAGGATCATGATGGGCCAAAAAGTGGCAACATGAAAAAAGTAGCATTTTGAACTCGCCAAAAAACACAAAAAATCTTGAGTTGACTTTTTTTTTGGGTTGGGTGTCAGTACATTGCTCCATAGCAATGCCCAAGCCAAAGTATTACAAATCGGATATCCGATTTGTTTTGGATATCCAATTCATGTCTAATATCTAATTTGAAAAACATTTTAAAATGTAATATATTTGGTGCTATAAATCTATTATACCATCTAAATTAGATATCTGATTTTTGCACACATATACCCAAGAGTAATTAGGAGGTGGAGGGTGGGAAAGAGAG
>VDFB02193867.1:98991273-99028046 GCA_007258455.2 Sequoia sempervirens
GAGAGATAGAGGGAGTGAGAGAGAGAGAGAGATCTGGGAGAGGGAGAGGGGGTAGGATGGAGAGACTTGAGAGAGAGAGAGGGTAGAGGGTTTAAGGGTGAAGGGTTAATGGTTTAGGGTTTAGGGTTATGGGTAGTGATGGAACTGATGGAGCTTCAAAGTTTTATCCTACCTTGTGTCTCTAGTCATCCATGGTGTTTGGGAAAAGCCTAAAGTTGGGGTTTTACCTTTGTCTTCTTGTATCTCATGGTTATTCTAAATTTGAATTTGGGGAAATTTGATGTGTGCTTGTTGTAGGACTTATTGGTAATTGTTTTAGGGCTATAGGTTAACTAAATTGTGGGAAATTGCAAAGTTTTGTTATGTAATTTCACATTTTGTTTAGCCCTAGTCTATCTAAGGTTTGAGATAGAAAGGATGCCATCGTTTACTCAAGATGGCACCGAAAAAGTAGCACTCTGTCTAGATTGATTATTTAAGTAGAAACTTATATGATGACTTCCTTGATCAATTGCCCTTGTCAACAAATGATAGGAAGAAGGGATTGGTTTTGATGTGAGGAAAAAACCTAGGGGAGGGATTAGTGTATAATTGTTCCAACATAGCCTGATGGAGCTTCAATTTTTTCTCCTTGTGTTCCTTTCCTATCTTATCTTATGTTACTGGTCTTTTATGGTGTTGGGAAAATCCTAAGGTTAGGGTTTTATCTTTTTCTTCATGTTAAACCCTATTGTTTATCTTACGCCTTGGGTGGGATCTATTTTGCTGTTACTTTTGGAGGGGTTTTTAAAACAACTTATGTTGGGTCCTCTTGGTCTTATTGTTTTAATTCCTTCGTGTGATTTTATTTTTCCCTAAATCTTGGATGGCCCTGTGCTTCATCATTTTAAAACAACTTATGCCATTGTTTATTGTCTGCCTAGTGATGTCCCCTTGGTCTTTTAATAAATGTTTTATTTTGTAGGGGGACAAATTTGTGTGACCGTTGATCAATTATCATTTGATCTTAGTTGCTCCCTGCTATCCTGTGATGACCCCACCACATTGCTTTGGTTGATTGTGATATCACAGGAAAGCACCACATGTCTCATCTGGTGAAGCTGAAGGAATAATGAAATACGTTGGTAAATTAATTTGGCTTTAATACATTATGTAGCGGGTTACTAAAGCGTTTGTGAGATGCATGTGTTTCAAATTAGCAGATATGTTCTGATCTCGGTGGGGAAGATGCTTGATGGTTAATGGAAAAGCTGCCGACTGTATTGAAAGAACAAGATTACTGATGATCAAGATCTACGGTTTCCCACTATCGCATGATTAGAAGTTGCAAGGTCTTTACTAATTGGGATATCGCGGGTGAACACCACATGGATTTCCTTGGTAGTGTATGGTATGGGGGGCCCTTATGGCCATGTGGACGATTATGTCAATTGTTTTGAAGGAAGTCATTCGATGATCTAATTAAAGTGAAGGATCGAAAACTAATATTTAAATCTATATAAATAACGATTGGAGTCATTCACGCAGCACACAAGCAAGCTTTAATGGTAGATGAGACACTTGTTGGCATGATTTGATCAAAATAAAAACAATTCTCCTACTTTTATTGTATCATAAAGCATTCAAGTATCTTTGTGAAGTAGTCTCAAAGCCGAAGACGAAGTTAAGAATTGCTATAGCAAGAAGTTGGAGTTTCTGCAAACACAAAGTCGTGAGTTAATTTCTGCATCTCCTAGTTATTTTGAACCTAAATTTGGGAAAAATTGTTGTGTGCTTGTCATAGGGCTTGTTGCTAAATTTTTTAGGGCTATAGATGAACTAAATTGTGAGAAATTGCAAGGTTTTATTCTGTAATATCATGTTTCTAGTTAGTCCTAGTTGTTTAAAGTTTTAAATTGTAAAGAGGCCCTAGTTTATCTAAGATGGCACCACCAAAGCAACATTCTGGCCAAATTGGCTATTTAAATAGGAACGTATATGATGACTTCCCAGATCAATTGCCCCTGTCAACAAATGATAGGAAGAAGGGATTGGTTTTTATGCGAGGAAAAAACCTAAGGGAATGGTTAGTATATAATTGTTCCAATATAACCAATGCTACGGTTCCTCTCATAGGTTTGGAGATGTTCAAATTGTGGTATGGACAGAGGAAGTTTCCTCACCCCTTTTCGAATACCTAGATATATGATTTGGGGAATCTAGTGGTGCCAAATGTGTCCCCTGATGTAGACTTGCTTAGGGTAGTTGTTGCACAATATGACCCTATCACACAGGTAATCAGAGATAATGATGGAAGGGTTATGTTATGCATTAACATAGAAGAATTCCAATAGGTTTTTCATTTGAGTGAGCCTAGTGTTTACTTGGTTTCAATCAATCTTGAGGAGATGAAGTAGGAATATGGGAAGTTGAAGTCACTTTTCAGAGCCAAGTTTCTCCCACCTCATTTGGCTAGGGCAGGAGGTTCAAGATTTCATATTAGCCCTAGTGACCAAGAACCTTTTAGATTAAACTATTTCGCAAATCATTTCTTGGCCACTTTTTATTCATTATTCCAGATTCTAGGTTTCAATCCTAGCACTGTGATGCCCATTGCTTACATGTTCATGGGGGTGCAAATACAACACCCTAGCTTCTTTGTAACTTATGATTTTGCTTCTTTCTTGGCTGAAAGGATACATGAAAGGCTATCAAAGTTGTAGAAAAATGATACAGACACTCAATTCTTTTGGTATTCTTTGTTAATGTATATGTTCTTTTTCAAGAATGCTGACTTTTTCTTTGAGAAGATGGAATTAAGGCAATTAGTTGATGGAGAAATATTTCCAGTATAGATATGGGCTACAGATTTATCTTGTAATAAGGAAAGCACTAGTTATGTGCAATTTGATAATTTTTTTGCTTCTAGATTGAGGGCCAGACTGATGGTGAATGTACCCGGGATTCTTGAGGAATTGCATGATTTCCTCAGACCAAAGGGGAGGAGGCCAGAATTGAAAGTCTTCCATAACTGGGGTGACATTATTCCATACCCAATAAACATTGTTTTGAGGGTGTACGGTTTTCAAGGGACCCCTCATATATTGCCATACAATGTGCCACCAAGAGTGGGGTTTGTAGAGGTTATGTGGCAAATTGGCTGTATCCATGAGGACAACCTTATTGGGAAGGGTAAAGGAACTTTTTTCCTAGATTATACAGTGGTATCAGATTTTGTATTTTCAAAAGGAGGCTGGGTGCATTTTGGAAAATTCTTTGAAGATTACCATTTGAGGTGTGGTCCAAAGCGGAAACATTATCCTAAGAGTTTCTTTGCCCTTTTTAGACAAAGAATAAAAGGTGGTAAGTTTGTGCATGAGTTAAACTTTCTTGAGGATTTGATTAGAAATGAATTTGACCTAAATATGCAGGAGTTGAACAAGGATAAATGGATAGATTATGATAAAATATTGGATATTGTGCACAAATGGATCCAAAGTATGATCCATTGTTGGAGTTCAATCCACACCATAAGAAAATTGAATTTCTGATGGAGAACTTGAAAGAAATTATGGGAAGCTTGAGGACCAAGAAGATAAACTTAGAATTGAGTCTAGGTGTACAGGAACAAGGTGCCAAGCCAATTGAGACAAGGCCAACATACCAACCTATAGAAAGGTTTCCCATTTATAGGAGGAAAAAGGATGACAACAATGATGAGGAAGTGGATAGAAAGGGAAAATAAATAATGAAATTTCCTACACAACTAGGTCCAAAATTCAAAATTCCTGGGGCAATTAAAATCGTTGATTTAGAATCATCACCTGAGGATAGTCCCTCATCACCACCATCCAAGCCAAGCCCTAAGAGGTAAAGAACTGATCAATCACAAGAAGATTTGGTGGATGAAATTTTTGTTATTGATCAAGATATGCAGATTGGTATGCCTTCCCTCCTAGGCCAACTGAGTTGGATTTATCCAACTTCGATATGAAAGGTAAATATGTGCAAGATGCAAGGATGGAAGCATGTAAGGCATTTCTAGATGATGATGAATTTGTAAAAACTCATGTCTTCTTGCAATTGGTATGGAGGATGAAATTTGAAGAATACCAGGATAAATGTAAGCAGAGAAGAGAATTGAGGTCTGACAGGTCAGTCTAGGAGAATGATGATGAAGTGAAAGCTGAATTAATGGATGAATTCAAGAACATCACTCCTGAGGAAGGAAGAAAACTGGTAAGTCAGGCTGGTGTCTTGATTTTACTTGAATTGGACATTCCAGATGCTCTAGCTTTTAATGCTATTATAAAGTCCAAGTATCCCTTGCAAGACTCTGAAGAAGAGGTCAAGGAAACATTGCAAGATTCTACCTTTAGTGAAGAATATGGGACCTTGGCAATTTGGGCATTGGCCCCTCAAGGGAAAAATCCAAATGTTACTGATATTAACCCAAATTTTAGAGGAGGGTTAATAATAAAGAGGGCTTCAAAGACCTCAACCACTAAGGCTACTAATTTAACTGTAAATGTGGCCAAACTAGCCCAAAAGACCGCTGAAAGAGAGGAGGCTGAAAAGAAAATCCTAATGGAGAAATATAATCTTTTAATTGAGGAGTATAGTAAGATACAACAAAGGAATATTGAACTGCAAAATGAGGTGGATAGGTTAAGGTACAAACAGATTGGGGAAACATCAAGTGCTCCAAGGATTAGTACATTTCCTTCTACATCAGAGTCAGTGCCTCCTACTTCTCCTAGTCAAAATCCTTCCCTCACCCCGTCTTTAGAACAAATTTATGAAGAGGTAGAATGCTCTATTGATCCTACGAAGAAGCAGCTAATGCACAAAATTGAAGAATTACAGGCATCATTAAAGGTAAGTGAGGAGGGATCCATTTTAAAGCAAAAGGAGATTGTTACTACTATCTTAAGGAATTTGAATGAGAAAGTTGATAATAGATTATCATCTATATATTCTTTATATTCTTTAATATTAGATGCAATAAAGAATATTGATAGGGATTAGGAGGTAGTTATACCATTAATTGAAAATTGGATCCCTAGGGCCAGTGATTTAGATATAATGTATAAGGCCTCAAGGTTTGATATAAATAATAGGCCCCAATCATTAAGGCCTACCAAAGTGTTAGTTAAATCATTGCAAGGTTTTTAGACCTTACCAGATGACTTGAGTAGGAAGATCAAAGAGTTGGTGAAGAATTTTGATGATTGTGTAACACATTGTTACTTGAAATAATTGATGAGTAGGGGAATATCAGGTCACTCCAACAGTGACAGGATCAGGCAAATGAGTTCATCAATGGTCAAATTAAATTAAATTGTGATGACTCAGATTATGATTTTTTGGTGAGTTGTATGGACAAAATCATTGGCACCAGCTCATTTTTGGAATCTTTTGAAACAAAGGAAAATCAGGTAGCAATTAAATACACACCTTATAATTTCAAGGTGAATGAGGTAATTAATTTTGACTGGCCAACTAATGAGGAATATCATAAATGGGTAAATAAGTATTTAACTGAGGAGGAGTAAAAGAGTGGCCTACTAATGGTTGGCAAATCAGTTGTTGCAGTTACAATAGATTCCAGTTATGTTTTTGGTGGTAGTCTTGGTGCGAGATTCTTGAGGCTCTTTTGTTGCTGCATCAACCTTTCTCAGCAGGCACGATGAACAGGAATATTCTCTGGGGTGATGGTTGTTGTAGCAATTTTTGGAATATCACTAGGTGCTCCATTTGGCTGGTGACACATGTACTTTGTGGCCCGATTCTTGTTTCCTCCTTCATTTTCTATAAGAAGGATTTCAAGGCTAGAAGTATAGGTTAGCAAGCTAGATAATTTTGGGTCAAGTCTAGGTGAAGTTGTAGAGCAAATTGTAAAGTTCAATGGTTTCAAGGGAAATGCAATTTATGTTTTGAGTCATTCTGTAAAAGGTTTTGGATTAATGGGGATTTAATGTTGTATAGCAATACTAGCATTTGAGTTGAAATGATAAATTCAAACTCATGTCTCTCCATTGTACATGCATATCTAAATTTTGAATAAGATGACTAAGGGTTGTTTCATTCATCTCATTGTTGTGGTGTGTATGATCCTTATTTTAGCTTTAATTCAAGGGATTAATTAAAATGCTTGAATGGGATTATAGGCAAATATGTTTTGTATAAGGATTTGATAAGTAGTATTGGGTTAGAATGCATATTGATAAGATTGTAATGCAATGTTATCAGGGATCTTATATGTTATGTGTTAAATCTGTCATAAACCCTTAGATACTTATGAATTTGACTCCTACAATGGATATATGGCATTGATCTAAGTTGTGTTTATTCGTATGATTCATTATTTGTTTTCCTTTACTTGGAGCTTGCTACAAATTGCAAATCAATGACTATCTTATACTGTGAAATATGTTGTAGTTATCTCATGCTCCAAATAGTTGATAATACTGATGAACAGCCAATTCTATTTGGTATTATCCTATTGTGTTGAGATATTAAATGAGATCATCTGTTGTATATTAATGTTGTTTATGATAATGGTGTAGAGGTTGTAAAAACATTAAGGGATCACCTTCCCGGGTCTTGTAGAGCCCGAAGTGTAGGAGGCTTTTAATGTCCTCATTAGTTGGTCCAGGTCCTTCGATCTGCCCTTGATTGGAATTAGAAATTCCATAGGTAGATTAGAAGACCAACCTGGTTACAGTAAAAACAACCAACACTACCCTTAATCCTTAACCTTCTATCTCTCTCCCCTCTACCCATAACCCTAAACCCTAAACTCTTAACCCTTAAACCCCAAACCCTTAAACCCTCCACCCTCTATCCTCTCTCTCTCTCAAGACTCTCCCACCTACCCCTCTCCTCTCTCAGGTATCTCTCTCACTCACTCTCTCTATCTCTCCCTCTACCCTTAACCCTAAACCTTAAACCCTTAACCCTTAAACTTCTAAACACTTAAACCCTCTACCCTCTATCTCTCTCCCACTCCCTCCCTCCCTCCCTCTCTATCAAGTCTCACCCTCCTACCACCTTTCCTTTTCTCAGGTCTATCTCTCTCTCTCACTCCTATCTTTTTCCCCTCTACCCTTAACTGTCTAACTTCTACCCTCTACCCTCTATCTCTCTCCCACTCCCTCCCTCTCTTTCTAACTGAATCCCTCTCTCTCTCCCCTCTACCCATAACCCTTAACCCCTAAACCCAAAACCCTTAAACCCTCTACCCTCTACCCTCTCTCTCTCTCAAGTCTCTCCCTCCTACCCCCTCTCCCTCTCTTAGGTCTCTCTCTCTCTCTCACTCACTCACTCTATGTGTCTCCCCTCTACCCTTAAACCCTAAACCCTTAACCCTTAACCCTTAAACCCTAAACACTTAAACCCTCTACCCTCTACCCTTAACCATTTCTCCCTCTATCTATCTCCCACTCCCTCCCTCTCTCTCTCTCTCTCTTTGAAGTCTCTTTTGTCCTAGCACCACTCCCTCCTCTTAGGTCTCAGATTCTCTTCCTCCCCTATTCCCTCTCCCTTCCCTCCCACTTCTCTCTCTCTCTCTCCTCACTCCTAAGTCTCTCCACCTCTACCCCTTAGCCCTCTACCTCCTTAACCCTTTAAACTCTCTACCCTCTATATCTCTCCCACTCCCTCCCTCTCTCTCGCCAAGAATCTCCCTCATACCCTCTCCCTCTCCCGTGTCTCTCTCTCTCTATCACTCACTCCTCTATCTCTCTCCCCTACCTCTAACCATAAACCCTAAACCCTAACCCTTAAACTCTAAACCCTTAAACCCTCTACCCTCTACACTTTAACCTCTACCCTCTATTCCCTCCCACTCCCTCCCTCTCTCCTCAAGACTCTCCCTCCCACCCCTCTCCCCCTCCTGTGTCTCTCTCACTCACCTCTATCTCTCTCCCCTCTACCTAACCCTAAAACCCTAAACCCTTAACCCTTAAACTCTAAACCCTTAAATCCTCTACCCTCTATATCTCTCCCTTCTCTCTCAAGACTCTCCCTCCTACCCCCTCTCCCTCTCTCAGGTCTCCCTCTCTCACTCACTCCATTTATCTCTCTCCCCTATACCTTTAACCCTAAACCCTAAAACCATTAACCCTTAAAATATAAACCCGTAAACCCTCTATCTCTCTCTCACTACCTCCCTCCCTCCTACCCCCTCTCCCTCTCTCGAGTCTCTCTATCTCTCACTCACTCTTATCTCCCTCCCCTCTACCCTCTATCTCTCTCCCACTCCCTCCCTCTCTCTCTCACTAATCCCTCTATCTCTCTCCCCTCTACCTGTTGGTTGTTTTTATTGTAACTAGGTTGGTCTTCTAATTTACCTATGGAATTGCCAATTCCAATCAAGGGCAGTTCAAAGGACCTAGACCAACTGACGAGGACATTAAAAGCCTCCTACACTTTAGGCTCTACAAGACCTGGGAGGGTGATCCCTGTTGTGCATTTTTGCACGCACGCCCCACTTGGAGTAGGGACCCTCTTTTATGTTGTCTTTTGACCTTTGGTTTTATTGGATTTGCCTTTTAGGGGTTTTGAATTGTTGGTCTTGTTGGCTTTGGTCTTGCCTTGAGGCTTAAATTGGTTTAAATTGGCTTTTAGTGAAAATTAGGGTTTTGACCTAAATCCGGGATTTTCCAGCTCCGGCGGATTTCCTGGGTCCTGGCTCATTGTCTGTTCCTTGCTAAATTTTCTGAATCTGGGTTTCTACTTGACTCCGGGATTTTCCGGTTCTGGCGGATTTTCCCGGACTGCGTCAAAATCCTGAACTTCGTAAGAATCCCAATTTCTGCTATTTCCGTAGAATTTGTGTTCATCCGGATTTTCCGCGGGTCTTGGGATTTTCTGAATTTCCGTCTTGGGCTCGGGTTTCTAAATTTTTTAGACTTCTCTTGTCACTCATTAATGCCTGAGGTACCTTTGCTCAGACGCATATACGGGTGGATTTAAAGTCTTTTGGGTATCATTTCGACTTCATTATTCACTTGTTTGCTGCCTAGGTGTCTGAGTGCATCCCCTGTTTGAGCTTTGATCATCGATTTTGGGCTGCGTGTGTGTGGATTGGTGGAGTGCATATTAGGGTTTTCATTGCTAGGGCATTGTCGATTTGCAGTTACTTCCTCGAGTTTGAGTTTCGTCTGGACTAATCCATGGTAGGTTATCATTGGCCCTTTCATCTGTTTGCATGATGATTGAACTGTTCTATGTTGATTGATGGTCATTTCTGGGTCGGCCCATACTTGGTCACGATTGTGTTTTGTCGAATTGGGGTTTGACCCATCTTTCTATGAAACCTCATCACCCGTGCCATATGTGCTTGTATTTATCCATTAGATAACGGGTGCATCCATTTGGATGGTGTTCTGGGTCAGATTCTTGTCCTCTAAGTACGTAATTTGTTGTATTGTACGAGGTTAGGGTTTTCTCAGTGCTCGGCCCAAATTAATGATTTTTTTTGTCTATCTTGCGCTTGTATTAAACCTGTTCCTTGCCTTGTGAAGACTTGGAGTGCTTAGATTCATCCTTAGGAATAGTGTTCCAAACCTTGAAGTTATCCTAGTTTTCATGGCGGGAGGCTTATTCTTCAAAATTAGGGCATCATCGTTTCACCATGAAGATTAGTCATTTTAGGTCTTTTGAAATTCAAGTTCAGGTGCATTTTGAATCTTGTTAGTTTGCGTCGATTTTGGAGTCATTTGAATCCCAATTAGCAAGGTTTTATATATTCATTCAGTCATTGGTTCGTGTGTTGTCTTTCGTCGAGTTTCCGAGGTGTCCGCAGAATTTCTGTGCACCGGATTTTCCCGATTTCGGCCAATTCTGCGGGGTATAGCGAATTCCATAATATTTGAGCTATCCGCAAAAATCCTTCCTGTCTGGACTTTTCCGATTTTCCTATCTGGTTTTACTTCTTTCGATTTTCCGAAGATAGGATTCATGGAGTAAAGGTTAAATGCTAATTTCTTGTTGCCAATGAATGAATTTCATGATTATATTATGATATTTTTTCCGTACTAGTGATTTATTTGACTAATGATGTTTTGGTGACAGGAATCTATCTGGGTCAGATTTCTCTGAAATTCCGCCTCGACTGGATTTTCCCGGCTTATCTTGATTTCCCGGATTGTTTGATTTTTTTGGATTTTCGAGGATTGGTGATTTGTGATGGATTTCAATGGCTTTATATGATTTTATACTAACCCTTTGATTGGAATATGCATGATAATTGGATACTTATGGTGATATTTTGTGGATGCAAGCCGAATCAAGCAAGGCTATAGTTGGAAAATCTAAGGGTGACATGGAAGGATCTTCCATTTCAGAGGCAGAGAGGTTAAGATTAGACACCAAGTGCCAGCTCCCTGAAAGCAAGATATCTTCGGTGTGGTCTGAAGTCTCGGACACGAATGTTGGAGCATGGCAGTATGAGGAGTTCAAAGAGAGAACAGCTCAGAAGGATCTGTTGGTCCTGAGAAAGGGAATGATGAAGTCCGGACTGGTGCATGTGGCAGGGTTTCCTCCTACAATCTAGTGCTACGAGTTAATACTTGAGTGTGCTCGGCAGTATGACTTTGACACACAGAGGGTTGTCAGTACTGAGGGAAGGGTCTTAGCAAATTTCAACCCCATTTCTATTGCCCAGGCCTTTGACATGCCAGATTTTCCTTCTATGTGCGCTCTGAACATGGACTTGGCTAGAACATACTATGAGAATGAGCCCACCAAGGCTCAGCAAATGATTAATGCTTGGTTGGAGAAGCCAAAGTCACATTATTCCAAATTACCCAAGCAGCTGCATAGAGTTAAATTTAGGTCGGATATCTATGATGCAATCACAGTTCTGAGTAGAGTGGCAGGTTTAAAGACCGCTGGGGTGCTAGAAAACTGGATGGTTCATGTGATCAACAAGATTGAGCAGGGTTCCAATTATCACTGGGCAGGACTTATTAGCACCATGATTGATAAACAGCTGAGGGATGTCCTGGAAACCAAGAAGTTCACCATGTCTTCATATGTGATGTATGTGTTGGCTAGATTCTACCCATACAGGGGTCTGAGTCCACAGGGGACATTTGGACAAGATATAGTCTATGAGGTATACCCAGAGTTGCACCTA
This sequence comes from Sequoia sempervirens, assembly GCA_007258455.2. NCBI lineage: Eukaryota > Viridiplantae > Streptophyta > Pinopsida > Cupressales > Cupressaceae > Sequoia > Sequoia sempervirens. The sequence goes on from VDFB02193867.1 coordinate 99,002,399, forward strand.
GGACACAAGGATTACAAGAGAGTCAATGATGCATTCACAATGCATATCACTAGGATGCTTCAAAATGCGGAGCATGTAAGACTGTCAGATGGAGCAAAGGGGTTGATAAAGAATTATGGAGCCTGGTTCATTCAATTTCCCACCTTCTCCTATCTCAGAATTGATGGATGTCCGGCTGCTCCATACAGGTTGCCTAGGTACCCTACTGATCATATTGTGTTATCGGAATTGGTGAGACAAATATGTGAGTTTGATGCAATTGTCAAGAAGGAAAAGCATAAAACAGGTTTCAGTGGGGATTTCCCTCTTGGAATTGGTGTAGCAGAGGTGTTCCCTTCCATTCAATCAGCCCACACAGCAGGAGATGAATTGGCAGCTTATGGTTTCTCCTTCCATTCCAAAAGGACAAATTTTGATATCACAGGGGAAGCATAGAAGAAGGCCACCAAGGAATACCATCATAAGCATGACCTAGAAGACTATTGGGCCAATATCAAAGATGATTTAGAGGCAAGGAAGAAAAGGTACTCTAGGCTCCCTGTTGATGTGATTAGACAATATAATGTCAAGCTAACCCTTGACCAACTGGAGGATGATGGAAATCTGGTGCAAGATCATGTCTATGAGTCCATTAAGGATAGGTCAATCGGGCAAATAAACTGGAATGAGGATGAGGTCATAGAGTTGGAAGACCTAATGGCCCCTATGATGAAATTTACTACTTCATGGCTAAAACATAAGGTTTGGGAACTGGAGAGTGAGAAAGTACCTTGTACCTTCAATTTGATGGGAAATCTTAATCCAATGTCTACTTCTGAGGAATCCGGGGAAGGTGACCCCAAAGGGAAAACTAAAAAGGGCTCACCCTTCAAAATAAAAATCAGAGGCCCTAAAGAAAGTGAGCCAGAACTGAAAAAAAAACCAAAGGGAAAGAAAAGGAGTCAAGCTCTGAGAATAGGAAAATCTTCTGAGGGAGAGGAAGTTGAAAAAGCAGAAGAAGAGGATGCTCCTCCACCGCCAAAGAAGACAAGAACAGCTAGAGTTTCAAAGAAGAAGAGCCAAGAAATGTCAAAGGATGAGCCTCCGATTGTTGATGTGGAGAGTTCAGGAGAAAAGACAAAGGTTTACTTGAGGAGGTCAAGGACTCCCTCTCCTAAGGAGCTGGTGCAAAAGATGAGTCCTCCTCCTAAGTCACTAGTTATAGAGCAACCTAAGGCTACTTCTCCTTTGCCAAGTGTACCTGAGCAAGAAACGGCCCATCAAGAGCAAGAAATTAGTGGAGAGGCAGAACCTTTCAAGGAAGGAGAGATTTTTGGCGAGGCAGCGGAGCTTGAAGTTGAAGAAGAAGAAAGGCATACTTCCCCCTTAGTGTAGTATGAGGATTCTCCAGAGAATAGCAAAGGCCATGAATCACCTGAGAAGGAAAATATCCCGGTTAGAACCCCATCACCTGTGCAAGAGGATGAACCTGAGTTAGGTGACCAAAGAGAGCAGTCTCCTAGGAAAGAACATGATGAGAAGGAAGAAGACAAAACACCAGAACAGCATGGTGAAGAGGAAAAAATAGATGAAATTCGGGTGGACCCTGCTGTCCCAGATTGGCTTGAGAAGGAGATCACAAGGAAGAAACAGGTTGTTGTTGAAGACACTCCTTTAGATTGGGATGAGATCCTGTCTAAAATTGGAAAAGGTAAGAAGAAGAAGGCAACTAAGGTAGTGTCAAAGATAGAAAGGGATGAGGTAAACAACAGAGTGATCCACATTGCCACCCCTGCTACAGACAAGACTAGAGAAGATGTCACTGGTGAAGATTACAATGTACAAGCTTTTAACCTTGGGCCAGCCTCTATGGAATAGGGCATTGATGAATATGAGGGCTCCAGTGCAGTAATAATTGGGAGGTTAAGAAAGGAAGCTCAGACCAAGCATGAGCTTAGAAAAGAAAATGAAAGGCTTAGGAAGTGCTTGGAGGATGTAATGAAGCCTCTACAATCTCTCCACCCCTCTTTCTCTGCCACTCTTGGTTTCTTGCCCAAGGAAACTATTTCTGAAATTGAAAAGATCAAGGCCTCTTCTCAAACTACAATGGATTGGTTAAAGGATGTGCAAGTAAGAGGAGATAATGCAATCAAAGATATCCTTTCAGTTGGGAAAGATGCAGTTAAAGCCAAGGGATTGCTGGAATATGTGCTATCTCAAGATAAGGAGGACATCGACCTTCTACTGCAGAAATCCAAAGTCATCATGGAATATGGTAAAGATCAATTGGCTACGGATGGGATCCTTCATTCCTCCAGACTTAGTGAACTGTGGGAATGGTTTGAGGCTCTGCAGATTCGGCAGAAGGCCATGAGGAAGATTTAGAAATGAAGGAAGCTAATAGATGGTGATCTAACTGCAGTTTATGAGGGATGCATTGCATTTTTTGAGGTTATGACTAGCAGGAGGAAAATTGCTCCTAAGTACCTGAGCCTGGAACAGTTGAGAGAATGGTGGCATGAGGTTTATGCCCCAAATTCTGAGAATGTCATAACAGGGCACCAGTTGGACGATGCTGCAACTTATTTGGCAGTAATGGATAAATACCTAGCCCACAAGGACAATTGGGATAAAATCGTCAAACAGTCAAATGAGGAGATCAGTGCCATTGAATGCCAACTTAGGGTTTTGCCTTTGCCACCTATTACCGAGCTGGATAAGTTATTTTTGAGGGTTTGAGATCAGAATAAGGACAAGGGAGGCGATAGTTAATGCCCACTTTTGAAATTTGTGCTTCCCTATTATCATGGGGCATGTATTGATCCGGGTTGCATTGGGGATTGTGTCTAGGCCGACCTTGATGATGTATCGGCATTTAATGTGTGCCTTATTTTGAATTCCTAGGGCCGACTTGTTTTGGCAGTTGTTTTATTTTGTAAATGTTTGGCTGGGCCGACATGTCTGGAGAATTTGCTATAAAGGGCATTCTTGCCTCATTGTATGAGTGAGCTAGAAAGTAATAGAGATAAGTAAGAGCAGAAAAGAGCTAGAGTATTTTGTAGTAGAAGTAGCAGTCAGTTTCTTGAAGCAAATATTGTAACAGAACAGTGGAATTTTTGCAGCATTTTGGTGATCTAATACAATAGAAGGCATTGTGGTTTTCCTAGTGAAATCTCTTGTGTTGGTTTATCTTGCATGGTTCTTGTTTTTCTATCCTTTGAATTGCTTAAGGATTTAGGGTTTAGTGTTGAGAATTAGATTAGTGTGGTGAATGATGTTCATGATTTCATATTTGGAATGTTTGTAGCAATCTCCGGTCTATACTCCCAGTAACTATTTGATTGTAGTAGGCTGGTGAAGTCAACCTGGACCATATATTTGTTTGTGCTTAAGTTTGATTGTGGATGGATATCTATGATTCAAAAATCTAAATACCTTAGAAGATTGCACCGTTCTTGTGATATTGCATTGTGGGTTAAGCAAGAATTGGTTATTTGAGATTGGTCCATTCTAGATATCTGTCATTTGCATTGCTCATTCTAGAAATAGTTTAGATCTTATCATATCCTTGCACCCTTATCTTTTTATATTTCTTTATCATCTGGTTAGATTTAGGATTTGAGATCATCACATTGTAAAATCTGATAAGTGAGGAGATACAATTTGCTTGTAGTAAGGTCTGATTGTGATTACAACATTTTCACATATTATCTAAGTTGTTTATGCATTGTCATGACCTGACACCCGAGAGACCTTGGGGTGATTTTTAGTGACTTGTTGTTGAAAATTACCTTTCAAGAGAGATAGGATATTGTATTATGTCTGAGTTGTTGCTGTGCAGAAAACACCATCAACAATCCCTTAATGTGTTTACAACCTCTGCACCATTATCATAAACAACATTAATATACAACAGATGATCTCATTTAATATCTCAACACAATAGGATAATACCAAATAGAATTGGTTGTTCATTAGTATTATCAACTATTTGGAGCATGAGATAACTACAATAGATTTCACAATATACGATAGTCATTGACTTGCAATTTTTAGCAAGTTCTAGGTAAAGAAAAACAAGTATTGAACCATAAGAATTAGTAAAACTCATATCAGTGCCATATATCTATTGGGGGAGTCAAATTCATAAGCATTTAAGGCTTTATGAAAAATTTAACACATAACATATAAGATCCTTGAGAACATTGCTTTACAATCTCCTCAACATGTATCCTAACCTAATACTACTTATCAAATTTTCATATAGAACATATCGAACTACAATCCCCATTTAAGATGTTGTGAGTGCTTTGTGATACCAAAAGTAGAAGAATAGTTGCTTTATTTTGATCAAACCATGGCAGTAGATGTCAAGTCCGCCATTAAAGCTTACTTCTACACTGCACGAATGACTCTAATCACATTTGATGTAGATTCAAATATTAGTTGTTGATCCTTCACCTTGGTTAGATCAATGAACAACTGCCTTGAAAGAAAATTGACATAGTCTCCATCGTGGCAATAAAGGGACCACCATACTACTCATTGCCAAGGAGATCCATGTGGCGCCCGCCCATGATATCGCAATCAATAAAGGCCTCACAAATTTTCATCATGCGATGGTGGGCAACCGTGGATCTCAACCATCAGAAATTTTATTCATTCAACACAATCACCAGCCTTGTTATTAACCATCGAGCACCTTTCTACCGAGATTATAACATCTCTATTGATTTAAAACACATGCATCTTATAACTGGTTTAGTAACCCGTGACATAATGTATTAAAGACACATCAAAGTATTTATCATTCATTTGGCTTCACCAGATGAGACACGTGGCACTCACTTGTGATATCACAATCAACAAAGACAGTGTGGTGGGGTCATCACGGGATGGTGGGTAATGGTTGAGATCACGCGATGATTGATCTACGGCCATGCGAACTTGTCCCTCTGCAAAATTAAAAAAAACATTTATTAGGGGAGAGGGCCCAGTAGTCATGTGGGGTCCAATAGTTGCACACTCAATCATGATGATAATACCCAATCTTACCACATATTTATACTATATATTGTAAATAAATAGTCCAAATGTAAATAAAGAAAAAATTAAATGTTGATAAAAAAATGGACCCATACTTGAACACATGAGAACCTCTAAATGTTATATGAAAAAAACATAAATACATTCATGAAGAAGTGAAATAAGTATTTTTTTGTTTCAAATAAAATATCATAACTCTCCACTATAACTATATCATTTAAAAAATAAAATGCTCATTTAATAAAATAAGACACTCATTTAAACAAGTATTGTTATCATAGTGAAAAAATATTGTTCTTGTGTACAACAATTGGGGTAGCAATGTACAAGCATTGGATAATTTTATATTAATATTTTGTCCTATCACAAATATAAAAGGTGAGCACAATAAATAACATGTATTTTCCCATTAAATGTAAAGAATTTTCAAAAAAAATTACTGTTCAACTATTGGTCCATTTTTGTTCAATATAAGTTGTATTTTAAATAATTATGTGTTATTTTTATAAAAACAAATAGATTTTTTTGTGTTCAACTGTTAGTCCATATGTATTGAATATAAAAGGTAGAGATATCAAATATTTATGGTTATCAATGAGTATTTGGTCCACTTAGTTTGTATATTAATTTTAATTTAAATAAAAATATGATATTATACAAGCAACAAATGATATTTTTTGTTCAACTATTGGGGGTTCCATGATTAAGTTTTGGTTTAACCTTTAAAAATTCAAATTTTAGACACTTCTCAAAAGATCTGCCGATGTGGTGAGTTGCATGATGAGTCACACCTCCAAATCTTAGTAATAGATAAATAAGAGACTAGTCTACATTTAAAAAAAAAACAAAGGTTCTACGATATTCCAGTAAATTGCTACATGTTGAGAAAGTTAGCCTGCACGACTACTGGGCCCTCTCCCCTAAAGGAATAAGGGGACATCACTAGGCTGACGAAAAACAATGACATGAGTTGTTTTAACGAGGGAACACATGACCAACAAAAGACTTAGGAAAAATAAATTCAGGCGAAGGAAATAAAATGATAAAAAAAGGGGGCCCAGCCTAGACGAAGTGATGGGGCTTAAGTTGTTTTAAAACTTTCCCAAAAAGTAACAGCCAAATAGATCCCATCCAAGGTGTAAGATCAACACTAGGGTTTTACATGAAGACGACGGTAAAATCCCAACCTTAGGCTTTTCCAAAACACCATAGATGACCAAGGACACAAGGCAGGATAAAATAGAACACAAAGACCAAAACTTTGAAGTTCCATCACTACCCATAACCCTAAACCCTAAACCATTAACCCTTAACCCTTAAACCCTCTACCCTCTCTCTCTCTCAAGTCTCTCCCTCCTTACCCCTCCCCCTCTCTCAGGTCTCTCTCTACTCCCTCTATCTCTCTACCCTAAACCCTAAACCCTAAACCATTAACCCTTAACTTTAAACTCTAAACCCTTAAACCCTCTACCCTCTAATGCTTAACCTCTACCCTTATTCTCTCCCACTCCCTCCCTCTTTCCCTCTCTCTCTCAAGTCTCACCCTCCTACCCCCTCTGCCTCTCTCAGGTCTCTCTCTCTCCCACTCACTCTTATCTCCCTCCCCTCTACCCTTAACCCTCTACCTTCTACCCTCTACCCTTAACCCTCTACTCTTTATCTCTCCCATTCCCTACCTCTCTCTAACTGAATCCCTCTATCTCTCTCCTCTCTACCCATAACCCTAAACCATTAAACCCTCTACCCTCTACCCTTAACCATGTCTCCCTCTATCTCTCTCCCACTCCCTCCCTCTCTCTCTATCAAGTCTCTCCCTCCTAGCACCACTCTCTCTCTCTCTCACTCACTCAGTCATTCTATCTCAAGTCTCTCCCTCCTACCCCCTCTCCCTCTCTTAGGTCTCTCTCTTGTAGAAGTTGAAAAACCAACTTCACAATCCCTAAGAATCACCTACAAGCAATCACCTATCACATGCAATAGATATTCAGAACAAAAAATAAGAGATGTTTTGTAAACCCTTAGAACTAATTTGTGCAAGCAAAAACCAATATAATGATTATTGAAAGTAATTTTTTGACAAATAATACAAAATTCTTCAAAAAGGAAATCATGCACAACCCTAATCTTATCTTGAGCACAAAGATAGCTCAACAAGATAAGGATAAGAATTAACCTAGGAAATAAAATATGCCTAAGTAAACTTATGCTAAAGTGTAATTAAATAATTAATTACACCAACACCCCCCATAAGTGCAACTTACAGAGAAGAAAATTATTATGCAAAGATGAGTCCTAGAAACAAGGCCTGATCAGGTACTCATTTACAAATGAAATGCAAACTAAATCAAATGGGGTAAAGGAGAAAACCACATGGGAACAAAAATCCTCCCCAAAATAGAATGCAATAAACTAACTAAGTGATGAAAGATGGAGGACTTCATAAGACCCCCCAAGCACACAATCCATCACAAAGATACATGAAAGAACCCTCCCATAAGAGAGGAAGAAACATACCATGAATCCCCCCCAAAATGAAGTAACTCCAAAAGAACTGAAGGAACTGCATCTCCTGAAAGTAGTGAGAGGGAAGAGGTCGAATGAAAGAAATATCTGAAGGTGAAGTAGCTGTAGTAAAAGATGTCTCCACAGAAGCATGTGTGACCTCAACCAATGAAGAAGTCAAAGTAGGTGAAGACTCAATAGAAATCTCCTAAGATGGATGATCAATAGGATCCTGCTACACTGAAACAGAAGAAGCCACATCGGTAGCCACAACAATAGCAACAGGAGGGGGAGGAGATGGAAGGGAAGATTTAAGAACATGATTCAAAGTGAGAACACCAATGTTCAAGAAGCCAAATATCTCCTTTGAATGATGATGCACACTAGAAGTGTGAGGAACAGTTGTAGGAACATAAGCACCATCAGTAGAAAAATCGGTGAAGGAATACAACCAAGATGAGTGATCCACTATCCCAATAGAAATAACTGCTCTACTCTCCAAGTCTCTGATGATAACAAAATCAGGTGTGAACTCCACAGATCTCCCAATGCCTCCATGTGTGATTTCATAAATGGAAAGAAGGTTGTTTGTCAAGTGAGGGAGACACAAGACATCTTGAAAGGAGTGGTCCCCAAAAATAATAGACCCCTTCCCTATAGCACTTATGTAAGTGTTGTTTCCCATCAAAATGGGAGACATAGTGCAAGGCTCAAAGGAAGTGAACATAGACTATGAAGATGCCATATGATGAGATGCTCTTGAATCTAGAAGCCATCTCCCTGATGCAATACCTAAAGAATCACAAAGAGCATGTCCCTTCATATCTGATGAAGTATGTAAACTAGCTGTGCCTGTTATGTTGTTCTGAAGAAGAAGAATGAGGAGAAGAAGATGATGTAGACATCCTAGAAGGAAAATCAATCTGATGTTTCTAAAGAAGATGTTTTAGCTCATCAATTTCCTTCTTGTAGCAATTATGTTCTACATGTCCTTCTATCTTGCAATATCCACATGTAGTCTTCTCCTTCCTAGACAATTTACCCTTAGAAGAGGAGGATGAATCTGAGGACTCCTACTGCTCATGAGGTTTGGAATCCTTTTATTTCTATTTCTTTCCTTTTCCTGTAGAAGCCTTTTGATCATTGGGCTCATGTGATGCAATAAGTGCCTATGATGAGGAGGAAGGTTTCACCGTGCCCATGTTAGCTAACTTAGCTTGCTCTCGAGTGAGAGATGAAGCAAAGTCATCAAGATATGGCATAGTGAATCTCGTACCAAGTGCATCCCTAGTGGCATAAAAGGTAGATACAAAAACTGAATAATTTGGTCCAAGCTTAGAAAGAATGGACAATATCAACTAAGAGTCTTCTTTCTGAACACCACACTGTGAAAAATGCAATATAATAGACTTGAGTTTGGTTAAAAACTCTTGGATGTTGTCAAAATCCCTAGGATTTAAGCCTATAAGCTCATTCTCTAACTGGAACCCTCTCATAGTATCCTGCTTCCCAAACAAAGACTCCAAAGTAGTCCATATCTCATTCTGTGTAGTGTAAGACTCAATATTAAAAAGAAGGTTAGATGAAAGAGACAGACATAATGTGCCATAAGCTTCATCACACTTATTAAACCATTTTCTCTTTTCAGTAGCACCTATAGGTTCAATTTTTGTACCCTATACAACCCTTTGTGTTTCAAATGAATCTCCATTTGTTTTTTCCAACCAAAATAGTTGAATGGAGTAAGGGGTTCAATATTATGTAAATCCATGACAAAAAACAACAATATATACTCTCAAATAAAAAACAATGCTTGTTGATCTCAAAAAAATAGCCTGATTGCACACTTCCCAAGAAAATAACTGAAAAGGAAAAGTCTAAGATCAAACAGTAATATCAGATACCTAGTAAAAAAATATGAAAAAAAAGGTTTGAGATTTGTGTAGAGCACTGAACCAGCTTTCCAATGCCTATTTGTTTTCAAAAAACAAAGCCAGGATGCAAAAGTTACGCCTCCCAGAGTGAAAACAACAACTTCTGGTTGTGACAGGCGAAAAAGGCACCAAAATGGAAAAATAAGAAAATCAAACCTCCACCACTAGAAAGAACATCAAACCAGCTTTCCGACGATATCTTGTTTTTGAAAAAATTACTCTGTTTGCAAAAGTTATGAGAAAACAAAAAAAGGCCTGTAAAAGGCACTTTCCCACTAATCAGGTGCAAAAAATTGGCTCCTTCAGCTCAACTCCTGGTTCACATGTGACCGGCCGCCGGTGCTTAGGGGAAATTTTTTTTGCCAGTGCTTAGGCGCTAGGGCCTGCTCATCAATATGACCATCGGCAGGCGCTAAGGGGCAGAATGCCCGACTGGGCTGGAAGGGTTGGCTCCCGGTCTATAAGCGGACCACACGCGGGGACTGGCAGGGTGTTGGCGAAGCGGCGCTCGGGTTGCAGGGGAGTTGAAGCCATTGGTGGTAGTGGAAATGGAGCGGTGAGTGGGTGGCCCGTAGGTGGCCGCCAGGCTAAGCTCTGGTGGCGCTCGCCTTTATAACAGTGGGCATAGATTTTTTGAAAAAAAATTGTGATATTTTTATTTATTTTTTGATTTTTTTAATTTTTGGCCTCGATGTGCGTGCCTTGGGGCCATACAGCCTTGGGGCTAATTTTTTTTCCTTTTTTTCAACTTTCACCAAAATTTATGAAACAAAAGGCATTTCAAGGGTTTTTGGACGCTCTAATCGTAATGGCGACGTCCATTTGGCCCAAAAATGCATAGAAAATTAGGCTACCCCTAGATGTACCCTTAACCCTTAAACCTTAAACCCTTAAACCATCTACCCTCTACCCTTAACCCCCCTCCCTTTATCTATCTTCCACTTCCTCCTCTCAAGTCTCTCCATTCACTCCCCTCTCCTCTCTTAGGTCTCTCTCTCACTCGCTCACTCCCTCTATCTCTCTCCCCTTAACCCTAAACCTTAAACCCTCTACCCTCTACCCTTAACTCTCCCTTCCTTTATCTCTCTCTCTCTCAAGTCTCTCCCTCCTAGTACCACTCCCTCTCTTAGGTCTCTCTCTCACTCACACACTCACTCTATCTCAAGTCTCTCCCTCCTACCCCTTCTCCCTCTCTCTCTTTCCTCACTCACTACTCCCTCTATCTCTCTCCCCTCCACCCTTAACCCTAAACCCTTAAACTATCTACCCTCTACCCTTAACCCTCCTGTTAACTATAAAATTTGAAAATTTTATAGTTGTCTGTACTCATTAAATTTTTCCAAAGAGGCCCATATCATGATATAAAATTGATGTATTTTACTTTGTCACCCATGTTCTAGTCTGTATTTACCATTTGGTCCCATAAAATTCACCTAAACCCAAGCATTTGAATATATAAAGTCATATCGACATGAGATAATATAGGTCTTCCCAACCCATAAGTTATTTTATACTAACACATATTTTTCAGTGCATCGGCAAGAGGTCATGAATGTCTTACCGATATAATTTTATCTGAGGATTCATATCAGCATGATGTAGTTTGCAGTATCAATGACAAAAGGATCCTATCAGCAAGACAATAGTCATTGGGGTGAGTCATATCGAGCACATGTGTCTTACCGATCGAAGCACAAAGAACTATATTGGCCAGACTTGGGCCGTCGGAGTGAAGTCCTACAACATCCATCCGGTCTTGCCGATAAAGCGAAGGAGGATTTTTTCTATATGAGTTCATGGGGTCCTGCCGACTCCCTATGTCACACTGACAGGATTGCATTTGTAAAGCCTTTGAGATACGTTTTGATCATCAGCGAGACAGGTTTCATCGGAGAGAGATATGAGTCATGTCGAGTGTTGTTCCATTGATAAGAAAATAAATATGTCTCGGTGATCAGAAAAAAGACCAAAGGAAATATCTCAGTGAGATATGAAGTAAGTGGAGGAACATCTACCTGACTTACAAAGTCACGACATGTTTGCATCGGTGGGAGTTATAGTGATATACTTGAGATTGAAGGGATAACTCTAGGGGAGACTCATAACACCGGTGAAACTATGAGACATCTTAGCGATATATGATCTATCAATAGCAAAGATACAAGTGAATCAAAATAACTCTCGAGGACACTCGAAGTGTCGAGGAAACTACAAGGTGTCTTAGCGAATGTTTTAATGAACATTGGTAGAAACCCTAATAGAAGGATCGCCCAAGATTTGAAAATGTCTCACCGAAAATATTACATGATGTGACAGTGAGAGTTTTGAAAAAAGACTTGCTACACTTGTGTTTCAGCTAAAACATTAATGGTGCCATGAAGCATAAATAACTTCATGAATTAAGGAAATTTCAATTGATAACACTGTTACAGAATCGATAGCGGAGAAAGCAGAAGGATGAATGAAGAACCAGGGCATTTTTCGACTCAAAAGATTCAAGAAAAATACAGTAAGCTCTTTGCACCTTGAATTTTGTAGTTTTGAGTTCTACAATTTTTGAAGAATGGAAGCCACTAGTTTAGGAAAATTGAAGGGGAGAAAACATGGGGAAAGTAGTCAGTCTAGAGGGAAGAAATAGAAACCCGAAATTGAGCCAGAGGGCACTGAGTAGAAGCTAAGAAAAAGATCTTATCGACCAATTACCTAGCTTTGGACCTAAAGTCGGGTGATCTACACAACTTAAGGTAGAAGTGGATAAATCAGATGACAAGTGTAAGCTCATAGGAGATATTTGGACACCAATAAGAGGCTATGAATATTTTAGTTTTCATTACTTTCAGAGAAATCGTTTTGAACCAATATGTAATCCATGGAAGCTTAATTTGGGAAAGCTGGTCTGCCCTAATGTATTTTTCAATGTTGAATTGGTGAGATTGTTGGCCGCTCATTATAATTCAAAACTCAAAGCCATCTATGACCCATCCGGGAAACCATTGATACATATATCAGAAGATGCAATAGGTGAGGTTTTCAAATTGGAAGGGGTTTGCAATGAGAAAATCATATGTGAAGAATTAGAAAGGGAATTCGGGAGGATGGGCACAAATTATAAAGGTTGGAGGTTGCCACTGCACAAAATTAGATAGGGCGGAAAACTAGTTCCACTAGAGGATAGTGATGGACCCCCCTTCCATGTTGATCTTTTGGAACCCTATATGAAGTATAATTATTTCTCGTTAGGCCAAGTATTGGGAATGGAAGTCCTATAATATATGTCAATCATGCCTATGATAATTTCAACAGATATTCAGTATCATAACTCTAGACCTTTTGATTATACCGCATACATTTTTAAGGGGCTTGATTCTGGGTTGATGGTAGTGAAAATTGGAGCCTCTATCTTACATCTTAGGAATTATTTATTGTTGATGCACATAGTGTTGTATTTTGGATAGGAGTTAGGGTTGTGGCCTCAGGAGATGAGAATTTCCCAATTTGATAAGGTATGTTGTTACCTATTCCATTATGGATTGTTGTTTGGGACAATAGGTTTGCTAATTCTTGTTTCATACACTTTGAGGAGTATTTTGTAAAACCATTGTACAAATTCTATAATCATCCATGTGCTTATTCTCTATCTGATGAGATAAAGAGGTTTCTCAGGCCTAAGGACTTCAATGGGCCAATTAATCACAATTGGGGGGATTGGTATTGTTTGGATGATGCTACCATGATTAGGGTTTACGGATTTGAAGATGCCCCATTCATTTTGCCTAAAACAGTCCCGGACAGGATTGCATACTTGGAAATTGTTAGGCAGATGGACTTTTCCAGTGTTATGAATTTGAACTCCTTTGGAAAACAGGATTTCATTCCCAGTACGTTGTGCTTCGGTGATTTTACTATATTGGCAAAGGAAGGGTACAATTTGATTCTTGATAAGCTACTGCAATACAACATGAAAAGAGGACCACCTAGAAATAATTTTGATCCAGAAGAGTATATCAATTATGCTAGACAAAAGATAAACTTTGGAGGATATCAACATGTACCCCATTAGTTTGATGATATGATCAGGAACCTGGAAGCTGAAGAAGCAAAAATGGTGGTAGAAAAATATAATCAAGGGTTGCAAGATACAGAGCTGTTATCTTCTGGGGAAGATGCATATGAGGGTAATGTGCCACAAGGTCAATCCAATAAGATGTCAAGATTGAGAAATCAAGACTACACCCGCCCTGCCAGGGAATTAAATGTGGAAGAGAATATAGATACAAATGCAAGGCACGTGGGGTATAAGTCATTTGTATCAGATAATGAATTTATAAATTCTCCAGAATTTAAAGCATTCTTGAATAAACAAAAAGGAAAAGAGATAAAAGAAATGGTTGATAATGTTACACCAAGTAATGAGGAACAACTATTGAAGGACCTAAAGATGAGTGTGGACAGAGAGATGGTGGGTATGACCCCTGAGAAGGGAAGGATAATGTTAGAAAATGCTGGTGTTATGATCTTTCCAGGGTTGGATCTCAATTATGCATTAGTCTTTGATAGTTTTTTGAAGGACAGCAATGCTACACACAAGCTCAGCTCGGATAAGAAGACAAAAGTATATCCAGGGTCAAAATACAATCCAAATGAAGGTTCATTGATGATTTGGGCCTTGTATCCACCTCACATGAAATCAATTGTCATTGATACTGAGAAATCATTCGAGCATGTTATGAATCTAAAGGTTGGGGAGGTTAATCCTATGGCAACTATAGAGATTGGAATCAATGTAGAAAAATTGAACAAAGCTCAAATACAAATGTTAATCAAGGAAAGAGAAATGTACAAAATGAATAATGAGAGGATGTTGAGAGAAAATGACCGCCTGAAAGATTTGTTAGGAGTTACAATGAAGTCAACCAAGCTGCTCACTCATGGTGAAAGTTCACAAGCAAAAGATCATTGGGAAGGATCAAGTGCATATTCTCAAGGGAAATATGATGCACTTGTAGCAGTAATTAAGAAAAGACAAGCCAGTCTAACAACTTGGTTGAATAAGCTCTGGGGAACACACTCACATAACTTTGTTGCATTGCGAGAACACGAAAGAATGGATGGTAGGATTCTAGAGAAGCTTCAAGAAATAAACCAGAGGGATGTTTATGATAATGTAGCAATTGAGGCTGCAAATTATCTTGTGAACAACCATAGAGACTTCTTTGAAGAATTGTGAGGGGATGCACAAGGATTAATTGATGCCATGAACAAAAAGGGATTGACTGCATTCTTTGATGATAGAGGAAAATTAAAACAAATGACTAGGTGGAAAGGTGAAAGTGAATCAATATTGCAAGAAAATTTGAAGATAGCTATCGCGAAAGATACAACACTGGATGAAGCATGCAAATAGAATGAAAAGATGGTGAAAATGGAGATCACGATCTGGAATGCATTGGGAGATGCAGATACGCATGAGCGTTAGGACTACTTGGACCACTTGTCAAAGATTCATTTGTGGCTTAACAGAGCCTAATTACTTCTTTTTAATTATTTGTTGTTTTAACATAAGACATTTTTGTAAGGACATGTCCTTTCAAGCAGTTGATGTATAAATATCCATTTTTGGTAGCAAATAGCGAATATCAAATAAGAGAAAGATACAGTAGATTATAATGTTTTGCAATTATGAGACTATGATGTATGTTTGAAACTATGGAGATATCAATGAAAATAATTTAATGTGGTGGTGTATTTTTGGTATCAGTTGTTTGTTGTGTTAATTGAAAGTATTATTGAAGTTGTCTCCAAGGTTGATGTTTTCTAGTTATTTAAATTGATATAACAAGCTTATATTTAGTTTATCGGTGCACATTTGTTGTATCTATATGGTTGATTAATAGGTTCTTTCAAGAAAATATTAAATCCTTTTAATTAGTTGATCATAGTAATTAGGGAATCTCATTTGGATCATTAAGAAGAACTTGGTAATCATATTCTTACATGTTTGTACAAGTTATAAACTCAAATTTATTTGCCAAACAATTAGAGTATCTTCCAAAAAGAAGTTACTCAATTTAGATTTCTCATTTGACTCCGCATACCCAATATGGCACTAGTCTATACATTTTCACCATTTAGGTTTCACTCATTTTTACATCTGTTAAATTGAACATATTAATTTTTAGCCTTGATATTGCTATACAATATATACCAAAATAAAATTCATTTATCCACTCTCATTTTCCATTGTGAATGAATTATTTTAGGAAATAAACACAAACCAAGTCTGCCTCGATTTTTGTTATCGCTATGGGAATTTTATGCATTTGTCGCGATTTTGATACCTGCAGCCCGGTTTGTAGGGGCCGGGACCGCATAATACTCGCCGGGTTTTGTTAGAAGCCCTTTTCTTTTGGGAGGTTTTGTCTCCTCTTGCTTAGGCCGCATGGTTATTTATTTTTGAGATACCCAAGTGTTTCGGTTATTCATTTAAAGAAATCCTTAGTTGATTGAATTTGGGGCTTTTTTTCCCTAATAATCCAGGGATTTTTCACATACAATTAGATTTCCGGATCTTGCTTGAATTCCGGTTAGACCTTATTTGCTTTCGGGACTTTTTTTTTAAGGTCTTTTCGCGGATTTCTGTGTGGGCGGTTTTCGAGGATTACGCCCTATTATTGGATTCGAAATCCTTCTCACGGTTATCCTATCCCATTTGCATTAATGGCTCCGTGTGTGGTCAGAAAAGTGTATTTAACTTGGTTTTTAGGTCTTTTATGCCATCCTGCTTCTTATTTTCCCTTGTGCTCTGAAGTGCTTTCATGTGAGTATCTGGTTGAAATTTTGGGGCGTTCGACTTTGGTTGATGTGATTGATTTGGTGGTGTTTCTTTGTGTCATCGCCTCATTCTTTGTAGGCGCATTTGGGCTTTATTGTTTTACTACTTTTGAGATTGAGGTTACTTTAAATTGTATGTCTCGATTACGACCTTTGGTGATTAGAAATTAGCTGGAATATCACATTTAGGTATTGTGAGGGGGCTTAATGGGATTTGAATTCCTATGTATATTTTTCCATTTCATGCACTAAGTTTGTAGTTGGTTTCGTCATTTTGTATTCATCCCATGGGTAAAGTCTTGAACTCCATACAATATTCACATTTGCAGTGAATCTTACCAGTGGATTAGCTAACCCTAGTAGCGACTTAGCAATTGAAACAACTAAATTCTGAGCTTGTCTGTGTGTTAATGGCGGATGAATAGGGTTCGGGCCTAGGGCAGTGCCATGTCTAGTTATTTCATTTTATGGTTGGCCTAGAATACAAAGAAGGTTCATGAGAGGTCCGTCCCTAACTTTCCCTAAGTTAAAATTGTCGAAATCCATAGTTAGTTCAGTGTCTGGATGAAATCAGGACTCTTCGTCCCTTCCAGATTCCCTTCACTGTGACCATTGAGGGAATTGCTAAGATATCATACTCGACTACTGGCGAGGTTAAGCCCGAAATGGTCTACTATGAGTTCATGTTAGATGCGATGATGACACTATAAACACACCAGTAAGTCGCCCTTCATGCATATCGATTCGACCGAGACCTTTCGCTTTTCGAGACCTCACCCTCGCGGTATCTCATCGGCGATGCTCCCACTCATGCTAAGCTTCGACAAGACAAGTCCAAGTCACCAAGAAGTCTTGGCGGGATCCAGTGGCTTAACCGATTCCTTTGTGTCGCTGTGACATTAATGCTTCGGCAAGACCTTTCGCCGAACACCTTTGCTTTTGTCAAGATGTGTTCTTTCCGGTTGCCGTAACCCTTCGAGTTTGGGGAGATGTCACTCCGATCGCCCTGCGTTTCATCGAAAAGGCCTTCTTAGGTTTATATTTAATTGCTACGACCCTACAATTCTTTCACCGAAAGTCTCTCGGTCGGGGTGACTTCATAGTGTCGCCAAGATGTCATAGCGGGTCCCTAAAGTCTTGACGATCTTCCGCTCTGTCGCTGTGACTTTCGCTTTCGGCGAGACCTTTTACTGAGCATGTTCGCTTTCGCCGAAGTCTTTCTGTTAGGGAGACATCCATCTTTTTGCTGAGACCTTACCACGAGATTCCAACTCTCGCCAATAATTTCACGAAATTCGCTGTGACTACCGACGTTCGCCAAGACGTTGTAGCGAAGCCTTCTTCTCTTGGCGAGCCCAGGTCTTTTCGTTGAGACCTTTGGCCGAATCAAAAACAAGCCCTAGTCAGCAGGACATCACAAATTCACCAGTACTTCATATCGATAAACTGTTGTCTAGACAAAGTGATTAATTAAACTTTGAAAGTCGGTGAAACATGGCCGATTCGTAATGACTTTATACTGAGAACATCTCTCATCAATGTGACTTTCATGTCTGCTTTCAGTGTGACCTCTTTTTGAATAAAATTTGTTCGGCCGAAGTATACTCATTTGCTTCGCTGAGGGTTTCCTCCGGTCGCCAGGATGTTTCACCAAATCCCCTGACTCTTAGCGAAGCCTATCTTGGTGATTTCCTTTGGCGAGACTCCCAAATGTCGCCGAGACTTCTCCATGAAATCTTAACTCATGTCGAAATCCTTCGTTCTGGGAATCTCTATTGGTCTGGAACTTTGCCTTGACCGCGAATGTCCGCCAGTACCGGATTTCTCTGAAATCCGTCGTTGCCTTGATTTTCCGAGGACTCCCATCTGACTCATTTTTTTTGCGAAAATACGTCCCTCACGGATTTCCCTGAAGTTTGGTAAAATGTAAAGGAACATGAAATAATTGAATCCGTTTACAATTGGTGATGCATTTGATGATTATTTCATGTCATATTTGAATCTCTTAGGTGATTTATTGATTAAAAATGATCAGATTTGATGATTAAGTAGGTGTTTCTTAGGTTTTTCGCTGGAATCCGATCGGTCTGGAATTTCCCAAATTCCTCTCTAGCTCAGATTCTGCGGATGGTCTTGAAACCAGAAATTTGCTGTGGCGATTTTATATGAATTTTAATGACACCTTGACTATGAGAGATGCATTCCAGTGGTGTTTTGATGGATTAACATTGCTCTCCTATGGTTTTTACTATGATTTTCATGTTGTTGGGTGCCAGGCTAAATCCAAGGAAAAGCGGCGGGATACAGCCGTTATGCGATCGGAGAGGAGATCAAGCTAGACATCAAGAGCAAGGTTCCTGAAAGCAAGATTTCTTATGTCTCGTCAGAAGTCACTGATACCAACATTGGCCTCTGGGACTATGAGGAGTTTAAAGCAAGAATGGCATTCGAGGATCTTCCTTTGGTGACTAGAATGATGGGGAATCTAGCTTGTCAATATGATGGGGTTTCCTTCTATGGTGCAGTACTGCTTAAGGCTGGTCCTTGAGTGCACGGGCATATGATGGGGATACCTGAGAGGGATTATTGGGCCTCAAAGGGAGTTTGTTGCCAATCTCAACCCGGTCTCATTGCCCCAAACCTTCAACGTACTAGATAGGTGTCTCATGTGAGGTGGGATTCACACCATTCCAAATTCTCGATGACTAAGCTGGCGAAGTCGCGATGACTAATCGATTCGGCTAGAAGCTGATCCACTACTCCGAAATTACTTGGCATTTGTTTAGAAAGAAAAATTCAAAGGAAGGAGTTCTGAAATGCCATCACCTTACTACGAGGCGAGTGCTTGGTTGAAGTGCTAGTACGTTTAAAGGTCGTCGGCGCTGGCAGTTGTGAGGATGGAGAAGGAGAATATCAACTACCATTGGGCAGGGGTCATCAGTCAAGTAATTCATAAGCAGTTGTCCAATGTGTTGCAGACAAAGACCTTCACAATGACCTCATATCTGGTATATGCACTAGCTAGATTCCTCCCCTACAAAGGATTGGACACAAAGGGAATTTTTGGACAGGATATCATTTATGAGGTTTACCCTCAGTTGTACTTAGGAAGCTCTGACTATAAGAGGGCAAATGATGCATTCACCATGCATATTACCAGAATGCTTCAGGAAGCAGAGCATGTTAGAATTTCAGATCAGGCCAAGGAGCATATCAAGAGGTATGGAGCATTGTTCATCCAGTTCCCAACCTTCTCTTACATCTGGATTGATGGCTATCAAAAGGCCCCGTACAGACTTCCAAGGTATCCCACTGGCCACATCATATTGTTGGAAGTCACCCGACAGATTTGTGATTTTGATACCATTGTCAAGAAGGACAAACATAAGACAGGATTTGGTGGGGATTTTCCCCTAAGGATTGGCACTGGAGAGGTATGTCCTTCCATTGGTTCTGCCCAAGCTTCAGAAGAAGAATTGAGTGGTCTTGGTTTGTCTCTCCACTCCAAGAGATCTAGATTTGACATCACAGGGGAGGCTCAAAAGAAGGCCAGTAGAGAGTACATCCATAAGGTAAAATTAGAGGACTATTGGGCCAACTGCAGTGATGAATACGAGGCCAGAAGGAAGAAATTATCTTGGCTTCCAGTTGATGCAATTTGTTTATATAATGTAAGAGTAATGCCTGATCAATTGGAGGATGATGGGTACTTAATTCAGGATCATGCCTATGAGGCAGTAAAAGATAGGCTGATTGGTGATATAGATTGGTCGGAAGAGGAGCAAACAGAATTGAAGCAACTGATGGATCTAGTTCTCAAAGTTACCAAGATGTGGCTCAAACACATGGTATGGGAGTTAGAGAACAAGGGAGTAAAATGCACGTATGACCTGATGGGGGACTTAGATTCCCATTCCACTTATGAGGAGTCCACAGGGCAGCAGGATTCTAAAGGTAAAGGTAAACTTGACTCTCCTGTCAAAATTAAATCTAAAGGTGTTCAGGAGGAAGAAGTCCAGGGAGCAGAGAAATAGAGAAGGCCAAAAGCTAAGAGGAGAACAAGGACTAAGAAGTCTGAGCAGAGTCCTGAGGTTGATGCTCCTATGCCGAAGAGGAAAAGAATTGTCAAACTATCAGAGAAGGCCGCCTCCAAGGTTGGGGAAGAAGCTGCCCCACCAGTGATAAATCTTGAAAGCTCGGAGGAGAAGTCCAAAGTATATGGAAAGAAGTTTAGGACTCCCTCTCCCAGGGGTGGTGTGCCTAATGCTAACCTACCTCTGATGACTTCTCATGAGAAGCAGCATGATGACCTCCCTCCCACTCATAAAACCCAAAGTGAACCAGGTGAGACAAAGGAGATTGATGATCATCCAGATACAGGAGGGGAAGAATTTCATGAAGGGGAACTCCATAGTGCAGAGGCAGAAATTGAAAAGATAATGCAGTCCGCTATGGTTGCACATGTAGACTCTTCGATCAGAACTGAAGCAATTGAATCGCCTCCAAAGGAGGCAGAAGCAATGAGGGATCCATCACCTACACATGAAGAGGAGCATGTTGCAGAGGAAGAAAGCAAAACAAATGAGACTCCCGAGAGATAGAATTCGGCTGAGGAGGCACATGAAGATCAACAAGAAGAAATAGGGCAAAGTCAAGTGCAATTTGAGCCCACTGTTCCATGGTGGATGGACAAGGAAATAAAGAGAAAACAAGTTGTGGTAGAGGGCAGTCCACTGAATTGGGATGCACT
Source organism: Sequoia sempervirens (assembly GCA_007258455.2). Lineage (NCBI taxonomy): Eukaryota > Viridiplantae > Streptophyta > Pinopsida > Cupressales > Cupressaceae > Sequoia > Sequoia sempervirens. Next base: position 99,023,441 of record VDFB02193867.1, read on the forward strand.
GCTAGCCGTAATTGGAAAAGATAAAGGTAAGAAAAAGGCTAGAGTGATCTCGAAGGTAGAAAGGGATGAGGCACATATTAAGGTTGTTCACATCGCCACCCCTGCTCCAAACAAAGATAGAGACGACGTGGCTAGAAATGATTATAATATACAGACTTTTAATCTTAGGCCTACATCAGTTGAGTAGGGTATTGAGGACTATGAGGTCTCGAGTGCAGTTATGGTAGATCGATTGAGGAAAGAAACAAAGGCCAAGCAGGAGCTGAAGAGAGAAAATGAAAATCTCAGGAAGTGCTTGGAGGGAGTTAATAAATCCCTTTGATCCATTAATCCCTCACCCTCACCCGCTTACTGTCTCTACCTGGGAGACCATGGCCCGAGCTTGAAAAGATGAAAAGATTCCACTTGCTGTAATTCATTATTAAGTGCAAGAAAGGGGTGATGAGCTATTAAAAGGAGATTACATCAGCAGGGAAAAGATGCCAATATAGGCTGATTTAGATTTGAAACAAGTTTTAGCCTGAATAAGGAGGATCTGAGAACTCATACGCAGAAACTAGAGCAGCTAATGGAATACACCCGGGACAGATTGGTGAGTGACTGAATCGTTCCCTCTTCTAGAGCTACCGAACCTTGGGAGTGGTTCGAGGCACTGCAAATCAGGCAGAAGGTGTTTGAGAAGATTCACAAATGAGGGAAGCAAATTGATGACACCTTGACTGAGATTTACAATGGTTCCATTGCCTTCTTCGAAATCATGACGGGAAGAAGAAAGATCGCGCCCAAGTACTTGAGCTTGGAATAGTTGAGAGAATGGTGGCATGATGTGTATGCACCACTTGATGATGTTTCTGTTTCTGAGCACCAACTAGATGACGTGGCCACCTACCTTGCAGTTATTGATAAACATGTGGCATACAAGGTAGATTGGGATGGGTCAGTCGAACACTCAAGGGACAAGATTGCGTCTATGGAGAGGCGACTTAGGGTTCTGCCAGTACCACCTGTGGCCGACTTGGATGGAGCATTCATGAAGCTACATGAAGAGTCAGATCGACACGAGGATAATAGGGAAGAGAGCTAATGATAGGCTGCAGTGCGATTTGTGGTTCCCTATTATCTTCCCGCGCATCGTCTGAACTGCATTGTGGATCCTGGGCCGACGTTAACGTGACGCGCATTTAATTCCTATTTGACCCATTTCAAAGACTCTCTTGGCCAGGTTGTTGAGCTAAGTTATTGCTGCGAAACCGTTGCCTGGCCGACAAACTTCTGGGGATTTCTATATATTGGGCATGTCGCCTCATTTGTAAAGGGTTAGAAGAATTAGATAGTTGGAAATAGTTAGGAGGTTAGAACTTGTAATCAGAATATAGAAGTAGAGTAAGTTAGCAGGTAGTTTCCCTCAAGCAAATATTGTAACAGAAAGCTAAAATTGTTGCTACAGTGAACAATTCGAATGCAAATAGTGACATTGTGATTTGGTGCCATATTTGTGCTCTCTTGTTTTGCATGGTTTTTTCCATTCCATCTTTAAAATTGCTTTGAGTTGGTAAATATCTAGATTAGATTCGATTTGATAATGTTTGTGATCTGATACTTAAATGTTGCAGCAATCTCTCAGTCCATACTTTTCACAACCAACTAATTGTTAGTTGCTTTGCAAAGTTAGCCTGGACTTTTCATATTCCTTGTGCTTAAGTTCGATTGTGAAGGTTCATTCACTTCAACTGCAAAAGGGTTGTTTGAGTGAGTGTTCATGATTTGAAAATCTTAACACCTCAGAAGATTGCACTATTTTCTATGAGATTGTAGATTTATCTTGGTCAAGTAGAAATCAGTTTTGAGGGATTGGTCCATTTCGAGTATTGGTTACTTACATTGTTAATTTTAGAAGTAGTATTAGATTTAGAACTCTCTTTAAAACCTTATCCTTTTCTATTTCTTTAATCATTGGGTTAAATCTTGGATTGAAGGCTCACCAGTTTGTTAAATCTGATAAAATTGATTCAACATTTTGCTCGTAGTAAGGTCCCATTGTGATTACCAGCATTTTCACATTTCGTTACTGAGTTGTTTTATGCACTGTCAAGACCTTGACATTAGAGACCTTGGGGTTATCTCTTGAGGCTTGCCGATAGAGATTTACCTTTCAAGAGAGATAGGATATTATATTATGTCTGATTGTTATTGTGCAGAAAACATGATCAACACCATGTCCACTGATGTCTAAATGAGAATCATCATCCAAGTACATCTTACCTCCATCAAATTCTTCATATTCACAAAACCAATCTCTATTAAATGTCATATGAAAAGATGCACCTGAGTCAATTAACCATGCATCATTACTTGTACGAGTTTCCAAAGCTGCAATGATGCATCACCATCTTCCTTCTCAAACTCATAATCAAAATCAAATTTCTTCTTTTTCTTCTTTGCATTTCTTACAAACACATCCAGGCTTACTGCAGTTCCAACAAATAACTTTGGACTTTCCAAGAGATTTAGATCTCCCCTTGGACTTGGATTTTTCACGCTTCTCATTCTTCTTGGATTTTTCCTTAGGTCTTCCACGAACATTTAGGGCCTCCTTGGTAGTGATGGATACCTTCCTCATCTCTTCAAAAAGCAAAGAACCCATCACATCTTCAGTCTTCAATATAACATAAGTACTCCCAATAGGCATAACAAGAGAATCCCATGAATCAGGCAAAGAACAAAGCAATATTTGACATTTCTCCTCCTCATCCATTTTGAAACCAACTGATTCCAATTGAGCCACCAAAATATTGAATGCTTCTAGGTGGTTTATGATTTGTCCACCCTCTTCCATTCTCAAGGAATACAACTTCTTCCTCAAGAAAATATTGTTCACTAAAGATTTGTCCTGATACATCTCACCAAGCTTCTTCCATAGTTTCTGTGCATAAGTCTCTTCATGGAAATTAATTAAAACAAAGTCTTCCAAGCATAATCTGATTAGACCCTTGGATTTACGGTCCATAACATCATATTGAATAGCTTGGGTAAGATCTACAAGCCTTGAAACATTCTTATCAATAGGATCCCATAGACCTCGATCTATCAACAGATCCTCCATCTTTAGCTTCCACATCTCAAAATTATTTCCAAAACATTTCTCCACCTTTATTCTCCCTAATGAAATTTCCATCTAAAAATTCTTGTAACAAGATCACAAATTGTCTTCTACACAAGCTCTCACTCAAATCTGGATTAGTTCAAAAAACCCAAAAACCCACAACTGAAACCAAAGGTGATCAAGCTTTGATACCACTTATAAGGAAGCTAAGGTAGCGAAACAACATCCTACACTAATCTTGAGAGGATAAAAATGCAAAAAATTACAAATCTTTAACAATTACAAAAACTTAAACATAAATAAACACAAATATTGTTCATACCATAACATAATGATTTACGTGGGGAAAACCCTTTCGTGAGAAAAACCACACACTCCAAAAGCCGCCCAATATATTATTCAGAATTCAAAAGATTATAATATACTTGCAGAGCAAGCTTCTCATAGGAGTATCACCACTAGAGATCAAGAGACAATGCAACTGCTATTAGACTCTTAGAATACACCCCCGTCTGCATACAACCCAACTGTTTATAACAAATTTTTTGGAACCTTCTAGAATTAGGATTTTACAAGGTCATTTTTCATTTGGAAAAACCTTGAAGTGTTAGTGGGAAAACCTACGTGTCAATGGGAAAAAACCTTGACGTGTTAGCGAGAAAACCTTGACGTGTCAGCGAATTTTTTTTCCAGGGCGATGCCTCGAACCCTATATCTTGTTACAAGTGTACAATATTTGCATAATTAGTCACCACATATCAATAATAAACCATATATAATTGCAAGGTTGAGACACATTTTCCCAACAAAAGGTAAGTTTATCAGTTATTTCACTCAAGCTTTGCATGGTATAAAGAACAAGGTATCCTTGATCCTTGACAGTTGATAGAAGGATAGGTGGCAGTAGCCCACCATCTCGTTGAATGGAAGCGTTGAGTCAGTTTGACCCCACAGGCTAGCAGGAGTTTGACGTGTGGCAAGGACATAAAGGTGGATGTCTTGAAGCATGAATTTGAGGTCAAATCAAATTATGACTCGTGACATGTGAACAGGTGATGATTAATGTTTATTGGAGAGACTTCACCACATCGGTAGGAGTCATTTTTGGGTCTCTTCGATGGAATGATGAAGCCATATCGAGATGATAGTGGAATGCCAATGAGACAATCTCAAGAGTCTCTTCAACATAATGATGGTGGCAGGAGTTAGTGGAGAATGAAGTCACTAAGGTTCATCAGGAAGACATATGGATATCGATGAGATGAAATGATTAGTCTCTTCGACATGTTGATAAGGTGGGACCAAACGATGGTGAAGGATGATGTCAGAAGGACATGTGGTGATGAGTGTTTGCTCAATATATCAAGTCACATTGGTGATGTTTTCTATACGATGATGACAGGGATGACAGGTAGGTAGTGGGGACCACCCAATCAAAGCTACAAGGTATATCGATGAGACCTTCTTATATTAGTGTGAGTTGCTTCAACATCTCTTTGACAT
>VDFB02193867.1:99033326-99211393 GCA_007258455.2 Sequoia sempervirens
AACTTAGATCAGTGCCATATATCCATTGAGGGAGTCAAATTCATAAACATCTAAGGGTTTATGATAGATTTAACACATAACAGATAAGATCCTTGAGAATATTGCTTTGAAATTTCATCAACATGTATTCTAACCCAATACTACTTATCAAATCCCTATATAGAACATATCCACCTACAATCCCATTCAAGGATTTTAATTAATTCCTTGAATTAAAGCCAAAATAGAAATCATACACACCACAACAGTGAGATGAATGAGACAACCCTTGATTATCTTATTCAAAATTTAGATATGCATGTACAATGGAGAGACATGAGTTTGAAATAATCATTTCAATTCAAATGCCAGTACTGTCATAAAACATCAAATCCCCATGAATTCAAAACCTACTACAGAATGACTCAAAACCTAAATTGCATTTTCCTTAAAACCATCAAACTTTACAATTTTCTATGCAACTCTACCTAGACTCGACCAAAAAATATCTAGCTTGCTAACCTATACTTCTTGCCTTGAAATCCCTTTTATAGAAAATTAAGGAGCAAACAAGCATCAGGCCAGAAAGTACCTCTCATTTCACATGCTTTTCTTCACAAAACTCTTGAGGACAACAACTATACCATATTTATTTCTCATCCTACACCCTATTCATGCATCTTACAATTACAACAGTATCCATGGGGCCTCTTACACAAGCTACAGTAATTACAAAAATTGTAAGAGCCCCTTTATATCATGTTTGGACTACAAAACCCTCAAAAACAGGGTAACTAGGCTGTATGCAAAGAAATGAAGCTTTCTAACTCAAATCAATGCCTTAAGCCCTCAAATCAGATTCAAATCAAAGCTAACACATATCTTCACAACCTAGAATTGATTTCACATCAAAATATGGCTGCATGTGACTATAAAGTGATGCATAATAGGCAAAATACTGAAATTTTGAAGAAAAACATAGATTTTCAAATGTCAAGAGCTTGTATTTTAAATCCTCAACCATCAACAACCATTACAATGATCACTTTATTCCTTTTAAAGGATTTTACACGTCAACCACTGAACAACCACCTCTACAAGTGACTTTTTAATCTTTTATGATCACATGAAACATAAAACACACTAATTTCAAGGTTGTTAACATCACTATTGAAATGTTTTATTTTTTGACCTTTCAAACATTAAAAAATACATCATTAAATTAATTATGTAATGGCATAAAAATTAAAAACATCATGAATTAATTATGTAACCATATAAGTCAAATATAATTCTATCAAGAAATTAATATCAAATAGATAATATAATTGCATAACTCATACATTTCAATGTTATTGATCTTCTTCTTCATCCAACTTTTTGTCTGTATCATCCGATCCAGATTCGACATTGTAAGGATTGGTCATATCATAATCATCGTCATCGATTTCAATTTCAATAATGTCATCATCCACACAGATATCATCTTCATGAACATTAACTCCTACATCATCATGATCTAGTTCCTCCTCTTTGACATCTTCGTTAGGGACATCATCTACATCATCATCTAGTTCTTTGGTATCTTCTTCTTCCACCACATTATACTTTACTGGCCTTCCTCTTGGATCATGTCTAACAACAAATGATCAACCCAGTTTACCTAGAACCTTTGAGTAAAATACCTGCTCACATTGGCTTGAAAGAACATAGGGCTCATTTCCAGGTCACTTGATTGACCTTGTATTAACCATGGTAAATTCATTATCATGTTCAATAATAGTTCTCTCGAGATCATTTTCATTCAATTATAGCTTGTACCATAGGATGAAAAAGAAAATTAATCTGAAGGACTTAAAGTCACACTCAAGTATATCATCCAAAATCCCATAGTATCAATTTTCTGAGACTTCTAGATGTATGTCGCTTCTAGATGAAACATTACTCACTTGAAAGACTACAATTATACCAAAATCACAAGTTTTCTTTATGTCATCCAACATTTTGATTCAAAATTTATGACCATTGCACCACATGGCCTTGTAGTGTTTCACCTGCAATATGTCAAACATGTAAAAATTATTGCAATACTATTAGTTGATAAACATATTTATTCTTGGCTGAATGTATGCAAAGAAAACAATCACAACATATATATACATCAATATAACTGAAAATAATTAAATAATATGGGTGATTCATATATTTATACATACCTTTTTATCTCTTAAACTATATGCTAAATCAATTTCCCTTTGTGTAACATTGGAATCTCCATTACGATGAGCTTCTTTAACCAATGAAGCCACAACTTCCCATGTTAATGTGCAACCATATTGTTGACATCGTTCAATCCATACCATCATCCAATCAAGATTGTTTGAGACGTACAAATGTAGTGCATCCCACTTTCAACAAACTATATAAAAAAAAATGAAATTCACAAACGACGTATAGTAGTTAAATACCACAGTATATGACCTTAATTTATAATTGATGTATATTGAAGATTAAAAATTAAATAAGTACAATATACATAAAAACCATATGTAAAATGTATTCCAATTAATCTCCATGACCATCTTATAATTACCTCTCACTTTCCTCAATCTACCTTTCCCCATCAGGTACTCCCCTTTGAATTTGTTAATGGAGTTGGGATCCCAAATGCAATCATGGATCTTTGTTGCAAACTTAGGAAGATATTCACTAATGTACACCATGGTCTGGTATACCATATATCCCTCCACCATAGAACCCTCAAGATGTGCTCTTTGTCTAACCAAAGCCTTCAAAAATTTCAAGTGCCTCTCAACCATCCACATTGATTTTGTGTGTACAGGTCCACACAATTCAATCTCCTCAACTTGGTGTATGAGGTAGTGTTCTTGTGCAGTGAATTTTTTTGAAGGTAGACACTTTTGAATTTCACACATTAGACTAGGAATTTTTCTCTTCCAATAATTTATATCTTCTTTATGGATTTCTTTAGATGACAGCCATCTACAAGTGATTCAAGGCATAAATATATTAATGAGATTTAACAAAAATATACAGTATATTACATAACAAGTAAAAAAAATGGCAATTATAAAATGTATACAATGAATTGAACAAATATCACTACTTACCTCATGTATTTTCCAAGATCATATATAAGTTGCTTCACATTGTTGTCAAAGTTGTCTCAGAGAGATAGAGGTAGAATGCACTGCAACAATTATAAAATGGTCTTTTCATTATTTTTCCAAAAGTAGTAAACATAATACACTAAAAAGTACATGCATTATACAAGTGTATATAATATACTAGAATAATTACCTTAATGAAGGTATGCCAATCATGCGTTTTCATCCCTGACCCAATTTCACCTTTCTTTGTTATTATATTGTTTATGTTCACAACAAATCCTGTGGGAAATCAATTTTTTTGTATGACTTCTTTTATAGCATTGATTTGCTGCTCTGTTATTAACCAAGGAAGGGCACTTATATTAATTTGGTCTCCATCACTATTTAATTGAATGAAATTTTTCATTGCATGATGGGCTTCCTGAATGTCACTACAAATTTTGACAATTTTTTCTTTGTCATGCCTTCCATCCAATATTTTCCATAACATTTTTGTTATATTATTTTTGATATGCATTGTATCAAACAAATGCACAATTTGTAGCTACTCATAGTAGGGAAACCTACTAAATTATCTGGGATAACTTTTCAGTCCCTGTGGAAGCCAACCATTAATGCCTTGATGACCTTCATGAAGCATATAAGTTAAATAAATTAACAACGACAATCATTGTCAATTATAGCATGAGTAAACACAACACAATATAAAAATATAAATTCAAAACATATCATATATGATAGATAAACAATTTGATACGATGTATAACCTTGACGATTAATTCTATTATATTCCAACTTCCATAGGCGAGGTGGCATTCTTCGTGGTTTTGATGTAGTCTCTTCTTTCCCATTGAATTTTTTTTTCAGTAGTTCGATACTTATTATTTCTATGGAGGAACTGCCTATACTTATCAAACACCTGCTTTCCTAACATGTGGAATGACGAGATTTCATCTTTGGACCACAAATTGGACATGCAAATTTTCCCTTTGTTTGAAGACCTACAAGATCATATATAATTGGATTAAATATGTCAATTTTTATAATTATATATAATGAATAGATTATTTTAGAAACATGCATGATATCTACTTCATAAAATTAAATATTGTTAAATTGCAGTCGAACGTTATAACATACCACAAAAATGTGTTAGCCCTGGGGCATCATGAATTGTCCATACAACCATTGCATGGAATTGAGATTGTCTTTGTCCTATTGGTCTACAGACGCCATACATAGTGACACCATTCCATAACTTTAGTAACTCATAGATAAGAGGCTCAATATATACATTCATATCTTTAACTTGGTACTTACCTAGTTGAATGAACATAAACATTACATAATTATTATAACCATTTTACTGTAATATATATAAATTAATGTACATGACTATTGAATGAAAAAAATATAAGTCATTATGCAACAAATAAGACAAATGAGATGCTACTACGTTAAAGAAAATTGATGTAAACAAATACCTAGAACAATCATTGACAACATTATGTGCTCCCTCTTTATTGAAATCCATGGAGGAATGTTATTGTTGATAACAAAAACAAGCCACACCGAGTAAATAGATCTCAACTCTCCAAATGGATTGACACCGTCTTCTCCCAATGAAAGCCTAAGATTACAAGGTTATTCTTTAAGGTGTGACCATTTTTCCTCCATGTCCCTAAATGAAAAACCATCCACAGTCACTCAAAGAATGTCATCTCCACTTCATTTGCTAATTCATGTTGTTTATGATATATAATATGATCATTGGGACATGCATCTATTGCTTGATACTCAATTATGATATCTTTTATAATGCTAGATAAATCTTGGTATGAGCGAGGGAAAATATTTGATGGTGGTAACAAAAATTCACCAATCAATCTACAACAAAAAATAATTTGTTAATATAAAGAATATTAATGGTACATATTTCATCCTTTATTTACTAGTGATGAACTAACAACAATTAAAATAAATGAAAAAAGATAACATATATGAAATACCTTAACATCCGTGAGATTGCTATGTTTGATAAACCATTCATAACCTTCAAGCTCAACAACAACAATACAACAGAGAGAAGAGTTGTTTTGGAGCCTTCATAAAGGGGCTCGTATGCCTTCTCAAGTACAGGTAAATCATGAACATCATCAAAGTCATCTCGATCATCATGATCAGCTCTACCACTAAATGTGTCATGGATCAATGTATCTATACCATCATCTTCAACTATGTTTTCTAGCTTATGATCATCTTCTTCCATAGGATCATTAACTTCATCTTCAATATTCATAGTTCCATGTTTGTCTGCTTGCAAAACCACATTCTTCAAGCCGTGATAATCCATATCATGTGCCCTAGGGCACCCCACCTTTATAATAATGATAGGCACAAATAAACCATGATCATGATCAAGTGATTTTATATATATATATATATAATGTTAAAACAATATAAACATTTACAAATTCAATCAATATTATCTGGCATGATTTTTCTTTACCAAGATTGACTATTTAGATCTTCAAAAAATATCAAACTCACACTCCAATAATATTTATTCATAGATAGGTAACAAAATCTAATAATTCTGATATTTTACACCAAAAAAATTTGGCATGCAACCACCCCTACAAAAGAGAAGATAGTCTGAAGTTAATGACCCCAAAACACACTTTAAAATGGTAATTCCAAAAATTATTAAATTCTGATTTTACTATGATTTCCAACTGTTAGACTCCTAAAATCAGTATATTGAACTTGATCGCAAACTTCCCACAACAATGGAGGTAGCGAGCTAGTAAGAGAAAGTGACCCATTCCTAAGGAGCAACAAGTCATAATCATCATTGCTAATGTCAATACGGATTTATCCTTTTAGTTAAAGATGCAATGTGTCACTTCTTATGATGAGCTTATCCCTAGGGCCCTCAACATTGAGAGAGCCCTAATCGCACAAGGAAGCACACACTAGTAGAATTTGTCAAATAAATGACTAGGTGACTAAAAATTTTAGTCACAACTAAAAATGACTAAATTATGCTCATTTTTTGCAACTCAGCTATAAATGAGTAAATAAATTACTAGTTTGGTCGTTGATTAAAAATTATTTAGTCACACAAATAAAAATGAATAAATAGTTAGTCATTTATTTAGTCACAATCCATTTCAATAAATCATTTAAGAAATCAAGAATATAGCCCTCCAAAATACTCTAAAACTTTAATAAACATACCCTAAAATTTTTGTGAAAATATTATTTTCAGGAGTAGCCCACCAGAATGGAGTTTTCATTTTAATAAACATACTCTAAAACCTTCATCAAAACATTATTTTTAAGCATAGAATGCCAAAATGGAGAAGTGTTTCAGTAAAGAATGATAGAGAACGGTGAGATGTGCATGAAAGGAGGCATAGGATTCATTGTTGCTTATCTCATTCCTGCTCTACTCAACAAATCTTACATTGTTCCCACTACTATTTGTAATCTAGGTATTTACTTGACATATATTTGCATAATCTCAAATTCCTTCAGAGGCTTTTGAAGTATCAATGTATCCTATCAAGGGTTTAGATGACTTATTTTAATTAAGAAAATAAATAAATGATGTATTTCCCTGTAATTAGATAATGTGGAGATCTCCTAAATCTTCCCTAGCACACTATCCTCTTTGGCAATGTATTCATTACTCTAGCTACTAGGGTTTTGCATGTGACATCTTTAATATCTTCATGACCGTGGCTTTTAAATAGATCTTAGTATTTGCTTTAATCATTTTCATGGTAACCCTTGATTTCAATAATCCACCTTCAATATCTTATAAGAATGTTGTCTTAAGCTAGATTGCATAGTATGCATATAAAGCAAGTCCTTCATACCTCCCACTGTTCCAAACCACCACTCACTGCCTTGCTTAAAATGTTGCCTCCATAAGCACAATAACATGTTTTAAAATCATGGTTGCCAGTGATTTACCATTAAGGTCACCACTTTCATCAAGATACAATGAGATTTTTGTCTTCAAACTCAAAGCATAATGCAAGATAACATTATGAATTGTTTGTTTTGTATGATTTGATTTTCTTGCACATTTACTGCTTTGCTAACTTCCTTTAAGACTGGTTTTTGCACCCTCAGCTGTAATCTCAAATAGCTCACTCACTGTCACTTGAAGATTCCTTTCATGAGCATCCTTCTATAAAATCAAACTATGCCCTATAGACTGCCTACTTACTACAAGGGACTCATTGTTTCATGGTATTGTAGATCTTAAGATCCTTCAACCTTATTGACACTACTTCACAGTCCACAAGGTATTATTCACTATTCTCCCATCTTTGATGAGTCTCAAAACACTACTCAAACATGCAATCCACTACCTCCATTATACATTAATGGCTAAGAAGAAACATTGAACCTATAATTACCATTGTTACTGCATTTGGACAGTCATTCCCTGATTGCATTTTCCTTGTCTAACACTACCAAAATCATTTGAAAAACCCTTAAGGTTAGCAAGGGGGTAAGGAAACTCACTGTTAAAATCTCCACTTTACTATGCAAGGTTTGAGCTTTATTATCTTGTCATTGCTTAGCCTCTTTTTGACTATCACATCTCAAGTAACTATTGGAAATTGTGCCTCAACTTACTGGCTTGTATCTCTATTCAAGTCTTCATTGTTGGCCGATCACTAGAGTTCCTAAGTTTGTAACCTTCTCTCAAAGATTGGAAGTTTCGTAACTTCCCGACTAACCAACTTACTTTGTTGTCGTGGCATCGGTGATTTCTATAACTTAAGAACCTTGTCGTAGAGTTATGAAGTTTGTGTTTTCTCTGACTAGGCGACAGTGGTATCAGCTTGTCGTGACATTGGTGATTCTATAACTTAAGAACCTTGCCGCAGAGTTACAAATTTTGTGTTTCCTCTGAATGGGCAATAGTGGTATCATCTTGTCACGACATCAGTGATTTATGTAACTTAAGAACCTTGTTGCGGAGTTACAAAGTTTGTGTTTTCTCTAACTGGGTGACAGTGGTATCGGCTTGTCGCGGGGATTGGTAAATTCATAACTTGTATGCGATGGTTATGAAGTTAACATTTTGAGCGACATTCCGATGGACATTTCTCTCACCAATCGGTATACATTCAGTATAAGCTCTCACCAATATCGAAAGTCTTTCCAGTAGCTCTGCAATGGACATCGGTGAGAAGTCTTTCTGATAGAGTTGGTTTGGCTGGTGGTTTTGTATTCGATATGACTCTTGCCGATAAGGATAGTTGTTTTCTTTGTGATATCGGGGAGACTTGATTTGTTATCAGTCTGACTTCTTAGGGTGTTGGCGATACCTTTGGTCTTTCCAATAGCTATGTGATAGGACATTTTGGCATCGGGGAGACACGATCTGGTGTCTCACCAACATATGATACAGTTGAACATTTTGACCGAATGTCTATCCTATATGGTGTGTTTTGAGCCAATGAGAGAAGTAGAATGTCAACCGTTGGTAGTTGGACCTTTGTGACCGTTCCTATGAGGGAGATGAATAGTTTGTGAGAAAAAAAACTATGCTTGGAAATGGTCGACGATGGTGGATAGTTCAAGATAATGAAAGGCTTTTGCTTGATTGAACATGGATTGATCTGAGTGGGTTCATTATATGTGTCTGAGAGCATTGTGAGATTAATGTTCTGTACAAGATTGATTAGTTAATGTTGCTGCTATAAAATTAACATTAGAAAGTGAAGTCTGTACTTTGTATGTAATTTTGTTTACTGTAATACAAAGAGGCTTTTCTTGGTGTGGTGGGTTTTTCTCCCGTAAGGGTTTTCCCATGTAAATCTGGTGTCCAATTGTGTATGTGTTCATTTATTTTTTCTGTTAATTCTTTTCATGTGTATCTTATTGAACTATAATTGCAAAATTTTAAAGTCATTTCTACATTCTTCCCTAAGGTTTTGACATTAAGAGAGTTTTTTCCACACCTAAGCTTTCCTTACAAGTGGTATCAGAGCCTAGCCAGTTGTGTTATCCTTGTGGGTACGTTGGGTTTTTTGTGTCATTTATGTTCAGTGGGAGTCTTGTAGAAGTTTGGTAATTTGAATTACAGATTAAGATGGCAAGCACGTCAGGAAAGATTGAAATTGAGAAATTCAATGGCAGCAATTTTGAGTTGTGGAAACTCAAAATGGAAGATCTGTTGGTTGATCGTGATCTTTGGCTTGCTATGTCAGGAACGAAACCTACAGGAATGAAGCAAGAGGATTGGGACCTTGCAGATCAAAAATAAAAGGGGCTCATAAGGCTTTGTTTAGTTGACTCTGTTCTTCTGAATGTTCATGAAGAAAATACTGCATCTTCTTTGTGGAAAAGACTAGGAACTATTTATTAGGGAAAGTCCTTGGTGAATAAGTTGTTCTTGAGAAAGAAGTACTCTTTGAAAATGAAGGAAGAAGAGTCTGTTGCTGATCATTTGAATGATTTCAACATGTTGATTGCTCAGTTAGCATCTGTGGGTGTGAATATTGATGAAGAAGATCGTTGTATGCTATTGTTATGTTCTTTACTAGATTCTTGGGATCACTTGGTGATGGCTATTGAGAGTGCGACATCAACTTTTAAGATTGAATATGTTGTTACTTCTTTGTTATCAGAAGAGATGAGAAGAAAATATTTTGAGATGGCAAAGGAGGCTCTTGTTGTTTGAGGCAGATTGAAAGAAAAAGGAAAGAAGAAGGACAAGAAGTCCAAATCAAAATCAGAAGGGAGATCAAAGTCTCCTGGAAAGAAGTCCAATGTGAAATGATGGAATTGTGGGCAGCCTGGTCATGTCCGAAAGGATTGCAAAGAGGAGAAAAAGAAGAAGAAGAAGAATTCTTCCGACAATGATTCTTCTCAAAGTGATGTAGATGCCTTCATTGCAACCTTGGCAACTCAGGCATCAGATGATGTCTGGCTGATTGATTCTAGAGCATCTTTCCACATGACATCTCATAGAGACTGTTTCACTAAGTATGAAAAATACAATGGTGGAAGGGTGTATTTGGCAAGTGATTCATCTTTGGAAATAGTTGGTCGTGGAAGAGTCAGAATTCAGTTCCCTGATGGAAGAGTGAAGGGAATCAATGATGTAATACATATACCAGGTCTAGCTCAAAATTTACTTTCTATTAGTAAGTTGAACGATGTTGGAGTGCAAGTCTCATTCTCTAGAAATGGCTACAAAATGACTAGAGGCTCAATGGTGCTAGCTAGGGGTGTTTGTATTTGTACTTTGTATAAGTTGGATGCACTTGTTGTGCAATGCAATAGTGTCTCCGCAAAGTCATAGAACACTACTCATGGAGAAAAGGAGAAAAATGTTCCTGATAGTGCAAACTCTATGGAAGTTAAAATTCCAGCAGAAAAGACTATGCTTTAGCATAATAGGCTAGGCCACATTGGAGAAAAAAGATTAAAAACCTTGACAAATAAAAATCTGGTTAAGGGGCTTGATGACTGTAACCTTGAATTCAAGTTTTGTGAACATTGTATATATGGTAAACAACACTATGTTTCATTCTACTCCAGTCCTCACAAATCTTCTGGTTTACTTGATTACATACATTCTGATGTTTTTGGACCTGTAAATGTTCCTTGTTTGTCTAAATTAAGATATTATGTATCGTTCATTGATGATTATTCAAGAAGGGCATTTGTTTATTTTTTGGGAAGTAAATTAGAAGTGTTCAGTCATTTTAAGGAATTTAAAAACCTTGTGGAAAATTAGACTGGAAGAAAACTAAAATGTTTAAGGACTGAAAATGGCGGTGAGTTTTGTTCTGATGAGTTCGAAAGGTATTGTAAAGATCATGGAATTAAAAGACATAAAACTACACACTACACTTCACAACAAAATGGAGTTGTTGAAAGGTTCAACAGGACAGTGATGGAAAGAGCATGAAGTATGCTAAGTAGTGCTAGCTTGGAGGAGAAGTTTTGGATTGAGGCAGTTGCAACATGTTACTTAATAAACCGTTCCCCTAATTTCGCTCTTGTTGAGAAAACACCTTTGGAAGCATGGTCTGAAAAGAAGCCCTCTCTAAGACACATTCGTGTCTTTGGTTTTGAGGAATATGAATATGTGCCAAATGGAAAAAGGTCTAAATTGGAAAAAAAGTTGTTAAATGTATTTTTATAGGCTATAGTGCTGGTATAAAAGGATACAAGAATTGGAATCCTAATACGAAGAAGGTTCTATATAGCAGAAGTGTTATTTTTAATGAGCTGAAGCCTTCTACTTTGGATCTACAGTAGTTAGATAAAAAGGATGTAGTTGAAATTCCTCTGACACCAGATAAAGAGGAATTGAAAATTCAAAATGTACCTGAAACTGAGGAGAGCTAAAGTAGTTCTAAGACTTTTGAAGAAGAACAACAACCTCAGCCTCAACATGTGAAAGAAAGCAACCTGATAGGTATGGGTTTTCTTTGTTAGATTCTACTTGTGCCTATGCTTTAATTTCTAGCACTGATGAGCCTAGGACTGTGAAAGAGGAATTTAGAATGTCTGATTCAAACTCTTGGTTGGAAGCCATGAATGAAGAAATGGCATCATTAGAAAAGAATGATACTTGGAGTTTGGTGCCCTTGCTTGGAGGTAGAAAAGTTGTTGGCTGCAAATGGGTATTTAAAAAGAAAATAGGTCTGGATGGCAATGTGGAAAAGTATAAGGCGAGGTTGGTTGCAAAGGGGTATTCCCAGGTAGAGGGAATTGATTATGGAGAATTTTTTTCTCCTATAGCTAAGTTGGTGTCTATCAGATTTCTTTTGTCACTTGCAACAACATATGACTTAGAGATTGAACAGATGGATGTGAAGAAAAAATTTCTTCATGGTGACCTTGAACAATAAATTTACATGTCCCAGCCTAAGCACTTTGTGGAAAAAGGTAAAGAAAATCTGGTTTGCAAGTTGACAAAATCTCTGTATGGATTAAAACAATCTCCTAGAATGTGGTACCAGAAGTTTGACACTTTTGTTTTGTCATTAGGATTTGTAAGATCAAAATCTAATCACTGTGTGTACTTCAAAGCTAAAAGTGATCGTGTTCTTATTATTTCTCTCTATGTTGATGATATGTTGTTCATAGGCAATAGTAAGTTAATGATTTATGATCTAAAATTTTAGTTGTCTACAAAGTTTGAAATAAAAGATGTTGGTGTAGCCAGGTATATTCTAGAATGGAAATAACTAGGGACAAGAAGAGTAGAAAAAATTGGCTTAGTCAGAGTAAGTATATTAATACTGTTCTAGAGAGATTTTGTATGACTAATTACAAGTAGCTAGTTGTTCTAGTTTTGTAGGGAACGAAGCTATCTATTGAAGACTATCCAAAATCTCCTACTAAGATAGAGGACATGACTAGAGTGCCTTATGCTAGTGCAATTGGTAGTTTAATGTATGCAATGGTTTGTACAAGGCCAAACATTTCCCAAGCAGTGGGAGTACTTAGTCATTTTATGGAAAACCCTGGAAGGACACATTGGGATGCTATGAAAAGAGTGTTCAGATATCTAAAGGGCACTTCATAATATGCTTTGTGTTACCATGGAAATTTGGTTGAATCATAGAGGACTCTTAGCATTCGAGGCTATGTGGATTTTGATTGGGTAGGGGACATTGACAACAAAAGATCCACCAGTGGATATATTTTCATGTTGAATGGTGGTGTAGTTAGTTGGATGAGTAAGTGGCAGGCTGTAGTTGCCTTGTCCACTACAAAGGCATAATACATGGCAGCAACACATGCTTGTAAAGAAGCAATTTTTTTAAAACGCTTGTGTTCTAACATTGGGTTTGATGCAGGGAAAATTACAATTTATTGTGACAGTCAGAGTGCTATTTGTTTGGTGAAAAATCCTACTTTCCATGCCAGGACAAAACATATTGATGTGCAGTATCATTTTGTTTGAGATATGGTGGAGGATGGAAAGGTCTCTTTAGAAAAAGTGGATACTCTAGAAAATGTTGCAGATGAATTGACGAAACCAGTGAGCATAGTATAGGTGGTGTGCCAGTTCGATTGGCCTTGGAGCCCATGACCTTCATTAACTTTGAGTTTGAAGGAAGCTAGTAAGTCTTCATCAAGTGGGAGATTGTTGGAAATTGTGCAACTTGCTAGCTTGTATCTCTGTTCAAGTCTTCATTGTCAGCCGATTGCTGGATTTCCTAAGTTTGTAACCTTGTCTCAGAGTTTGGAAGTCTCGTAACTTCCTGACTGACCAACTTCCTTTGTTGTCATGGCATCGGTGATTTCTATAACTTAAGAACCTTGTCATGGAGTTACAAAGTTTTTGTTTTCTCCGACTAGGTGACAATGGTATCGGCTTGTTGCAACATCGGTGATTTCTGTAACTTAAGAACCTTGTCGCGGAGTTATGAAGTTTTTGTTTTCTCTGACTGGGTGATAGTGGTATCATCTTGTCGTGGCATCGGTGATTTCTACAACTTAAGAACCCTATCACGGAGTTATGAAGTTTGTATTTTCTCTAACTGGGTGGCAGTGGTATTAGCTTGTTGCGGGGATTGGTAAATTCATAACTTGTATGTGATGGTTATGAAGTTAACATTTTGAATGACATGTCAATGAACATTTCTCTTGCCAATAGGTATAATTTTAGTATAAGCTCTCACCGATAGTGATAGTCTTGTCGATAGTTCTACAATGGACATCAGTGAGAAGTCCTGCTGATAGAGTTGGTCTGACTAATAGTTTTGCATTCGATATGACTCTTGCCGATTGTGGTGACTCTTGTTGATATGGACAGTTGTTTTCTTTGTGCTTTCAGGGAGACTTTATTTGTTATTAGTTTGAATTCTTAGGGTGTCGCCGATACCTTTGGTCTTGTTGATAGCTATGTGATCAAACATTTTGGCATCGGGGAGACACGGTCTAGTGTCTCACCAACATGTGATACAGTTGAACATTTTGACTGAACATCTATCTTACGTGATGTGTTATGAGCCAATGAGAGAAGTAGTATGTGAATCATTGGTAGTTGTACCATTGTGACCATTCCTGTGAGGGAGATGAACAGTTTGTGAGAAAAACAACTATGCTTGGCAATGGTCGATGATGGTGGATAGTTGGAGATAACGAAAGGGTTTTGCTTGATTGAACATGGATTGATCTGAGTGGGTTCATTGTATGCGTTTGAGAGAATTGTGAGATTATTGATTAGTGAATGTTGCTGCTGTAAAATTGACATCAGAAAGTGAAGTTTGTACTCTATATGTAATTTTGTTTACTGTAATACAAAGAGGCTTTTCTTGGTCTGGTGGGTTTTTCTCCCGTAAGGGTTTTCCCATGTAAATCTGGTGTCCAATTGTGTATGTGTTCATTTCTTTTTTCTGTTAATTCTTTTCATGTGTATCTTATTGAACTATAATTGCAAAATTTTAAAGTCATATCTGTATTCTTCCTTGAGGTTTTGACATTAGGAGAGTTTGTTCCACACCTAAGATTTCCTTACAGTGACTATCATTCTTCTTACTGTAGATTGCATTTACAAATGTCACTAAGCTACATAGTGTGCTTCATGTTATTGGCTACAATCTTTAGATTGCAAGATTTTGTTATTAGCTACAATGTCTCAATCTTTCTAGTATTGCAACCTCACTAATCCACTAGAGTTATTATTTATGTTTCTATAGAGGCCTAGGGTTTGTACCCTAATCATGCTCTTACCAATGCTTTTGTTGGTATTAAAAATAACCTTAAATCTTGGGTCAGAAAATTAGTTTTCTTGAAAAATTTGTGATATGATCTTGGATTGTATCCTAGAGTGTGTGGGAAGCTTGTGTTTGATCATTAAGGTATGTAAACCTGATCAGGGAAATGTATCTGATATAGCATGGGTCTTGCTTTAATACTTTCCATAATGGTTATTAGTAGATCATATTATTATAGTTTGCGGTAACCCAAGATTGCATTCAAGTATGTAACAAACTTGGTTTGTAGTTTAAGCTATACACTTTTAAGTAACATTCATAAGGTTTAGAAAATCTTGATCACTCTCTAGAATAGCCCATTAAACATGGGTTGTGATTGAATGCACTACATAATTGATATAACACAACCACTCTACATATCAACCAGAGTTATAGGCTCTTTATTGCAGCAAGACGTAATCACTCTTGGATCATGCTATAATTACATCTTAATCTGTTAAACTTGAGACAACCTAAAGGTGCCCAATGATGATTGAGACCTACATTATACAACCTGAATTAACTACATTATATGAGTGCCTCCATTTCTATCACAACATACCCACATTAAACTTGGGTCACACATGAATGCATCATGTATTGTTATAGCACAACTATGCCACATGACCAATAGAGCTATGGATCACATAATTACAGTCACAAGAATTTGTTCCTTGGTTGTGATCTTATGGTGATTCCACACAAAAAAATTTGGACATGAAATTCTCAAAACCCTAAACCTCTAAAAATGAAATATGCTGAGATGTTGCTTTAAAATATGATTTTCAAACCTAGAACTACAAATCTGACTTCACGATTGAATTCTGCAAAAAGACAATGACTACCCTCAACCTGGTGATATCTTCTTGAATTTTTTCTGATTTTTCCCAAGAAAATCATCCTTAGTTCTCCACAAACTATCTCAAGTAGAGAAAAACACTTGCAATAAATCAGTGAACTCACTTTTCTTTATGTCGGCCACAATTTGATTTTTTTCTTATTTTTCAGGTTTGTCAAAATTTCAACGAAACTTCTAGTCGAAATTTTGACAAAAACCAGGTTCGTCAAAATTTTGACAAACGTCGGGGATAAACTTTTAAAAAATTGAAAATTACACATCAAATTTTACAAGCACTCGACGATACATCAAATTATACATATTTTGTCAAAAAAATTTGTCGAATTTTGCAGTCAAATGAGTTAGTGATCATCCTTTCACTTTCACCTTGGATTTTTATATCCAAAAAATCACAAAAATATAGCTTAAACCTCATCTTAGACTTAGCGACATCATAACCTTTGATCATTGATTTAGCATTACCTAGCCTTCATATCATATTCTCATTTAGCTTCATCCTTTGGTATTAAGGTCATCACTATCCATGCATAGTCATCTTGCACCCTTATATCCTTGAAAAAAAAAAGAAAAAAGCATACCATATCCTTTGGTCATCATCATCCTTGCATATCATATTCATTGGTCATAGGGTCATTATCATTCTACCATTCCTTAATCTTGGACTTAGGTACATTGGAACTTTTCATCCTCATATCCTTGTAAATTACAAAAAAATATAGCATAGTCTCATACCCATTTTGCATTGTCATCCAAAGGTCACAAGTTTTATAGGGTCCTCACTAATTTTTCCTTATCCATCCTAATCCAAATCCACCACCATGTCTTTGCTTCACCTTGATATGCTTGCTAGTCAAGTTGAATACCAATTGATCTGCAATGGTAAATCCCAACAAACCATAGACTTCAAAAGAAAATACCTTGAATCCAAATACTAATCAACCACAACCCATAGTTAGCCATCCATCTATCACTCTTACCAACAACCCATAAACTCTAGTCTTCCATTCATCTACCATCATTATCAAGAGCCCTTAGCAAAATCCATGCTATTGATCCACAACAAATTTCCATTAGTCATCCCTATCATAACTTTGACAAGGGAAACCAACCTTCCACAAATCCATTCTGAGACTCCACATCCTATCCTAGTCCATTCATATTCACTCCATCCCAAGCTTCATTTAGTCATGAAAATACATTTGGTCATGGTCTCCAAAACCACATCACATTTCCTACACCTTGGGATACATGTCAAAAAGAAAGTCCAAATCATGACATCATAGCTTCCCATTCATGTTAAGATCAAAGTAGTCCATCCCATGACCCCATTCTTAAGTACATCCAAGAAGTCCTAAATAATCATGGCATCCAAAATACACCTATCCTTGCTCAAGAGTTTATTCACAACCATGTTGCCCAAGATACACCTATTTTTGACCAAGATCCTACCATTGAACAAGAAATCTAAAATGATCCTCTCATCGACCTTTATACCATTCATGATCAAAAATTTGAAGTTGGTCTTATCCAAACTCCAAAAACCTCCATTTCCCAAGATGAGACACTTTTCTCCTTTGGACATATAGATAATCAAATGAATGATATATATAACATCAAAGAAGAGCATATAAAATTTACTATTGATCAAGTCAAAGAAGAGCATAAATAATCTACTATTGATCAAGTGAAAGAAGAAGATAAAAAAGTTTCCATGGATCAAATCAATATCCCAAATGATCAAGAAGAAACAAGCATGATGAATGATAACACCAAAATATCCTATCAAATAGGATCATCCACATTTTCCAAAGTAGTCTTTCTTGCAGATCATGAGAAAATTTGAGTAATGGTTTCTAGCTAAATAATGATGCATTCATATGTTGCTTTCAAAGTAAAAAATACCCCATCACAAATAGAATATTTTAGAGCATGCAGTATCAAGGAAAAGGACTAGGCCTACATGAGCAAGGAATTCTAGAACTAGTATAGTTTCATTAAAATCCTAGACATCAAGGTCTTGGTTATATCCCAATCATAAAATCAAATGTTGTTAGTGATACCTCAATGATATTGGGGATAACTTTATCCAGTACAAACATCAAAATGGATGCCATTAGTAGTCCTTGTCATAAGGTTGTTTCCAACACTCCTTCCATCCACACCATAAATTGTAATCCAACATGAATAAACTTTCCATTTGGAACCAACAAAAATAAAATTATTACAAATCCAAAGTTCAAAATAAAATGTCAAAGGCCATTGAATCAAACAAAAATCTGAGTGGACAAATGAAATTAAAATGGATTACAAGGAAAAATAGATCAACCAAAGAAAATAGTTCAAAAGTAAAAGACAATAAAAATGTGGAGCCCCAAGAAAAGAGGACTCCAACATATAATGAATGTACACCTCCTTCAAATTTTCATCAAGCAAGGCATATAAAAGTGTTGGTTCCAAACACTATCCCAATCAAAATTCCAAACTCCATAATCCACCATCTCAAGTTTGGAAAATAAAAATTACTACATCCAAAACACCAAATAGTCCATCCACACCTACCATCATCCATCATAATCCTACATCTTGCCTAAAGTCTAAAAATCCCACATCACAAATTCATCGCTTCTTGGTAGAAACTCTTTATCATAAGGACTCAAATGGAACTCTATCACGATGTGCATATTTTGATAAGGCCAAACTTAGTATCAGAGAGGATCACAATGAAATTGATTACTTGTATGCAAGCGCTATGATCCTTACAAGACAATTACTCCATAAAGGTCACTACTAGCATATCATGACACCAATATACACATTAGAACCATCAAAGGATTTAGAACACTTATCGATCATAAAAAACATCAAGTCAATATAAAAATCAAAAAATTGTCACCCTGATGAAAAGTTAGAAAATAGGCATCTTGTGTGACATCAAAAAATCAAAAAGAAAGGGAAAAAAAAAAGAAACAGTAAAAAAATAAAAAAATAAACAAAAATATAAAAAAGAAAAAAGAAAAAAAATAGTAAAGAGAAAAATTTCATCCAATAGTGAAAACGATTTTTATGGCACTTTGGATAAGTACCATGATGAAAACCTGGCAAACATGTGTCATGTGTAAGAGCAATTATCTATGTGGACCATTACACTTGGGGGAAAGTTGTCCCATCTTGCATGCCTTTCTCATAACATTTCCATCTATCTATCTAATCCATATCATTTCTATCCATTTTCCCACCTACCTTGATCTTGATAAGAAATGGGGCACAAACATAGATCATACTTTGGAAAAATTCTTGACATGTCTATTCTTTGGTCATACACTATCCATGAAATCTCATGTCATTTCCTTCATAGAATTTATCCAAACCCATATATCGAAGAAAAAAAATTATTCCTATATGAAATAGTCCTTGGAGATCATATGCTAATTCTTTCAGCCAATAATCCTCATGTCTCCTATCCTTTTCCAAAATCAATCCATTATCCTTTCATACCTATCTTTGGGCTTGGTTTTCACTTTTCATTGGTTTAAGGATTCTAATCCACTTATCCAAGTTCTCTCCATAATCCCATCTAGTCCTAAGGTTAGTCATTTCAAATGCAACAAGCCTAATCCATACAATCTTGCTATGCACTCTAGCACATCATCCAAAACATTAATTGGATTTATTCCTAGTCGAAACCTTGATCCTTTAGTTACACTATCATCCGTGGGATATGTCTTTCCAATCCTCATGTTGTTTTGATATGTGTCCTTCCCATATCAAACAACATTGTCATCATCATCACCTATCAATTGGTTTTCAGCTTGACTAGGGGAAAGATCATGTTTGTCCTTAGATCCTTGTGTGTGTCTACTTGGTTGATTGTGGGTATCTTTCACATGCATTTTACATGATCCTTATAGTTATCATCCATAACAAAGTCTCATTCATCCATAATAAAGCTTTGTCATCCTTCCCATGGCCTGAGAACCATCAATATTTAGTATCCTGATCATCCTTTGCATTCGTCTGCCACTTCCCCCCGTGCATGCTAAATTGGTCCTATACCTAACTAGGGGAAATTCCTCGACTTGCGTCTTCATGGGAAATAACACATGGTATCAACATTTTAAACATCAAAATCCAAAAAAATCAGAAAATCTTCAAAATAAAAATAAAAATCATAAAATCATCAAAATCCAAAAAAATCATAAAACTTCAAAATTAAAAACGTAAACATCAAAATCCAAAAATCAAAATATCCCCAAAAATTAAAAAAATGAAAAAGGGTTCTAAAAAAAATCTTAAAAAATTAGAAAACCATCAAAATCCTAAAAATTATAAATCATCAAAATCCAAAAGAATCATAAAAACATCAAAATCTAAAATAATCCAAAAACATCAAAAAACACCTAAACTTCCAAAACAGGGCCAAAGTCAAATTCTGAGTCAGAGTTGGTCTTTATTAGAGTGGTCAAACTACATTTTCTCTATGAATTTTCTATGTAGGAAAGGCTCATCTTAAATGGGCCCCTGAGACATTAGGTCAGTCCCTTTTAGGTTCTTCCAAATAAAATCATGGCTTAGTCTTTTGTTGAATAAGGTAAAGTCAAGTTATGTCGAACTACAAGGTCTCTACGTGTATAACATAGGAAAGGTCATCAATCGATGAGCCCCCGAGGCCACCTAGGTTAGTCCTTTAGGGTTTGTCAAATATGGTCCTATTCTTGATCTGCAAGCAATCATCATTCAAACCAAATCATGGATCAATAGACAAACATAACCAACAAAATCCTTCAATCAATAATCATCTTATCCTCAACCAATCCATCAAATCAACAATCTTAGCGGAATGGGGAATTATGTCATTTGTCTCATTCGGTCTCATCTCTTGTATTTTATCAAGATGTGTCCTTTGTGAGATTAGAATTTTCCAATTTGATCATTCACCTTAAGCAGGATGTGTCTTTCTTGTAGTTAGGTGCATTGTCAACACTTCTCATTTGGTCAACTTTATCAGATGTGTCCCTTTCCTTAAATAGGTTATTTCTTTCCTGGAATTGGGTATCATCACATCACCTAGTCATATCAATAAATATGTCACAATCAATCTTTTCAATCTTTTCAATTAATATTGCCTTAATCAGTCCATATGTCTTTCTTGAAGTTAGGCACAATCAATGAACTTTGTCATCTTTATCAATCAATCCTTATCAAAACGATCAATCTTGTCATCTTGGTCAATCAATCTTGTCTTAATCAAGATGTGTCCTTCCTAAGGCTATGCATGGTCAATCAAATAAATTTGTCAACCTTTGTCAACTTATTAATCAATCCTTTTCAACTTATCGATCAAATTCAATCATCTTGGTCAAGCTAATCAATCATACCAAAGAATCTTATCAATATTATTGGCAAACACTGTCTCTTTGGAAAACATATTATTGGTCTAGATTTTTCTTATCTTTTTTATTGGTTCTTGGTCATGTTACTAGTTACCTTGAAGATTTCCTACTAACGGATTTAGAGGGACGATGATGGATCATGACCACTTTTTTGTTTGTTGCATATGGTTTGTCTCGGTAAAAAAGACTAGGATAATTGGATCCTTAGTATGATCTAGGGAATTCCTTGTCTTTTGACTGCTTGTATTTCACAATTAGTCACCTTGCACACCTCGGTCCATGTCATACCATGATTTTTGTGTTTCATTTGCAACATTTTTGATGCTCGATGATGATAAATATAAAAGCATGAAAGTTGGTTCCCTTTCATTTCCCACCTAACATTCCATCTCCCTTGTCTTTTCCATGATAATTGTTGCAAGAATAGAAGAGGAATGAAGTGTTATCATTGATGTCAACTATTCAACTGGTTATCTACTAGTTACTATTGATTGTACATGTTGAGGATATCGAGAAAATTATATTAAAAGAAGGTTGTTGGTTCTGGTGCTTGTGAACTATGTTTTTCTATGTATTGATTGAGGTTCGGGAGAATTGTTGTTGGTTTAGATTTCTCTTTGTTGAAGTATTAAGGTGTATGGTTCAAGAGTTGTGTTGTCCTAGTTATGTTAAAGTTGGTTTTGGCATTTGGAAGTATCAAGCTTAATTGATCTATGTGTATTACATTGGTGTGGATGACCATTTGTCAAACACTACTTTTGAAGTTGATGAAGCATCTATTATGGGTCACCCTCATTCTAATTCCACCCTAGGATGTTTGGCACTGACCTAATTTGAATTTGAAGTTGGATGGACGACTTTGTATCTTTTTCATGTTGTAGAAATTATAAATACAAGATGTGCTAAGTGATGAAGGTAGTACATAAGAAAAGAAGGAAGATAAGTGAAAGGGCATACACAACTTTAATGCTATTCTTAAAGTGTGTGAGTTAAGCATGTGGTTGTTCAGTTCAAAGCTTAACATTGAGTTTTGAGAGATAGTGAGATGAAGGCTAACTCTATCATTCATGCGAGTTGATCAGTGATTTTGGTGGAATCTTCGTTGCATTGGGATTGTTGTATCTCTATAACAAGTCTTCTTTGTCTTCTTTGTATCTTTATGGTACTAATCCCTTTAGGTTGTAGCCTTGTGGACAACGAGTGGATGAGGTAGTGGCTAGAATGCAATCCCTTGGTGCCACTGTAGATGAAACTAAAATTGTAAAGAAAATTCTCAGAACTCTTCCTAATGCTTACAATGAAAAGGTGAGTGTTATTGAGTAGACTATATATTACAAGACTTGTACTAAGGATTTTTTGTTAGGATTTGTGAGATCTTATGAAATGAGGAAGCCAAATCTAAGAAGTGGAAAAATGAAATCTGATTTTAAAGCTACAAAAACCAAAGATTCATATGAAGAGAAATTTGAAGAAATTGAGGCCAATTTTGTAAGAAGATTGAGAAAAGGCTCTGTTAAGTATGAAGGAAAATTTCCTTTTAAATGCTTTAGTTGTGGAGGAATTGGTCACTATGCTGCAAAGTGTCCAGAAAGAGCTAAAAAGAATAAACAAAGATATGAGAAAGAATGAAAAGGAAAGAAGATTAACATATTAGCTTACTATGTTAATGAGAATGCTAGTAAAATTCAAATGAAGATTCAAAATATGAAGATCTAGATGACAATGAATGCTTGTTCTTGGTGATTAAATATGAATGTACTACTAATTTAGAAGGATAGTCAAAGGAAAGTCCTCCAGAGAAGTAGAAGGAGAAGGAGAAGGAGAAAAATGATGGTACAATTATCTCTTCCCTACATGCTAAACATGAAAAGAACTTTTGGGTAGTTGATAGTGGTTGTTCACATAACATGAGTGCTGACAAGAGTAAGTTTATGAAACTTTAGAAATATGATGGAGGTCTGGTTATGTTTGGGGATGATACTAGTGCTAAAATATGTGGGATAGGTTCGATAAGTTTTGATGGAAAGCATCATACTAACAATGTCTACTATGTTAAGGGTTTAAGGAATAATCTGTTGAGTGTTGGTCAAATGTGTAGAAAGGGATATGATTTTGTGTTTAAGGATGAGAAGTGTGAGATCTCGAAAGGATTTGGAACATTGACTGCTATAGGAAAGAAATCTGAAGGGAACATTTATCAGCTTAGAGGTGTTGATGGACGATGCTTTATGACTCAGATAAATGGCAACTTGTTATGGCACAGGAGAATGTGTCACATTAATTTTGATAACTTGGCAAGGATTAGTATTGTTCAAGCTGTGAGAGTTCTACGAAGAATTACAAATCTTGTAAATGTTATCTATAGGAATTGCCAGTTTGGGAAGCATACAAGAAATCATTATAGATTAAGAGAACAATCTACTACTAGATTGTTGGATTTGGTTCATATAGATCTTTTTTGACCCATGATAGTGTGAATTCTACTTGGATAAAGGTACTTTATGCTTTTAATTGATGATTATTCTAGATATACTTGGGTTACATTTTTAAGAGAAAAAATAGAAGCATTAGATAGATTCAAAGCATTCAATGCTATGGTTGAAAATTAAGTGAATTTGAAAATAAAATGCTTGAGATATGACAGAGGTGGTGAATTCACCTCTGATGAGTTGAATATGTTTTGTGAAGAGCATGGAATAAAGAGATAGTTAACTACTTTGAGAACTCAGAAAAATGGATTTGTTGAAAGGAAAAATAGAACAGTTCAAGAAGCTGCTAGGTCAATGATCATTGAAGCTAGATTACTAGAAGTTTACTTGAAAGAGGCTATTCACACTGTTGTATATGTATTCAATCAAGTTTAGGCAAGATAAAGTAGTACAAAGACTCCCTATGAGCTATGGTATGGAATAATTCTAATAGTTAAATATTTAAAGGTATTTAAATGTAAATGCTATATCTGAAGAGATGAGGAAACTTTGGGAAATTTTGATGCAAGAAGTGATGAAGGAATATTTCTTGGTTACTCTACTAAAAGCAAGGCATATTGATGTTTCAAGAAAATATTGTGGAATATTGTTGAAAGCTTGAATGTGAAGGTTGATGAAACAATGAATAATTCTATTGATATTGATGGATATGTGTATGATGAGCAAGAATATGCAAGGATTGAAGAAACTTTGGAAGAATGAGATAGAGATGAGCAGAAAGAGAAAAATGTTCAAGAGAAGAAGATGCTTCGGTAATGTCCCCTAGAATGATGAAATATGTATAGAGAAATCATTCAAAAATTCAGCTTATTGGAGATAAGACAAAAGGTATGTTGATTAGAAGCAAAGCTACTGCTAAAGTAAGTTTGTGCTTATTATTTGAAATTGAGCCGAAGTAAGAAAGTGAAGTCTGTAAGGATGAACACTGGAGGAAATTAATGAAAGAAGAACTTTTGGAGATTGAAAAGAATCAAACATGGGAATTGGTCCCAAGACTGGTAGACAAAAATACCATTGGATCAAAATGCGTATTCATAAACAAGTTGAATAAGAACAAGAAAGTTGTCAGAAACAAAGCAAGGCTTGTGTGTGAGGGCTACTCACAAGTGGAAGGTTTTAGGAGATTTTTTCCCCAGCAGGAATAATGGAAGCTATAAGGATTTTCTTGGAATTAGCTACTTATACAGATTTCAAAGTCTATCAGATGGATGTCAAGTTAGCATTTCTGAATGGAGAACTAGATGAAGAAGTTTACATGGAACAATCAGAAGGATTTCAATTAACAGATCAACTGGATATGGTGTGTAGATTAAAGAAAGCTTTATATGGTTTGAAGCAAGCTCCTAGAGCCTGGTATGCAAGGTTAGATAAATACTTGAGTCAACAAGGATTTAACAATGGTATGACAGATAGCAATTTGTATTTCAAAACTAAAAATGAAAAAATCTTGATTGTAGTGGTATATGTTGATGACATTATCTTTGGAGGAAATGAAAAGATGTGCAAGATGTTTGTGGAAGAAATGAAGAAAGAATTTGAAATGTCTATGTTTGGGGAGATGAATTTCTTTCTTGGGCTATAGATTAATCAAACAAACAAAGGAATTTTCATTTCACAATCTACGTATGTGAGAGAGATGTTGAGAAAATTTAGGATGGATGGTTCCAAACTGGTAAGTACTTCTATGGTAACTAGATGCAAGTTGGGAAAAGATGACGATTCACCTAAGATTGATAAGAGAAAATATAGATCTATGATTGGTGTACTACTATATTTGACTGCTACTAGACCAAATATCATGCATGTATTTTGTCTTGTAGCTAGATTTCAAGAAGATCTGAAGGAAACACATGTTACTACAGTTAAAAGAATATTCAAATATTTGAAAGGAACTCTAGATTATGGATTATGGTATCCAAAGATACTGATTTTACACTCAATGCTTATAGAGATGCAGATTGGATCGAAAGTATAGATGGAAAAAAGAGTACAAGTGGTGGTGCATTCTTTCTTGGAAGTAGATTGATGGCATGGTTGAGTTAGAAGCAAGATTCAGTCACTTTGTGTACTGCTGAAGTTGAGTATATTACTGCGGCATCATTTCGTACACAAGTTTTATGGATGAAACCGACATTGAAAGATATCGCAGTGCTACATGATGATCCTATTCCTATCTTCCATGATAATACAGGTGCAGTTAACATTTTGAATAATCCTGTGATGCACTCGAGAATGAAGCATATATCTATCAGGTATCATTTCTTAAGAGAGGTCATGGAGAATGAATTCA
Source organism: Sequoia sempervirens (assembly GCA_007258455.2). Taxonomy (NCBI): domain Eukaryota; kingdom Viridiplantae; phylum Streptophyta; class Pinopsida; order Cupressales; family Cupressaceae; genus Sequoia; species Sequoia sempervirens. The sequence goes on from VDFB02193867.1 coordinate 99,059,221, forward strand.
AGCTTGAGTATGTTTTGAAAAAAGATTAGATTGCAGATATATTTACAAAGGCTCTTCCTAAAGATACTTTTGAGTATCCCTGGGATAAGCTAGGGGTTATTTCCCCTCCTTTTACAAACAAAGATGCATTATTCTAGTGGATTCATAGTTCTATCTCTTTTGGATTGATGTTTGTTGGTGGTTTCCCTCAAGGGGAGTAGGCGGATTTCTAAGTGTTGTCATTATGAGTATTTTGTTTTCATGTCAAAGGAAGATTCAATGGAAATATCTTTTTCCTTTACCATTGATTTCAAAGGGGGGTAGAGAGCATGTGAAAAAAAAGAGAAAAAATGGAGAGAGCATGTGAAAAACAAAGTTAATATGTGGATGATGAAATTCTAAAAGGGGAGAAGTAGAAAGAAAATTATTGAGAAGTATTTTTAGAATTGGCATGGTGTCTTTAATGGATTTTCACATCATGTGTTGCCATCAATGACAAAGGGGGAGATTGTTTCACGAATGGAAGAGGAATGAAGTATTGTCATTGATGTCAACCGGTACAATGCTTATCTACTAGTTGTTGTTGATTGTACATGTTGAGGATATTGAGAAAATTGTATTAAAAGAAGGTTGTTGGTTCTTGTGCTTATGAACTATGTTTTGTTGTGTGTTGAATGAGGTCTAGGAGAATTTTTCTTGGTCTAGATTTCTCTTTGTTGAAGTATTATGGTGTATGGTTCAAGAGTTGTGTTGCCCTGGTTATGTTGAAGTTGCTTTTGGAATTTGGAAGTATCGAGCTTAATTGATATATGTGTTTTACATTGGTGTGGCCAATCGTGTGTCAAGCACTACTTTTGAATTTGATGAAGCATCTATTATGGGTCCTAGTGAAGCATGTGTTTGGGTCACCCTCATTCTAATTCCACCCTAGGATTTTTGGCACCGACCTAATTTGAATTTGAAGTTGGATGGCCAACTTTGTATCTTTTTCAAGTCAAGGAGAATGTATAAATATAGGATGTGCTAAGTGATGAAGGTAGTACATAAGAAAATAAGGAAGATAAGTGAAAGAGAAGATGTGAATTTAACGCTATTCTTAAAGAGTGTGAGTTAAATGTGTGGTTGTTCAGTGTGAAGCTTAATGCCAACTTTTTGGATGTAGTGAGTTGAAGGCTAACTCTATCTTTCATGTGATTTGATTAGTGATTGTGGTGGAATCTTCATTGCATTGGGATTGTTGTCTCTCTATAACAAGCCTTCTTTGTCTTCTTTTTATCTCTATAGCATTGAGCCTTCCTAGTTGTAGCCCTGTGGATAGTGAGTCCTTATTTCAAGAAGTGAACCTTATTTCAGAAAGTGAGCCTTATTTTAGGTAGTGAGCCTTATCTGAGGAAGTGAGCCTTTTTGTAATTGGTTTTGATATTATTTATAGCATGAGTTAATCCTCATCATGGTTTTTCCCTCATTGGTATTTCCACATAAATCTAGTATTATTGTGTTTGTGCACTTGCATTTGATGGTTGATCACTTAATCAATTTATATGTTTGTTCTAGCAATTGAATTTAAGGTTATAATTTGTGACAAGTGATTCACCCCCCCTCTCAATTGTCCTATCAAACACTAACATCGATCTCATTTAGGCTAACATTTCTTCTATCCTTCATCCTCTAGTCTTATAATCCATTTTGAGACCACATTCATGTTCTTTGAACTCACCTATCCTCTTGAGGGGGCATACCACAACCCTCCTCATCATTATTCTCTTCACTGGGGCATATTTTAGAATTAAATTTCTCTAACACAATGTGATGAACAACATTATTTCAAAGAGGGGAGAAAGGTAGACAATAAAAAATGTCTCGAGTCTGCAAGCACCATTTTTCTTGGTCTTCGTCTCTGTGCAATTAAATAATTTTAATTATTTAATTATTCCTCATCATATTTCTCTATTAATTAAATAATTTTTTATCATTTAATTAATTCACTTTCTAATCTCTTTTCTACCCTGATCAATTAAAATAAATTAATTGTGTCACTAACACCCCCTTTCTTCAATAATTAAATAAATCATTATTTATTTAATTATTTATCTTTTTATCCCTCGCTTATGGTCAGATAATGATAATTATTATTTTCCTACCTTTTCATTCTTCTACAATTAAGTAATTTTTGAGATTATTTAATTATGTGTCATTCCTCTCCCCATTAAATAATTAATTCCAAATCAATTATTTGGCGCCTAATTTCCATCTCTCCCTATTTAATTAAAATAATTTTGTAAATTGATTTAGTTAAATACTCATGCTTCATTTTCCTCAAATAAATAATTTGAATGAATTATTTATCCTCACTTGTCCATTTCCTCCATTTTTCTTTTTCGAATAAATAATTTGAATAAATTAATTATGCCTCCCTTTTGCTCAAAGATTCCTTGCTCATTTAATCCCTACCATGGCCTTTATTTGTGTTATAACGGTCGGGCATCAAATCCATCGATGTCATAGCCCTCCCATGAATGGAATATTCTGGTTGCATCAATTCTCAACCGTTGATCTTGGAATCTCTCTAGAAGTTTGATCTTTACCATTCATTTCATACCCTCCCTCTCATGAATTCTCATCCATCGATCTTGGAATCTTTCTAGAAGATAGATCTCAAATGGAAAAGCTCAAATGAACAAGTTATCCATGTATTCCATGTGTCTTGAATGTCTACTTTAGTGTGAACAAGTTATCCATGCATTCCATGTGTCCAAGCATGAATCCACACATCACATGCCATGCTTCAAACCCTCACATGCACAAGCTCAACCTGCTAACCTGCAACAAACTCTCTAACCTTAGACAACTACCCTTGTGGTTGCTTTTATAGAAACAAGATCCCACAAAACCACCAAGTGGTATTACATAAACCATGTTCCCAAAACCATGAACTTACAATATTATGTGACACCACATTTAATATTACATACTTTATTATATTTTATTATTCCCCAATATTAAATACTTACATTTTGCAATTAAGTTCCAATGTTACATACAACATAAAGTGGACCCAACATTATGAATCCTAGTGATGCACGTCCATCTAGATACCCCTAGGTGCACCACACACAATAATAAATTAAACATTACAAACATTATTCAAGGTGTGCAACACCTAATTCTAACAATCTCCCACTTGTTGTATACATTGCATAAGGGGGTAACAAGTAAGCTCAAACATCAAGATAATAAACTCCATAGGCAACATGTACCATCCTAGAATCCAAGTGCTCCATGTTCTCCATCAAGATACCTATCACAAAGAAGCATAAACCTAGCTCAAATTGATATCTCAAAGCATAAACACTCAATCCAAAGATAATGAATCTGTACTAGTAGCTATCAAGAATGAATCACCATAGCTGAAATGGCACCCACAACAAATCCCAACACATCCAACTATCCATACCTCCAAGGTATACATAACATATTAAACTCATGCCATCACATGTCCACCCATAAACCACAATAACAAACTCCATGTGCAAACCTGCCAAAGAATGACATGCACATCCAAGATCTCCAACTGCATGGGAAATGTCCAAATGAATGCAAAATTGGAATGATTAGATTCAATGTGTTGCTTCGTTAACATTACAAATAGAAGGAACCATCACAAGTGATTGAGGCATACCAGGTCTACTAACAAAATCACATAGAAGATGTAAACATGTAGTACCAAGGAACATCCAAAATGATATGCGAAACCTGCAAAGCAAACACCTATAGCATGTCCTCCTACACACACCTCTAAATGCCAACTATGTCAAGTATGATCTTCTCCACAACACCCCATAAGAAAATCCATAACAACATCCAACCATCCAATCACCAAGATCAAACATAACATATGTATCATGTAACTAATCATGGATGTAAGCATCTCAAACAAGAAGATCAAACTTAAAGTAATCATTCCTAAACCAAGGAAATAATCCCAAGAAACCATCTCCTAAACCCAAAATGTACAAGGAGATAAACATGCCAACACTCCTCAAATGAACCAAATATCCATGAGAAGATAAAACATAAACATAATGCACCTGAAAGAAAAATGGGGAATACCTTTCAACTGAACCACCAAGTAGACCAAGAGTGGGAAATGAGAATGCTCCTCCAGGATATCCAAGTCATCATGACTCAACCAAGAACACTCTCCTCATAGGTCCAAGTTGAACTCACATCCAACCAAGGTGTAGGCTCCCCAGACTTCGTGTTGAAACCTCATCAAGAGTAATTATCTCACACAAAGGTCTCTAATCACAAGAGAAATCCAACCACACCTACATCTCCAAGTATGCATGAGCACCTGTAACCAATCAATCCATGGTAAACTCCAAGCAAATGATAAAAGTACTCAATACAAAGAGAACCAACCAAGATCAAAATCATAGCTCCAACTGTAGAATCAGGAACATAAACATAACATCATGATCTCACATATTCTCATAAAAAGATCACATGCTCAAATCATCATAACCTATACCATGCCATAGCTCTAAACCAGTAATCAAGAGCATACCATGACATAATAACAAAACCATCCTACAACCAAGGATCACTTGTCAAAACCAAAAATTCATAAACAATACCTAAACATCTCCAACACCTGATGCCAAAGAAATCTCATTGTAGCAAACATAATACAAGAGATCTTCCATGACACCAATCAACCCCTGCTGAACACAACCATCCATAATTAACAATGGCTCCACATCATTTCCAAATTCTCTCACTGAATCATGATACCAAGCAATCCCATGGCATCATGATGCAAATAACCACATCACATCACTATCATAAGCTCACACCAAACCCTTGAATCCAAGCTCTTAATGACAACATGATAACCATCCTCTAAAGCAAGCAGATACATCGCCAACCATCATATCCATCACTATCACAAGCTCCCAATGAACCATGTAACCAAGCTATCCATGACATTGTGATACCAATCTCCTCAAACCAAGAAGATACACTACCACAACTTGAATCAGGATCCAATCCAAAACCACCAAAAATGCACCTGCATAAACCATCATGAAATGTGATAGTCTCTAATGCACAAGAAACATCCATGACACCATGAGAACCCCCAAATGTACCAACACCTAAACCAAATCCTGTCCACATATCTGCATAATCATAGTCAATTGCATCGGTCTCATATCATGACTGTACCTAGTAATACCATCTCACCTCCTCAAAATGACAACAAAACCAGCAAACCAAGTGACTAAACCAAGCTACCAAAACTAAACATGCATTAACAACAAACCCAAAAACCTAAGATCTATAATAAAATACCTACAAAACCCTCATATCTTTCCATTGTATTTCATTCTCTCCTACAACCTAGGGCTATCTAATCCACAACCAAAGCTCGGATACCACTTGTAAGGGAAACTTGCAGCCACATAATGATAATTTCCACATAACCCAAATCTGAAATCATGCAAATAAATAATCAATATCAACATGCAAGAGAATAGACAACATACCCATGAAAGATGACACAAGATATACCTTGGGAAAACCCTCAAGAGGAAAAAAGTACTGCCTCCAAAAGCATCCACACTCCATGTATTATTCAACAATGAAAACCCATTACAATACATGTACAAAGACTCCATGAACACTTCTGAAGCACAAGATATCCATGCATTCCATGTGACCATGCATGAATCCACACATCCCATGCCATGCTTCAAACCCTCACACATGCACAAGCTTAACTTGCTAACCTACAACAAACTCTCTAACCTTAGACAACTACCCTTGTGGCTGCTTTTATCGAAACAAGCTCCCACAAAACCTTGAAGTGGTATTACATAAACCATGTGCCCAAAACTATGAACTTACAATATCATGTGACCCCAGATTTAATATTGGGTACTTTATTATATTTTATTATTCCCCAATATTAAATAATTACATTTTACAATTAAGTCCCAATGTTACATAAAACATAAAGTGGCCCCAAAATTATGACTCCTAGTGATGCACATCCATCTAGGTACCCCTAGGTGCACCACACACATAATAATAAATTAAACATTGCAAAAATTATGCAAGATGTACAACACCTAATTCTAACATAAGCAATGTGTGTCCTAGGTAAGTGACAAGACCCATTTTCCCAAGGGAAAATGGGTCCTCACTTAGGCATAGGACCCTAATTTAATTTTTTTTTGGTTGTACTTCAATGACTTCAAATGTATATTCACATGCTGACTTTTGTTATTTGAATTTCAAGAATTAATGCTAACACATGTATAAATAAAAAATTATTTCACTATGTTTCACCTAGCATTTTGAAGAGAGCATTCCTACAAAAAATTTATGATATCAAGAGCATATGAAGAGAATTTTCAAGACATTCAATAGAAGATTTATAGAAGAATTATATCAGCATTCAAGATCTTATTATCATGTCAAAGTCTACTTGCATCATGCATGTTATTTGAGCTAATATGTTGATGTAGTGTTCAAGATCCATTTAGGCATTCAAAGGCATTGTTTCAAATGAAGTTTCAAGATCAAGATTCACATCCATTGAAACCATTTAATGCAAGTTGTAGATCCATATTTGAAGGTTCATACAAGGGTTTTGTGAGTTGTGACATTGCATTTTTTCATTCATCATTCCTTCCTGCTATTTCATTTAATTTCATTACAAGGTTTAATTACCAAAACGGGGTTTGACCAAGGCAAACCCCCATTCACTAACAACAAAACATTTTTCCCTCTTGATTTTTGTTTATGAGTTATAGGTGGAAGATCTCTTGAAGAGACAAAATGGAAAAGTTGTCAAAGTTGCATTTGTTGTCATCATTCTTGCAATTTCATAGAAACTCACCTATAAGATTTATTTCCAATTATATAACTGTGAAAATTGAGGATCTGGGAGTGCAGACACAATAGAAGAGAACCCAAAATCCATTTTTGTAGAGCCCTAGCCAAGACCATTCACTATAGGGTGAATGAGTCATCAATTAGCTATGAAAAATCACTTTTGATAACTCGTACACATCACTTTCCTTTTCTTAGATCTACATTTTAACTAAACTGGTTCCATCAAAATTGAGCTTAATCTGTTAGATGCACTTTATAGCTTGCATTTTGGAGATAGTTTGTTATTTTTAATCTTTCTCCCCAACGTGTTGTTTAATAGGGACCCCTGTCCTTGCATAAAAATAAAATTTGTAGATTAACACTTCAACTTGATTCACCTCAAGGTTGTTAGTCATTTCAATGTGTGGATCCCATTTCTTTGAATGAAATGGAGAAATAGGTTCATCATACCCCATTAATGGTGAACCACCCACACAAATACACATATATATCTTTTTTTCTTTGTTTCACCCTATATCTATTTCTTATTACCTTAATCATAACCTTAACCATAACGCTAACCAAATCCTTAAATTTAATCCTCAAAGGAAGATTTTTTTTTAGTTTTCCTAGGGTGTAGGACCTAGAATGAAAATCTTCACTCTTTCTCATTGATAACCCTATAGATCTCAACCCAATGAAGATAGGGGAAAGAGATCTAACAATAGAGTTTTCCTAAGGGTTGTTTAATGATTAATGAGGGGTTCACCACCAAGTTAAGACTTGGAAAAAAAATGATATGCAAGATATAGTGTAAGGTGTAATACTAAACTCTAATATGATGCAATGCTTCACTAAATGACCTAAAGATGCAAATGAAACAAAATAGAAAGTTTCAAGATGGAATGTGTGCACCTGGGAATCTAAGAGATCTTGAATGGAGGCCTAAAATGATGACTAACCTAAAATTTAGGCCAACTGGAACTCATTCACCACTTTGGGAGAATCATTCCCAAATCTAGGTTTCTATATAGGAATAGGTTTCTCGAAAAAGGGTATCTGAAACTGCAAAAATCTGAAAATTGATCTAAACTGGGACTCATTCACTAGAAGTGGTGAATTGGTCTAGTTAGGTTTTTTTGAAGCTTTTCAACTTGAATCTGATCTTCAATGTCTTTTCTTCCTATTCCTCTTTGTTTCCAGATCTAAAACCCTAATTTCAGAGCTGTAGGTGACTTTTTGTGAAGATGACAACCTTACAAATGGGGAGACAACTCCAACAACTTTCTCCAAGCTTGTAACCTAATCTTCAAAGATCCTTCATGCTCCAAGACACCTAGATCTACAATCACACATGTAAAAAGGAGAAAAAATGTTGATTGTTAATGAATAGGGGTTTGCCTAGGTCAAACCCCATTTAGGTAATCAAACAAAATGATGAGATAATGAAATAAGGAGATGAAACATGAGACATGAAACATGAAATATGAACAATGATACCTTAATTAATGACTTATAAATTTGGAATCTAACATGAAATGGCCATGAAGGATGTAGATCTTGATCTTAACAATAAGTGTAGAACAATGCTTGATCTTCTATCTTCAATGCTACATCACAATAATAGCTCAATAACATGCTTGATGCTTGATATCCTTGACATGATGATAAATCTTGAATTTCTACATCAATTGATGATGAATTTTTCCCTTGAATTCCTTAGAAATGATCTTGAATGCCCTCTTGATGATCTTGTAAAGTCTTAGAATGCTTAACTCTTGCTTGCTTGACTTAATAACATGTAGGATTGTATTCCTTAGAGAAATAAGGACTTGAAGGCTTGCTTATATAGGAAATACACTCAAATGGTTGTTTATTAGATCCCGAATGCTGACATAGAAGAAATTTGAACTTAAAACCCAATCTTCTTAGTTAAATCCTTAAAAATAGGCCAAATGGGACTCATTCACCACTTTGAGTGAATTAGTCCTACCTGGATGGGACTCTTTTTCCCAGGGTGGTGAATGGGTTCCATATCCAATCTATTTTGATTGCTAAAGTGTTGAGGATTCAAGAAAGTAAGTTTATATGTTGAGCTTCTTGGGTCTTTGATTGAAATATGCCTTGGGATACATAATATAGGGTCTTAGATTAATGATGATATTAAGTTCATAAATGCAAGAGGGTACAAAATTCAATGTGAAAGTGTAAATAAATACATTTACAACATTAAATTAAGGAAAAATTGGGTCAATTTCACTCAAGAGGGCCCTAAATCCCATGTGAATGTGTAAAAAGAATTACAACACTAGATTAGGTCCATTTAGTTTACAATCATCCTAAATTTAATGTGAATGTGTAAATAAATACATGTTACAAGTTAAATTAAGGTAGAGTTAAGTTTATTTAGCTTAAAAGGGACCCAAGACCTAATGTGGATGTGTAAAACACCTCACAACAGTAGACCAAGGTGATATAAAGTATAATTTATCATTAATTATTCCCAAATAATGTGTGAAAATGTACATGATGACATTTTTTGACACTAAATTTAGCCCCCACTTTAGTGAGAGGATGAACTTGCTTCAAACTCACAATAAAGTAGACACTCAAGAGGGGTCCTATTGTACTATTGAAAATGAAAAAGGATGACAAAGATCAACAGAGGTGGCCAAGTCCCCAAAATTTTAGATCCTTCATCAAACCAACATGAACACAAAAGGATGCACACAAGGTGTATGATTTGTAGTAAAACAAGATACACAAACATACAATTCCAAGGACATAAAGAAAAGAAAAGAATAAGATATGTGGATCTAGCTTCAACAAAAATGTGCTCACTCTAGGGCCATGGAACTTTAGGCTATCTGTGGGATGAGTATCCACAATATGCTCAATCTAGGCCCATGGAACTTCAGGTCATCCATAGGGTGAGTATCCAAAAAGGTTGAGACACACGACCGGTGTGTGCCCATAAAACATGAGTGGCTAAGGGAATTCATTCCTCTATTTGGCTCCCATACAAACAGACCAAAGCTATACCTCATTTTAAATTTGATAAGGTGTCATGCAATAATGATGTCCGAGCTTCATGAGACAAGAAAAACTTTTTATTCTTGGAGCTCATGAACAAATAATGAACTTCAACATTCATGGGGTGAGCAAAACATTGTATTCTTGGGACTCATTAACAAACAAGATGGCTCCATAGGCATGCAAAGTTTGTTATGCAAGGTGGGAATATAACTAATGTTGTAAATAGTGTAAGGAATGTTCAAAGGGATTTTACTTAATTTGTGCAAGGTCTCTTCTTAGTGAACATTGTGCCTAATGTCTCCAAGAGGGGACAAGTCAAAGAAATATCATGCTCTTAGAGGGAATCAAGCCCAATGAGACCACCAAGAAAAGGAAACATTGCAAGAAGAAAGAAGATCACACATTGAAACATGAGTGTCGATGTATTCCCCCAATTTAAAGCAGTTGCTAACACCATTGCTTTAAAGTAGAGGAAGACATGAGATCTTACTCAGAAGGCCGTATTACAAGTCACATGTTTCTGATAAGCTACATCATGAATAAGTATGTCACATGTGATCCAACTTAAGGCATGTCATCCACATCCCAAGATTTCTCTTATATATAAATGAAAGGTAGTTAACTATCCAAAAGAGACAACAACAAGTGGCATACGAGGACAAGGCTACTTAACCCCTTTCCCCCACTTAGTGCAGGACAAGGGTGAGTCGAGTAGGATGAAAATAAGTTTCAATTAGAGGAACTTGGTGCTTCAACATAAGGAAGAGCACCATAGTCCCTAAGATGTTGAATTTCATCACTTAAAGCCTTACATTCATTAGTAGAATTACCAAGAACTCTATGATATGCACAAAATGAAGTCTTGTAGAATTTATTGTGTTCTTGGAGGGAGAGATATCAAGCGATCAAGGAGTCTCAACAAGATACCCTCTTGGTCAATGGTAAGAGATGCTCCTTTATTTTGTGACAAAGATGTCTCTTGCTTAGTATAAGATGTCATACTTACTTAAGGCTCTTTAGATGGTGATATTTTATTCTCTCCTTTATAGGAGAGCGTAAAATCTATCGAATTCAAATAGTTAGTGTTTTGCATGATGATATTGACATTAAGTGAGGATTTCTTTATTTCTTTCAAAGGATAACAATCAAGACCACTACTATCTATCAATTCAGGATGTACTACTATTAAAGTTGGCTTAGAAGGATATTTTGTAAGAGTGTTGATATTGAGTGAAGGCTTGTTTGATGAGTTGATTTGGCATAGCCACGGTAGGAGGTTCCTCAAAGAGAACAATCCAAACCATGAAACAAGAGTAACACAATAGAAACAACACAAAAAATGGAGGAAAATGAAGATGCAAATATTCTCATTAATAGAAATCTTAGTTGCAATCGGCTGACAAAATTTAGACTTACAGATTTGGCTCACAGGCCTGATACAACATGCTAAAAAATAGAACATTCCAATATGCTCCTATATGAGAGCTGGATATTACAAATCTAATCTATATTATTCTTCCAGATCAAAAATTTTCTATTCTAATGATCTATTACAAGCTTTATATCATATCCGTAGGTCTAGAAACATCCACATCAGCCAAAGATTATTATAACCACCAATGAAAGAAAATGTAATGTGTGCATGAATAGATCAGTCTTCAATTTGAATTACTCCTCAGTGAATACATGGGATGAAATTTTGACCTATAATGAAGGTCAAGACACTCCATGAAACATTTAAAATCACACCGCTGAGATCCGCAAGTTACTAGAATGATCCATGAACGATCAAATTAGTTGTTAGGCTTGAAAATTATTCTGGTGCTAGTTCAAGAAACTACCATGAAATCCAGAATCGATAACTTGTTGGAAAAAGATCTAATCATGCTCAAATCTTGGAATAAGGAAGATGAACATTTCCATGATGTAAACCAAGATCCACAAGGTCTGGTGAGAAAATATGACGAATCCACCAACATGAACTGAGCAAGAACAAAACAAGAACAAAACTAAAAGAAAATATTTTTTTTGGTTGATATAAAATTGCCAAAAACCAAGGATGCTCCTACATTAGACATCTGGGGTTATTGAAAAGTGAGTCCCTCACTTTGTTGGGGCTAAAGGAAAACCAATATGGTCTACCTCAGCTTGAGAAATCCAAGAAGAATCCTCCACTGGTCTACCTTTCCATTTCACAAGGTATTCTTTGTACTTTCTTCCATGAGTTTTCCTTCCATCTTTGATATCCAAAATCTCTTCAATCTCATTTGACTATTTTTTAAGAAACCGATTCTCCAATTTTTCTTTACTATCTTCATTGAATTCTACTTCATGGTACTGATGTAGATCTGAAATGTTGAATATAGGTGATATACCCATGCCATCAGGTAACTCCACTTCATATGCATTCCCTAAATAAAATTTCTTCGAGATCTTACAAGGTCCACACTTCCTCATCTTCAACTTTTTGTATGTGCCAACAAGAAATATTTCCTTCCTCAAATATACCATCACTTCATCTCCAAGTTTGAATTCCTTATGTCTCCTTTTTTCATCTTTTTTCTCCTTATACTTCTGGTTCATGTCTTTCAATTGTTGTTTCACTTGAGTATGAACTTTCTTCATGTGTTTTGAAAATTCTTCTACTTTTGCACTCCTCCTATCTTCCATACTAATGTCTCTCAACTCTGATATACCTCTAGGATGAACTTGTTGGAAAAGTATACCTCAATCATCATAGGTTGAAACCTCCATTGGAGCCAAGTCGGTGTGACAGTTCTTATGTTTGGCTGACTAGTAGTTTGGAACATCATGTTTTGTACAGGTCGTTGTGACCCAATTTTTTTGTCTCATCGAAGGATCATATCGCTGTGACAAGTTGCTTTCGGTGTGACCTCTTAGTGCCTGTGAAGATCTCAGGCTGATAGGCCATTCAATCATATATCGGGAAGACCTTTGGCCAAAAGGCTTTGTTCAGTGTGAAGTCCCAGTGAAAGCTAATGTCTTGCTGACAGCATGTTATGTATTGAAGTCTTCGAGATAACTAAAAGGTTCTCGCTATGAAGTCCTAGTGACATTGGTGAGTCTCGCCAATGATGAGAGGTCTTCGGTGTAACATATATGTGTTCGATAAGAAGTCTCAATGATAAACATTTGTCTTGCTGATTGTTGCTTGTTTCTTGATATGACTTAAAGTTTTCGGAGTAACATCTCACCGATAGAGGCAGAGTCCTGCCGACTACTGATTAATTCGGAGTAACTTTGAACCCTCGGTATGATGTCTTGGTGAAAGTCGATTGTCTGGCCGATGGGAAACTTAAGTCTATGTGACATATGAAGCTTCGGTATGACGTCTTACCAAAAGTGATGAGTCTGGGTGATAGCAATACATGTGGAGAACGTCAGTGTGAGGTCCTGGCGACATAAGGAGGTCTTAGCGATAGTCTCTTGAACTCGGTGTAACAAAATAAGGCTTGTTGGGATGTCTTGGCGAGAGCAATAGTCTTGCTGAAAGGAAAATTGAAGCCAATACAAGTTGTAAGCTCGATGAAACCTCTTGTTGATGGAAATGATTCTTGGTGACATCGATATGAAACTTTTGGTATTGAGGAGACACTAGTAGTGTCTCACCGAGATGGCAACAAAGCTTGAATCTCTTTTGACCATTTGACCATCCTATGTGGAGTCTCGTGGACCAATAGGAGAAGCCGAATCTAAACAGTTGGAAGATTGTTCATTGTTACGGTTCTATATATGAGGAAGCTCGATGGACATGGAACAACATGGATATACTTTATGATTGCAAATTGTGATTGGTTGGTTGGATCGACAGATTGGTGGGTGGTTGTATGATCAGTAAATGTAATCTAATCTAAAAAGACTATAACTTGAAGGTTCCTGTACAAGATTGTTCATGGTGAATGCTACTGTAAACAGACATCAGAAAGATAAGTATGAAACTTGTATGTAATCTTTATTACTGTAATATAAAGTGACTTCTCTTGGTGTAGTGGGTTTTTCTCCCGTAAGGGTTTTCCCATGTATATCTAGTGTTCATGTGTGATTTTCAAATACTCTATTTTTGTTATTTACTTCATAGTGCATCTTAGTTGAACTATAATTAAAAAATTGAAAGTATATCTACATTCTTCTCTGAGGTTTTGACGTTAGGAGAGTTGTTTCTGCATCTAATTTTCCTTACAAGTGGTATCAGAGCCTGGCCAGTTGTGTTATCCTTGTGGGTACGTTGGGTTTTTTGAGTCAGTTCTGTTTAGTGGGAGTCTCGTAGATTTTGTTATTTCTGATTACAGGTTGAGATGGCTAGCACGTCTGGAAATTTTGAAATAGAGAAATTCAATGGCAGTAACTTTGAGTTGTGGAAACTCAAGATGGAGGATCTTCTAGTTGATCGTGATCTGTGGCTTGCAGTGTCTAGAACTAAACCTATAGGCATGAAGCAAGAAGATTGGGACCTTGCAGATAGAAAGTCTAAGGAGCTAATAAGGCTCTGTTTGGTAAACTCAATTCTTCTGAATGTGCATGAGGAGAAGACTGCCTCTTCTTTGTGGAAGATACTGGCATCTATTTATCAGGGGAAGTCCTTGGTGAATAGACTGTTCCTAAGGAAGAAGTTGTATTCTTTGAGAATGCAGGAAGGAGGGTCTATGGCTGATCATTTGAATGCATTTAATGTGCTAATTGCTCAATTGACATTTGTTGGTGTAAAGACTGAAGAAGAGGATAGTTGTATGCTATTATTGTGTTCTTTGCCAGACTCTTGGGATCATCTGGTGATGGCCATTGGGAGTACAACATCCAGTTTCAAGATGGAAGATGTTGTTGGTTCTTTGCTATCAGAAGAGATGAGAAGGAAATCTTCTAAGATGGCGAAGGAAGCTCTTGCTATTAGAGGAAGGTCAAAAGAGAAAGGCAAGAAGAAGGACAAGAAGTCCAAATTGAAATCAGAGGGGAGATCAAAGTCTCCTGGCAAGAAGTCCAAGGTGAAGTGTTGGAACTATGGGCAACCTGGTCATGTCCGAAAGGATTGTAAAGAGGAGAAAAAGAAGAAGAAGGGCTCTTCCGATAATGGTTCTTCTCATAGTGATGGTGCCACCTTCATTGCATCCTTGGCTACTCAGGCATCAAATGATGTCTGGCTGATTGATTCTGGAGCATATTTCCACATGACCTCTCATAGAGAGTGGTTTACGAAGTATGAAGAATACAATGGTGGAAAGGTGTACTTGGCAAGTGATTCAAGTTTAGAGATTGTTGGCCGTGGAAGAGTCAGAATCCAATTCCCTGATGGAAAAGTGAAGGGAATCAATAATGTAATGCATATGCAAGGTCTGGCTCGAAAATTACTTTCTGTAAGTATGTTGAATGATATTGGAGTGCAAGTCACATTCTTTGGAAATGGCTGCAAGATGACTAGAGGTTCAATGGTGGTGGCTAGAGGTGTCGAATTGGTACCCTATACAAGTTGGATGCACATGCTGTTCAATGTAATAGTGTCTCTGGAAAGTCACTGAAAGCTACTCATGGAGGTAAAGAGGGAAATATCCCTAATTATGTAAACTCTATGGAAGTAAAACTTCCAACAGAGAAGACCATGCTCTGGCATCATAGGTTAGGCCACATAGGAGAAAAAGGTTTAAAAACCTTGAAGAATAAAAAACCTGGTTGAGGGGCTTGAAGATTGTAATCTTGAATTTGAATTATGTGAGCATTGTATATATGGAAAGCAACACCGTGTTTCTTTTTATTTTGAATCCTCATAAATCTTCTGGTTTGCTAGATTATATTCATTCGGATTTATTTGGTCCAATGGATGTTCCTTCTTTGTCTAAGTCAAGATACTATGTGTTGTTTATTGATGATTACTCAAGAAGAGCATTTGTATATTTTCTAAAAATTAAATCAGAAGTATTCAGTCAGTTTAAAGAATTTAAAAATCTTGTTGAAAATCAGACTGGTAGAAAAATAAAATTCTTAAGGACTGACAATGGTGGTGAATTCTGTTATGATGAATTTGAAAGATACTGTAAAGACCATGGAATTAAAAGACACAAGACTACACCTTATACTCCATAGCAAAATGGAGTTGCAGAAAGGTTCAATAGGACAGTGATGGAGAGAGCATGAAGTATGCTCAGTAGTGCTAGCTTGGAGGAGAAGTTCTGGGCTGAGGCTGTATCTACTGCATGTTACCTAATTAATCATTCTCCAAATTCTACTCTTGTTGAGAAAACACCTTTGGAAGCGTGGTCTGGTAAGAAGCCCTCTTTAAGACATATTCGTGTTTTTGGTTGTGAGGCATATGCTCATGTGTTGGATGTGAAAAGATCTAAATTGGAGAACAAGGCTATCAAATGTATTTCTATTGGCTATAGTGTTGTCATAAAAGGATACAAGCTTTGGAATCCTGATACAGAGAAGGTTGTATATAGTAGAAGTGTAATCTTTGTGAGCTAAAACCTTCCACTTTGGATCTACAGTCAGAGACAAAGTCAGAAAACAATAAGGATGTAGCATTAATTCCTCCTACACCAGAGAAAGAGGAATTGAAAATTCAAAATGTACTTGAAACTAAGGAGAGCTCAAGCAGTTCTAAAAGTTCTGAAGAAGAACCTCAGCCTCAGCAAGGAGGGGGTCAACCCATGAAAGAAAACAACTAGATAGGTATGGGTTCTCTTTGATTGATTCTACTTGTGCCTATGATTTAATTTCTAGCACTGATGAGCCTAGGAATATAAAGGAGGTGTTTAAAATGTCTGATTCAAACTCTTGGTTGGAAGCCATGAATGAAGAGATGGCTTCATTAGAAAAGAATGAAACCTAGAGTCTGGTGCCCTTGCCTAAAGACAGAAAGGCAGTTGGCTGCAAATGGGTATTTAAGAAGAAAATTGGTCTGGATGGTAGTGTAGAAAAGTACAAGGCGAGACTGGTTGCAAAAGGTTATTCCCAGGTAGAGGGAATCGATTACGGGGAAATATTTTCTCCTATAGCAAAGTTGACATCTATCAGATTTCTTTTATCACTTGCAGTAGCGTATGAATTAGAGGTCGAACAGATGGATGTGAAGACACCATTTCTTCATGGTGATCTTGAAGAAGAAATCTATATGTCCCAACCTAAGCACTTTGTTGAGAAAGGTAAAGAAAAACTGGTATGTAAATTAAAGAAGTCTCTGTATGGGTTAAAGCAGTCACCTAGAATGTGGTACCAGAAATTTGATACTTTTGTATTGTCTTTGGGATTTGTGAGATCAAAATTTGATCACTGCGTATATTATAAAGTTGAAAGTGATCGAGTACTTGTTATTGCTCTCTATGTTGATTATAAGTTGTTCATAGGCAATAGTAAGCTAATGATTTCTGATCTTAAGTCTGGTTGTCTGCTAAGTTCGAAATGAAAGATCTTGGTGCAGCAAGGTATATTCTGGGGATGGAGATAACCAGGGACAGGAAGAATAGAAAACTATGGCTCAGTCAGAGTAAGTATATCAAGATTGTTCTTCAGATTTTGTATGAATGATTGCAAATAGCTAGTGGTTCTAGTCTTGCAGGGGAATGAAGCTATCTATTGAGGGTGTCCAAAATCTCCTCTGAGATGGAGGACATGACCAGTGTACCCTATACTAGTGCGGTTGGCAGTCTCATGTATGCAATGGTCTATACAAGGCCAAACATCACCCAAGCAGTGGGACTTCTTAGTCGATTTATGGCTAATCTAGGAAGAACGCATTGGGATGTTGTGAAGAGAGTGTTTAGATATTTGAAGCGGACTTCAGATTTTTCTTTGTGTTACCATGGGAAGTTGGTTGAATCATAGAGGACTCTTCGCATTCATGGATATGTAGATTCTGATTGGGTAGGGGACATTGATAGCAGGAGGTCCACTAGTGGATACATTTTCATGTTGAATGGTGGTGCAGTGAGTTGGATGAGTAAGCAATAGGTTGTAGTCGCTTTGTCCGCTACAAAGGCTGAATATATGACAGCTACTCATGCTTGTAAAGAAGTAGTTTGGTTGAAACATTTGTGTTCTAACATTGGTTTTGATGCAGGGGAAATAACTATTTTCTATGATAGTCAGTGCAATTTGTCTGGCAAAGAATCCAACTTTCCATGCCAGGGCGAAACATATTGATTTACAGTACCACTTTGTACAAGATATGGTGGAGGATGGAAAGGTCAGTTTGGAAAATGTTGATAATCTGGAGAATGTTGTAGTTTCATTGACAAAGGCAGTGAGCACAGACAAGTTCAGGTGGTGTGCCAGTTCAATGGGCCTTAGTTCCCATGATTTTTATTAAGTTTTATTGTGCTTTGGAGGTGCCTGTGTGATCTTCGTCAAGTGGGAGATTGTTGGAAAAGTATGCCTCAATCATCATAGGCTGAAACCTCCATTGGAGCTGAGTCGGTGTGACAGTTCTTATGTCTGGTCAACTAGCAGTTTGGAACATCATGTTTTGTATAGGTCGTTGTGCCCCAATTTTTTTGTCTCACTGAAGGATCATATCACTGTGACAAGTTGCTTTCGGTGTGACCTCTTAGCACCTGTGAAGATCTCTGGCCGATAGGCCATTCAATCATATATCGGGAAGACCTTTGGTTGAAAGGCTTTGTTCGGTGTGAAGTCCCAGTGAAAGCTAATGTCTTGCTGACAGCATGTTATGTATTGAAGTCTTCGGGATAACTAAAGGGTTCTCGCTATGAAGTCCCAGTGACATTGGTGAGTCTCGTCGATGATGAGAGGTCTTTGGTGTAACATATATGTGTTCGATAAGAAGTCTCAGTGATAAACATTTGTCTTTCCGACTGTTGCTTTTTGCTTGATATGACTTAAAGTTTTTAGAGTAACATCTCAGCGATAGTGGTA
Organism: Sequoia sempervirens; assembly: GCA_007258455.2. Taxonomy (NCBI): domain Eukaryota; kingdom Viridiplantae; phylum Streptophyta; class Pinopsida; order Cupressales; family Cupressaceae; genus Sequoia; species Sequoia sempervirens. The sequence continues at coordinate 99,077,998 of VDFB02193867.1, forward strand.
GAGTCTTGCCGACTATTGATTACTTTAGAGTAACTTTGAACCCTTGGTATGATGTCTCAGTGAAAGCCGATTGTCTGGCCAATGGGAAACTTAAGTCTATGTGACATATGAACCTTCGGTATGATGTCTTACCGAAAGCGATGAGTCTGGGCGATAGTGATACATGTGGAGAACATTAGTGTGAGGTCCTGGCGACATAAGGAGGTCTTAGCAATAGTCTCCTAAACTTAGTGTAACAAAAGAAGGCTCGTTGGGATGTCTTGGCGAGAGTGATAGTCTTGCCAAAAGGAAAACTAAAGCCAATACAAGTTATAAGCTCAGTGAAACCTCTTGCTGATGGAAACGATTCTTGGCAACATCGATATGAAGCTTTTGGGCATCGAGGAGACACTGTTAGTGTCTCACCAAGATGGTAGCAAAGCTTGAATCTCTTTTGACCATTTGACCATCCTATGTAGAGTCTCATGGACCGATAGGAGAAGATGAATCTAAACAGTTGGAAGATTGTTCGTTGTGATGGTTCTATGAGGAAGCTTGACGGACATGGAACAACATGGATATACTTTGTGATTGCAAATTGTGATTGGTTGGTTGGATCGACGAATAGTTGGGTGGTTGTATGATTAGTAAATGTAATCTAATCTGAAAAGACTATAACTTGAAGGTTCCTGTACAAGATTGTTCATGGTGAATGCTACTGTAAACAAACATCAGAAAGATAATTCTGAAACTTGTATGTAATCTTTATTACTGTAATACAAAGTGAATTCTCTTGGTGTGGTGGGTTTTTCTCCCATAAGGGTTTTCCCACGTATATCTGGTGTTTATGTGTGATTGTCAAATACTGTGTTTCTGTTATTTACTTCATAGTACATCTTAGTTGAACTATAATTAAAAAATTGAAAGTATATCTATATTCTTCTATGAGGTTTTGATGTTAGGAGAGTTGTTTCCGCATCTAACTTTCATTACAGAACTCCAGTAACAATCTTGAAAGGTTTCTTTCTTGAAGTCTTGTTCATTGAATTATTGTAAGAAAATTTTTCTTGTGCAAGGACTAAAACCAAACCTATGGTCTTCTCTCCAACCAAACATCTCAGCAAATTTCCCAAAATCTTGTTTACTACCTCTTTCTTTCCATCAGTTTGTGGGTGAAACGTAGAATTGAACTACAAATTTGTCAACTTCTTCCAACGTGTCCTCCAAAAATAACCAACAAACTTTACATCTCTGTCTAAAACAATACTCTTAGGTAACCCATGCAATCTGACCACTTCCTTGAAAAATAAGTCTACTACATGTACTACATATGTTGTCTTCTTACAAGGTATGAAATGTGCAATCTTAGAAAATCTATCTACCATGAAAAATATAAAAGCATTACCTCTTTGTGTCTTTGGAAAACCAAGTATGAAATCCATGCTGATATCCTCCTAGGGTCTCTCTGAAATTGTCAAAGGCTTATACAATCCAACATTCTAACTACTTCCTTTTGAAACTTTACAAAATCTACAACTCTACACAAATCTCCTAACATTCTTATGAATCTGGGGTCGAAAGTAATTCTCACTCACCAATGCCATTGTCTAGTCAACTCCAAAGTGTCCTGACAATCCTCCACTATGCTTTTCTTTCACCAAGTTATCCCTCATTGAACTTTGGGGTATACACAATTTATTACCTCTAAACAACATATCCTTCTGAATGAAATAATCCAAACACTGACTTCTATCCTCCAAAACTAGTTCTTTAGAAGCTCTCCAAGGTTTTGCAAAATTTGGGTCTCCCTCATACAAGTTCAACTCATCAAATCCTAGTACCTCCACTCTCATCTCTATCAAAAAATTCCTTCTCCTACTCAATGCATCAGAAGCTCTATTTGACTTTCCACTCCTATGCTTCAAAATAAAATTATAGCTCTACAATAATTCTACCCATCTCATGTGTCTCTAATTCAACTTACCTTGACTATTCAAATATTGCAATTCTTGATGATCTGTATACAACACAAAATCCTTAGGAAAAAAATAATGTATCCACTTCTTCAAGGCTTGAACTATGGCATAAAAATCCTGACCATACACTAAATATCTTCTCCTAGCATCATTCAACTTCTCACTGAAATAAGCTACCGGTATCCCTTCTTGACTCAATACTACTCCAATTTCACTTCCACTTGCATCACAATCTACCTGAAATACCTTATTAAAATATCGTAAAGCCAACAGATGTTGCTCAGTCACCTTATAATTCAACAACTCAAAACTTCGGTATGCTCTAGACATCCATGTAAAATACTTCTTATCTCCTCTCATTGTTTATGTAATAGGATTGCAAATAGAACTGATATTCCTAATGAAATTTTGGTAGAAACTATCCAATCCATGAAATGATCTCACCTCTCCAATGCTATCTAGTGTAGGCCACTCTACAATTTCTCTTACCTTCTCAGGATCCATCTTCAATTGATCCAAAGATATCACAAATCCCAGATATACCAATTCTTCCTTCATGAAACCACACTTCTTAATGTTTATCAACTACTCTTCTCTCAACCTCTATAAAACTTGTCTTATATGCAACAATTTTTCTTCTCTACTCTTACTAAAAATCAAGATGTCATCCAAATAAACAATCACAAACTTACCCAATAATTTCTTCAATACCTCATTCATCAATCTCATGAAAGTACTCGGTGCATTTTTTAGTCCAAAATCCATCACCGACCACTCATACAATCCTTCATTTGTTTTGAATGTTGTTTTCCACTCATCCCCTTCTCTGATCCTAATTTGATGATATCCACTCTTCAAATATATCTTTCTAAAGTATTTAGCTCCACTCAAACAATCCATAATGTCATCCATCTAGGGAAATGGAAATCTATACTTTGCTATGATCTTGTTTATGGCTCTAAAATATATACACATTCTCCATTCTCCATCCCTTTTAGGTGCTAACACAACAGGTACTGCACATGGACTTAAGCTTTCTCTGATCAAACCCTTCCTCATCAATTCTTGCATTTGTCTACTCAACTCCTCATTCTTTGTCGGTGTCATCTGGTGTGCTGCATTATTAGGAAAATTAGCTCCAGGAATTAGATCCATACAATGACTAATACTCCTCATAGGTAGAAATCCATTAGGTGCATTATCTGAAATGATCTTCTCATACTCTTTAGCAACTCCTTTATCTCTTCTAGGTGTTCTTCTATATGCTTCAAGTATTTATCCTTCTTAGGAACCAAGGCATAACACACATTCTCATGTCTCAATCCATCAAGGAATCTCCTCCCATCAACTAGGAAAACCCTAGCATTCGTACAAACTTCAAATTTAGGGACATCTTCCAATGGCAAAAAATTCTGCTTCATTCCATTTGCAACAATGGTATATATATTATTCTTTCCATCATGAATTCCTGCCTATCATACTTCCAAGGCCTTCCCAACAAAACATGGCATATATCCACAGACATGATATCACACAAAACTTCATCATGGTAGTTTCCTATCTCCAATTTCACCAAACATTGTTCACTTACCAGTATCTTATGCTCATCTTGAATCCACGCTATCTGATAGGGCTTTGATTGTTTCATCCTTTCTAGCTTCAATTTGGTCACCATCTCTTTAGAAACTAGGTTCTCTAAGCTTCCACTATCAAAAATCACTTTGCAACATTTTCCAGACACCTTGCATCTGGTCCGAAACAAATTATTTCTTTGCAATGGCTCCTTCTCCAACTCACTTTGACATAATACTCTCCTATTCACCAACACTTCTCCATCTTCTATTTTATTAGATTATCTAGAATGTTCTTCCTCAACAAAGGTTGTGCTTCTATTGTTCTCTCTCTTCCTTCTTGTCTCTCTTTGATTGCATTCAAATGCTCTATGTACTTTTCCACCACATTTATAACAAGTTCCCTTGAATACTCTTTTCTCCTTATCATCATTTCTATAACATCCATTCTAGTAACCACCATATCCTCCTCTTCTGTAAGAGTTTCCATCACCTCTATGGTATGAATTTTCATTCTTACTAACCTCCTTATCCTTATTCTAATCTAAAAAATATCCTCTTCCTCCTCCAACAAAAGTTCTTCCTCCTTTAAATCTTCCACCTCTTCCTCTTTATCTTTGCTCATGTCATTTATTCAACTTCTCTTTTGCTTTTAGGGCACATTGATATGCTTCCTCCACACTCTATAACTTAATCAAACTAATCTCATCCTATATAGACGACCTCAAGCCACTCAAATATCTAGCTACCTGTTTGATCTCATCCTCTGGATGTCTAGATCTGATATTCAACTTATAGAACTCCTCAGTATACTCTATCACACTAGCTTCCTTCTGCTTCAAATTTTGCAATTTTTGGGATAAACTAATCTAATATTTTATAGGCATAAATTTTGTCTTCAACATGTTCACCATCCGATTCCTTTATTTTATCTTTTCCTTTCCACTTCTTTTCCTATCTATCTACAAATGTTCCCACCAAAGGGATGCATGTACTCTCAACTTCATATAAGAAAAATTCACCTTCTTATATTCAGTGGTACCTTCAAATTCAAAATACTTTTTCATCTCTATAATCCAATCAAGAAATTCTTCTGAATCCAACTTGCCATTATAATCAGCTGGATTGAAATGGGGTTTTGTATTCGCTCTAGTTAGGGCTCTTATGAACCTCTCCTCTCCCTAATCTTGGCCAGGTTGCTCTACTCTTCCTACTTCTTCTTGTACTTCTACATCTTCATCACTCACATCATCAACTAGTCGACCTCTCCTCTGGGACATATCAACTGCATCTAATTTGGTAGCAATTCCCCTTACCATCTCCATTAAAGCTTGGATTGCATTTCTATGTGCTCCAGTTCCTCTAACATTTCTCCTTCCCGCCATCTTTACACAAGTCCTTTATAGTTGAAGGTCGGATCCTCAATCTGCCACCCCACAAAAAATCTCCAATAGAACTCTACTAATTCCAATGACCTCACATAGATCGAATCTCGCTCAGATACCAATCTGGCCCAACCACGGTAGGAGGGTCCTCAAAGAGAACAATCTAGACCATGTAAGAGTAACACAATGGAAACAAAAAAAAATATGGAGGAAAATGAAAATACAATATTCTCATTAACAAAAATCTCAATTACAATCAATTGGTAACATCTGGACTTACAGATTTGGCTCACAAGCCTAATACAACATGCTAAAAAATACAACATTCCAATATGCTCCTATATGCAAGTTGAATGTTACAAATCTAATCTATATTATTCTTATGGATCAAAATTTTGCTATTCTAATGATCTATTACAAGATTTATATCATATCCTCAGGTCTAGCAGCATCCGTGTCAGCCAAAGATTATTACAATCTCCAATGGAAGAAAATGTAACATGTGCATGAATAGGTCAGCCTTCAATTTGAATTAATCCTCGATGAATGCATAGGATGAAGTGTGGACCTATAATGAAGGTTGGGGACACTCCACAAAACATTTAAAATCACATGGCTAAGATTTGCAAGTTATGGGAATGATCCACAAATGATCAAATTAACTGTTAGGCTTGAAAATTATTCTAGTACCGATTCAAGAAACTTCCATGAAATCTGGGATCGATAACTTGCCAGAAAAAGATCCAATCACGCTCAAATCTTGGAATAAGGAAGATGAATATTTCCACAATGTAAACCAAGATCCACAAGGTTTGGTGAGAAAATATGACAAATCGACCAACATGAATTGAGAAAGAACAAAACAAGAACAAAATTGAAAGAATTTTTTTTTTTTTTGGTTGATGCAAGATTTCCAAAAACCAAGGATGCTCCTGCATCATGATTTCTATCAAAGGATAAAAACCAAGACCATGAGTTGTTTCTTGTATTTTAGGCTCTATAGGGACACATATTTTTTTCTAGCACCACATCCTTTTCCGCTATAACCAAGTTGTTTCATAAGTTCATAACCTCTTCCATAAAGATCTTTCATTTCTTTTAGATTCGGTGGTTGTTGATAGTCAACTTCATAAAATTTTGTTGTGTAATTTGTTTCATTTTTTTCTAAAGTGGTTGAGGTGGATTCTTTCAAAGGATCTTCCAAATTTTGTGTTGACATTACCACTTTTTCTTTTCCATTTTTTGAATCTTTTTTATGATCTTGTATTCCCCCATGAATGTTGGTTCAAAATCTAAGGAACCCCAATCATCTTCTAATAGCTTTGTAACTTCCTCGATATGTTTTTCTTTGTCTTTATGTTGGATGGGTTCTACTTGTGTAGTTGGTGTTAATGTTTTCAAAGGATTCTCCTTGTTTTTCTCAATGTTCAAGAAACTATTTAGTTCAGTATCGGCTTCGAGTATGTGCACTTTGTTGTTGTAGACATAAATTTCATGATATGATGCAAAGTAGAAGGAACACCATTCATTTCATGAATCCATGGACTCCCTAAAAGGAGGTTATATGAAATATCATTAGGAATAGGATCGGTGTTTCTAATGTGGCCTCTCTAGCTATAATAGGTTAGGTGATCACACCAAGTGGTTGTTTTCCCACATTATCAAATCCATTAATGGATAAAGAAGCAGGTTGAATTTTTTATCTATCCACACCAAGCCTATCCAAAAGGGTAACTGGTATGAAGCAGGTTGATTTTTTTATCTATCCACACCAAGCCTATCCAAAAGGGTAACCAGTATGTGCAGGATCATGATGGGCCAACAAGTGGCAATATGATGGGTATGTGGTTGACGACTTTTTTTTACCAAAATTGATGAAGCGAAAAGGGTTTTAAAGGGAGATTCTCAGCTTCCATCAATATAAATTATGCTTTAGTTTGAATTTAATAAGTAATATTATTCATTTCTATTCAAATTCAGTAGAAGTCTAATTGATAGGCTGATTGAAAAAATCTAGCTTTCAAATGACATCAAATTTTTGAATCCAAACATTTGTCACATTCTATGCTTTGCATAATATAGGATACAAAAGAAAAATTGAATTTCAGAGTTTTGACCAAGTTAAAGGTTGGTCAAACATGCAATTTTTATACTTTTTTAAAAAGTTGTAATAAAAATTCATAATTAATTTATTTGGAAAAAATTACAAAAAATATGTATCACATCAGGACATGGAGTCCTCTACTTATATCTAAAATCTTATAAAAAAATATTATTATTTTATTGTGGTTAGGGTGATCAGAGAGACACCTACTTCTTATTTTTTCCTGAAATTTAAGTACTACTGCATTGAAATTTTAAATTTTCACGAAATAGAATTTTTTTAAAACAAACCTAGTAGTTTAGAAACTAAATTCAATTTGCTATAGATTCTATTCTTACATATTTTTAAAATAATATAGATAACTTATTCAATTTTTTACGTCAAGTTGCCTAACTCTGTTTTTTTTATTTTTTTGCCACTTAAGGGCCTATTTTTTCCATGATGATCATGCACATACCCTAACACTACACACATTAAGGGCTGAACCATTATAGAAAAGGGTTTTATTTATGCCTCTTCCCTTGTAGTGAACTATTACCATGAAAGCATCATTTTGTTTTTGTACATCCAAAGAGGGGAGTTCACTTTGGTTGAAAACAATGTTACTATCTATTCCTTGCATCATGACTATTATGTCATTTGGTTGTGAATTACAAGGGCTAAGAACTTGTTGTAAAGCACTTTGAATCATGTTGTGATAGTGAGGAGATGCTTGAATAAGGTCCCATAATGATATCTTAGTAGGAGTGTTCTTAAGTTGTTCAAGAAGATCATACTCCTTTCCACTCTATGGAGGAAAATGAGGGGGACCTGGTAAGATAGGGTTAGGAAATGGGAGGGTTATTGAAGGTGTTTGTCTTGGTTGTGGATTATTTCTAGTGTTATATGTATGACCAATAGTATTATGACTTGGTTGTTGTGACACATTATTCTTAGGAGGGTAAAGGACAAATTTAGGTTTACTTTGAGTTGGAGGTTAGTGTAAAGGTGGGTAAAGGATGAGTTCGGGTTTGTTTTGATTGTGTGGTCATTGTGAAGGTGGGTAAAGAACTAGAGTATTCTTAGGATGTCCCATAGGGTATGTAGGAGGTTCATTAATCATGGGGATCTAACAGTCACTTGTGCATTCATAACCTCAGTTTTCTTGGTTTGATGTATTTCTAATAAAAGAAAATCTAGAATCACCATTTCTCTATTGTTGTTATATCAATGGGTAAACTTCTAAGGATTAGATTCAATCAATTAAAAGCACAATAAACCCAAAGAAGTAATGAAGTGCAAAGGAAAGGAAATGAAAACACAGAAAATAGAACAATCTCACCCAATGTCTTCAATCTCCATGGCTAATCTCCATTACACCTTCTAACTTGTTGATTTGTGTTTCCCTCAGATCAAGTGTGTGAGCAATTTGACTATGCCATTGTCCTAAACAAGCTTTGAAGGATTTGAATCTTAAATTTCTATGCCTATGAAAATATGATAAATGAAAATAATAACTATGAATGCTAAATGACTATAATGCCTATCTTCATGAAGTGGTCCCAAAATTATGAACAAATTGACATTTTATAGAAAACGTAATTTTGAATGGATGGATGAGATTGACTCTTGACAGAAACCTAAAATCAGAGGATGAGATTTCACTTGATAATCCCTAATCAGGTTTAGGGAAAAATCCTTAAGTGAGTGGTCAAGATGTTATAGAAGAAAATCAAATCAGTGGTGGAGAAAAGAGGAGATAATTAATTTTGAAAATAAAGATTTTCAAAATTGAGAAGATAAAGATAGCATGCTTTGTGAGATTCATAAAAGATGGACTGAATTTTTTTTTGATTAAATCAAGAACCTGCTTGTTTTATTTGTTTTTTTGGAAGAAAGCTACCAATCAACTCAAAATATGAATTTTGTGAGACAAATAAATAATCTTTTTTAGATTATTTACCAAAATGGACTATCAGTTAAGATTGTGATGACATTTTAAATAATTTCATTTATTTAAAATGAGAGGAATATTAATTTTGTCAATTTAAATAATTAAAGATAATTATTTAATTTAGCAGATATGATCAATAATTAAATAAATTGATTCATTCATTTAATTATGACAATTAGTGACATATTAAATAAATAAATAAAACTTATTTATTTAATAATCAGGAAGAAATGACTAAAGAAGGGTAATTAAATAAATTTAGAAATTTATTTAACTAAGGGAAGACTTAGACAATTAATAACGTATTTAATAATCATGAAGAATAAAAGAGATATGAATTAATTAAACAACAATGAATTATTTAATTAATAGTTGAATGTGAACCGAGGACATAATTAAATGTCACAATTATGCTAGGATGAAAGTAGTATAAATAGAACTTGCAGGCTTAGGTCATTTTTAGGTGTCTACATTTTTCCCCTCTTTGTCATAATGTAGCATGTTGCATTGTGACAAAGAAAATAAGTCAAAAATATGACATAGTGCAAAATGAGATGAGGAAGAACGACGAGGAGGGTAGCGGTATGCCCCCTCGAGAGGATAGACAGGTTCCCAGATCACGGGTGTGCTCTCGAAATGAATGAGAAGACTAGAATATGAAGAGACAAAGAAATGTTAGTGCAAAAGATGTGGATGATGATATGCATGCAATGCCTATATGAGACGGGGGAGAGAAGATGACACAACTAAAGGAGATGCATGTTAGTTCCTAGACCAAATCCTTCAAAACATTGCCATAGGACTTTAATATTTATTGCTCTTAATCATCATTGGGTAGTAAAAATGACACAAATGAACAACAAACAGCATGATATGATGTAGACCAAGGTGTGCAAGGTCATCCACTTGAAAAAAAGATAGTCACAAACAAGGAATGTCCTAACTCATACTAAGGGAAAAGTTGCCCCAGTCTTTTTGTCAAGACAATCCACGGACAATAGTCAAAGAAAATAAAATAGGCTAGGAGATGTCATCGCACCTCTAAATCCTTCGTGGGACATCCTCGAGGTAGCTAGTAACATGACCACGAAGAAAAGACAATAAAAAGATAAGACAAAATAGCCAAGATAGTCAAAAGATAAGACAAGATAGACCATAAAGATTAACAACCATTTTATTTTGTTTGCCAATGTTTGTTTGCCAAAGATTGATTTCTTGTCAGTTTGACGGTTTTGATAGTTTAAGAGTTTTGCCAATTTGACGGTGCTGACAGTTTGACGGGGCCTATTGCCAGGAAGGACACATCCTGAAAAAGGCAAAGGACATTTTCACGAGGTCCAAATCTGAGAAGGACACATCTCGAAGAGGACCAAAGAGTGACGAGACTAACATTGTTTTGACTAATATGTTTTGGCAAGTTGATTGATGTTGACTGTATGATTGATTGGACTGTGCTGTCTGATTTTGACCAATTTTGACATTGGTGTTTCGAATGACTGTCTTGTGTCTGAGTTTGACGACGTCTGACTTATTTGACCGATGCAACGATTGTGACAAATGCCATGATCTTATTTGGACCAACCTTAAAAGACTGACCTAATGTCTCGGGGACTCATCGATTGATGGCCTTGCCTACGTAGCAAATGCGCAGAGACAACGTAGTTCGACAATGACATGGACTGACTGACATGACTGACTTTGACTCTATTTTTAAGATTTTGACATTGATTTGGATGTTTTTGTGTTTTTCTTCAGGACGTTTTATGATTTTTAGGTCTTTCTTCAGGACATTTTATGATGTTTTTGGTCTTTCTTCAGGACATTTTATAATGTTTTTGTCTTTTTTTCAGGACATTTTATGATGTTTTTTTATTTTTTCCATTTTATGATTTTTTTGGATTTTGATGTTTAAGAGGATCGTGACAAATGCATGTGACTGATGCCTACACATGAGAATCCAAGGACAAACATGATTGTGCCCCTAGTCAAGCTGAATACCAATTGACAGGTGATGACAACCTTGTTTGATGTGGGAATGACACATCCTGAAACAACGTGAAGATGATGATGATGATAATGTGACGAAAGTATGGAGGTCTACAGCCGGGCCAGGAACACAGTCAAGTAAATTTTGGATAATGTGCTTGTATGGATGAAACTCATTGCATTTGGAATGACTTGGTTAAGACTAGATGGGATGATGGAGTATCCTTAGACCATTTGACAAGGTTAAGCCAAGATAGGTGACATGAATGAAAGGATAAAAGGTGGGCTTGGTAAAGGATGAGGGAGATGAGACTAAGGGAATTGTCATATGATTGTCAAGGACTATGTCGCATAAGGATAACGAGGTTATGTCAGCAATGACATGACATTTCACGGATAATGTATGACCAAAGGATAGGCATGTCAAAAGTTTTCCCAAAGCATGCTTTATGTGTGCCAGTTTTATGTCAAGACCAAAGTAGGTTGGAAAAAATGTGTGGAAATGATAGGGCTTAGATGGACATAAATGTCATGAGGAAGGTATGGGAAATGAGACAACTTGCCCCCAAGTGTAAAAGTCCACATAGATGATTTATTTTACACATGACGCCTGTTTGCCAGGTTTTCATCATGCTACTTATCCATGGCGCCTGTTTGCTAGGTTTTTACCATTGGATGAAATTTTTTCTCTTTATTATTTTCTTGTCTTTTTGATTTTTTTGGGGTCACCAAGATGCCTGTTTTCCAGGTTTTCATCAAGGTGATGATTTTTTTACATTTTTCAATTTTTTTTTGTATTTCTGATTTTGCAGATAGCCTAGATGCTTTAGATTACCACTGACTGTTCTGAATCCACTGATAGTGCTGATGTAGAGACTGGTGCCATGATATACCAATAATGACCTTGTTGAATGAGTTGTCTTGTCAGGATCATAACGCTTGTGTACAACTGATTGATGTCATTGTGATCCTTTCTGATACTAGAGTTGGCCTTATCAGAATACACACATCGCGATAGAGTGCCATGAGAGTCCTTGTGGTAAAGAGTTGTTGCCATGATGTGACGGATTTGTGATGTGAAATTTTTGGACTTTAGGCGAGATGTATTATTATGACAGATGATGGTAGATGTGGAAAGATTGTTTGGACATTTGGATGAATCACTTTTCATTCTCCAAACTTGGTATGGTGTATGACGGATTTTGGAGGGATGGTGTTTGGAACCAACACTTTTATATGCCTTGATTGATGACCATTTTGAAGGAGGTGGACATGTGTTATATGTGGGAGTCCTCTTGTCTTGTGGCTCCACGTTGTGATTGACTTTTGTAATTGACTTGGTGTCTTTGTTTGATCCATCTTTCTTTGGGATCTATTTTAATTTCATTTGTCCACTTGCCCTTTTGTTTGATTCAATGGCCTTTGACATTTGATTTTGATCTTTTGACTTGTAAGACTTTTGTTTTTGTTGGTTCCAAAGGGAATTTTTATTTATCATGGAATGACGGTGCATGGTGTAGGTGGAGGGGGTGTTGGCAGCAATCTTATGACAAGGATTTCTCATGGACTCCATTTTGACGTTTGTATCTGACAAAGTTTCCCCCAATATAGAGGAGGTACCACTAACATCGTTTGATTTGCTTAGTGAAGAATACCCAAGACCTTGATGTGTGTAATTTGCCTGAAGCTGTATTGGTTCTAGAATGCCTTGCTCGTGTATGCCTAGTCCTTTTCCCTGATATTGCATGCTTTGACAAATTATATTTGCAATGGGGTATTTGTTGTTTTGAAAGCAAGATGCTAACCCATCATTAGGTCTGTGGATACTGTCACTTGTAATATTTTCATCGGCAAGAAAGCCTACTCTGAAAAAGACAGATGACCCTAAGTGATAAAGTGTCTTAGCTTCATTTTCATGTTGAACATATTTCTGACTGATATCTTTGGTCTGATCTTGTGACATGTCAGGTTCAAATGATTCTGTTGGTGCTTCTAAGGCAATGTCAAAGCTATCATTATGTTTAGTGTCATAGAGTCCAATGATTTTAGCTATAACTTGATCATATGCAAGCATGTCCCTAGTGGAAGATTCTTGTTTTGGAGGAATATCATCTATGTGTCCTATGGAGGCAAGTGTCTCATCGTGGGATGTGTCAATAGTCGAGGCCTTTGTAAGGTCAGAAAGTGTTTGATCATGAATGCCGTAAAGGTCAAGGAGTGGATCATTTTGGACTTCTTGGTCAATGGTAGGGTCTTGGTTGAAGATGGGGTTTTCATAGATTATATAGTCGGAAATAGAGCCATTGTCAAGGAGAGGTGTGTTCTGGATGTCATGATTGTCTTGAAGGACTTCATGGATGGACTGAAAGATAGGGTCATGGGATGAACTACCTTGTTCTTGACATGAGGGTGACATTATAAGGTCTTGCTTTGGGCTTTCATTTTGACATGTATCCTCAAGTTTATTAAATGGGATTTGACTTTGGACTATGATAGAATTTTCATGACTGGATGTGGCTTGTGAGGGGATGACTTGAAAAGGATTAATGAATGACAGACTAGGACAGGACGTGGGGACTGGGATGGGACTAGTATGTGAGGGACTAGGATATGACATGGGTACTTGCATTGGACTAGTATGTGAAGGACAAGGGTATGATGTGGAGACTTGGAGCGGATATGACATGGAGTCTTGGACTGGATTAGGATGTGACGGCATAAGATGTGACATGGGGACTTCAACCAGATATGCCATGGAGTCTTGACCTGGATTAGTGTAAGGTTGACTAAAATAGGACTTGGAGACTTGGATGGGATCGATATGGTATGATGTGAGGACTTGACATGAGTTGGTAGATGGTTGATAAGACATGTAGACTTGGATGGGATTGATAGGTGAAGGGTCAGAATATGACATGGAGGTTTGGAATGGACTAGTGGACAGATGGCTTCCCTTGTCAAGGTTAGGATAAGGGTGATAAGTGGACGTTTGTTGCGAATTACTAGTAGGATTTATGTCAAGCAACTGTTGATGGTGAGGGTAGACAGATGGAGGTGGCAAAGTATTTATGTCAAAGCCTTGTGGTAACTTAGCCCCTTGGTCCAAAAGCATGGCTAGATACCTTTAAGGGTCACGTAAGATTGATTTTTCTACAAAGGAGACTATATCAGGATTTTGTGCAGCAGCTTCTAAGTCTTTTGCATATACTCGTCCATTTTGGTCTCTTTGTATGAATGGTTTAGAAGGATTTCGTGATGAAGACGACATGTTCATGGAAGATTGAATGTTCATGTTGTGAAATGGGTTGGAAAAATTCCAATGTTGGTTTGTGTCATAAGTGTTATTATTGATGTTGGGATTGAAATCTTTCCCAAAGTTTTCCATTTGTCATTGTTGTCTTTGAAGCCTAGTCTCAACCGTAAAAGGGATTTGCTTAGATAAGGATGACGCCAATGACAACTAAATGTGAGGATGATGACAACCTATGCTTTTCAGATTTTTTGGATAAAGGATGACAATGCAAGACTATGTTTTTGGATTTTTGACAATAAGGGATGCAATATGACAATGTTGTCTAAAGAAAATGACTAATGCCAAAGGACAATGAAGACTAAGATGACAAGTTATATCACTATATTTTTTTGTATTTTTGGAATAAAGGATGACAATGCAAGATGATGATGACATTTTCCTAAGGAAATGATTAATGCAAGAGGAAAAGGTTGTCAAGGCCAATATGAGGACTAAGATGATGATGTTTGACTAAGGACTTAATGTTATAAATGCTGAGTCTAGGTTCAAAATGATGACTAAGATGAACAATGCAAAGTTTAAGTTCAAAATGGGGACTGAGATTGTTTTTTGATGTTTTTTTGAAAAGTCTGAGTTGTCTAAGGTGGATTGTTTGTGTCTAGATTTGTGAATGTTGTGTATATTGTTTGAAAATCTAGAAAAAACTTGACAAACACGATGTTTTGGTGTACGCAAGCACACATGAGACAAGTACAATCCTAAAAAGCCAATAGGCCAAGGGTTGTATACTTGGTATAGCCCATCGATATACCCCAGATTGGTGATAAACACCTTTCCTTCTTGAGAGAAGATAGCTTAGAATTTTGGTGGCATTGGCTCCCCTCCACAACTCATTAACGTCATTCAAGCACACTAAATTCGAATTATTGGGTAGTGACTTCCCAAGAACTACTATCTCTACTCAAGGGGATCAGTAGTGAGTGTCTTCGGGCATGATACTGTACCCTACACTATACCAAGCAACGACTAAAGAACGGTTGGACACTAAAACAAGAGGTATTTAATATGGGCATTCCATTTGTGGGGCATGATCCATGTGGTGAGAGTCCCCTTTCAGATCCATCTTGTCGGAACCACGCTCATGATTCTTGGGTTTTCCCCAAGAATCCACTTTTATATACCGGCTGGAAGTCCCTCGGTGTCAGGGTGCTACCAGTCTGAGTCATCTTGGGGTGAGTACTTTCTCCCACCAGAACAGGCCCAAGTTCTAGAGTTAGTAACCATTTCTCTTACACCCAGGATCACATGAATGCGCAAGGGAAGAGGATACTTCGATTACTAAATCACGAGGGTAATAAAAAAAGAAAAGAATGGGTTTGGTTTTCTGATCACCAAGTTTTCACAAGGTGAGAGCATACTCGCCTACCATTTTGCAAACATAGTCATGCAAATTAGAAGACATTGTTCTTTTTAATTGCACTAAAAGTAAGTGTGTACTAATCTAAGAAAAATACAGACACAATGTTTTAGTGTTTATTCTTTGAAATTAAAACCTACAAGACCATGAGTTAGAAGTTTGAATTTTTGTCCTTGACCCACGAAAAGTAGCTGCCAAATGCTGCAAACAAAGATTAGTAACCAAAAATAAAAATTAAATAAAATAAAATTTAATGACAACAACAAATTAAAATAGCGATAACTTGCTCAAAACTTAAGGAAAATTTAAAGTGTAGATATCTATGGAAAGCTAAATGATAGACCTTCAAAACCCAGAAAATGTTTTCCACGATTCTGCACAAAAAAAATATTATAGACAAAAGAAAAATGCAGGTTTTAAAAGCTAAATTGAAAAAACAACGATCACTAAAATGGCCATAACTTTCTCAAATCTTAACGAAATTTAAAATCGTTTGATGTTCTAGAAAGCTAAGAGAGAGATCTAAAAAAATTAGTAACTGTTTTAAAATATTTTATTCGCCCATTTTTCTGTGATCAAAAGAGAGTGACAGGATTTCGTATGACTTCTTGGCTGTAACCTGCAAAACAATGAAAACAAACAAGAAAACACACAATTTTTTCTACAAAATGTCGGGTTCACTAATGTAACTGAGGATTTATTTTAGGATTAGATTAGATTCAAGGTATCAAATCAAAAGACAAAACCCAAAGTAATTACAAAGAACAAAGGAAGCAAACGTAAATGAAACAAGTATTCCAAATAGTTGTTGCAGCCTCCATGATTCACCTTTGTAACACCTCCTTGCTTACTGGTTGACGTGTTGCCCTTAGATTTGATGAGCGAGCAATCTGCAAATAAATGTCTATGTCCTACACCAAGCTTTGAAGGATTTGATAAATGCCTAAATGCCTATGACTAAATGACTATGATAAAAATAACTCTAAAATGCCAAATTAATCTAAGTATTAATATGCCTGAGTATTGTAATCTATGTGCGTAATCTAGAAATGAGAGCAAAATAACATTTTATAGAAAATGTCATTTTGAATGGACAGACGTGATTGATTTTTGACAAAGACCTAAAATCAGCGGACAAGATTTAATTTGACAATCCCTAATCAGGGTTAGGGCAAAATCCTTAAGTGAGCGGTCAAGATGTCATCTAAGAGAATCAAATCGGTGGTGGAGAATAAATGAGATAAATTAATTAGAAAATAAAGAATTTCAAAATTGAGAAGATAAAGATAGCATGCTCTGTGAGATTCATAAAAGATGGACTGAAAAGCAAATATGATTAAATCAAGAACCTGCTTGCTTTATTTGGTTTTTTAGAAGAAAGCTACCAATCAACTCAAAATATGAATTTTGTGAGACAAATAAATAATCTTTTTTTAGATTATTTACCAAAATGGACTATCAGTTAAGATTGTGATGACATTTTAAATAATTTCATTTATTTAAAATGAGAGGAATATTAATTTTGTCAATTTAAATAATTAAAGATAATTATTTAATTTAGCAGATATGATCAATAATTAAATAAATTGATTCATTCATTTAATTATGACAATTAGTGACATATTAAATAAATAAATAAAACTTATTTATTTAATAATTAGGAAGAAATGACTAAAGAAGGGTAATTAAATAAATTTAGAAATTTATTTAACTAAGGGAAGACTTAGACAATTAATGACGTATTTAATAATCATGAAGAATAAAAGAGATATGATTTAATTAAACAACAATGAATTATTTAATTAATAGTTGAATGTGAACTAAGGACATAATTAAATGTCATAATTATGCTAGGATGAAAGTGGTATAAATAGAGCTTGCAGGCCTAGGTCATTTTTAGGTGTCTACAATTGCCATTTTCTTGCACCATGATATCCTCCCTAGGAGGAGAGCTTTTAGGAGAACAACAAACCAAATTCTTTGAACATTTAAGGATTGGTTCCTCCAAAATTAATTCATTGCAAGTAAAGGGATAATCAATGGTTAAATGTATTTATCAATAAGGGTTTCTATAGGTAAAGAGGGAAAACTAATATTTTCATGACTTTCATCGTTCAAAGTATCTTCTTCAAAAGTAGGAGAGATGCCAGGAGAAGAACAAGTATGAGTTTCATGATCATTTATGATTTCATTCCTTTGTTCCCTAATGTCTTGAAAAATATGATAGGTAGGGGAATGATCATAAAGATAGTTGTTATAGAGCTTAAAGGATTGATCATCTAACACTAACCTATCCTCATCATTTAAAATCTCATCATCTTCTACTAAATCATTCTCGCAAGCAAAGAGAGAATGTAAATTAGGTAAGGTGATGTTTAGGAAGGTGTCTATGATCTCATTCTCTTGTGCTAAATTTTCTTCCAATGTAGGAGAGTTTAGAGAAGGGGAGCTTTCAACAATGTCATGATTCTCAATGAGTGCATCTTCTAACACCAAAAAAACATTCGTCACTTGTAGGAGAGGTATTGGGAGAAGAGAAACTCCGATCATCAAGATTGTCTATATTTCCATCTTCTTCTATCACATCATTCCCACAAATAGGAGAGATAAGAAGGGGTGTAGGTTTAATGGAAGTGTCAACATTTTCACTCTCTTGTACAAAGAGAATCTCATAACTAGGAAATGTATTCAATGAATGACTAATATGCTCATTAATTAAAATTTTCTTTGCAATCTTGGAAAAGATAGATACCAACATTTGTGAAAAGTGATCTATGTAAACTTGAAATGCAATTTTTTAGATTTCAAACAAGGTAATTTACCGATTACACTATGCAATGATCTAAAAATGAAATGTTGTGAATGCAAATTTGGAATGAAGCAATGCATGAAATGGACTAATTTAAGCTAGATTTAGTGAAATACATGTAACAAAAACTCAACCAACTAAAATAGATAACTAATGGCAACAAATAGAATTGTAGAAACAAGGTTTTTAATGTTGTAAAAGGAAGTTTTAGATGTGCACTAGGAATAATTCTCGTAGAGGGGAAAATAAGTCCCAGTTAGGGTTTTTTTCAAAATTATCAAAAAAATTAAGTGATTTTTTATGTATTTTAGTTTGTATGATATATAACTGAAATGAAAATGCAATTTTTGGATGATTTTTAGTGATTTGAGATGTATAAATGTAACCTAAATGCACTTTCACTAATTTCAAATTTAGAAACCCTATACGCCAATTAACTAATGCAAACCCTAATGCAAAGTTAATGCAAGCAAGATATAGGATGATAATGCAATCCAAATCATAATTAAGATTTTCTAAATGTAGGTTCAGCAAAATGAAAGGAAGAAAATTGCTTGGTTTTCCTATGGTTTAGGACCTAGAATGACAATATTCACTCTCTCTCATTCAAGGTTAACCTTAGAGATTTCAATCCAATGAATATAGGGGAAAGAGATCTAACAATAGGGTTGTCCTAAGGGTTGTTTAATGATTAATGAGGGGTTCACCACCAAGTTAAAACTTGGAAAAAATTTGAAATTCAAGATGTATTGTAAGATGTAATGCTAAAATCTAATATAATGCAATGCTTCACTAAATGACCTAAAGATGCAAATGAAATAAAAAAGAAAGTTGTAGGATGGTGGAACCTATGAAAATGGTGGAGGTGTGATGATGTATTCGCACCCACTTCCAAAGATGTTGCACTCAAGGATAATGCTAGAGATATCAACGCAAAGGAGAAAGAGATCTTGCAATAGGGCTATCATAGGAAATGAATATGATCTAATGAGGGGTTCACCACCAAGTTTTGACTTGGAGAAGATAATGACATGCAAGATGAAACACTAAACCTTAGTTTTATGTAATGACCTACAAAATGACTTAGAAAAGTAAAAAAAAAAATATAGAAATGCAAAACATAAAGTGTGAATCTAGAAACTTGTGGAGGCTTGAATGAGGACAAGAAATATTGTTGATCCTAAAGTTTTAGCCTACTAGGACTTATTCGCCATTCTAGGTGAATCAGTTCCAGTTCTAGATTTCTGTATCAGAGTAGGTTTCGAGCAAATGGGTATCCAAATATGTAAAGATATTTGAAAAACACCTATAGTGGGACTCATTCACCACTTGTGGTGAATGAGTCTAGTTCAGATTTTCTAGAAATTCAAAGTCTAGATTTTCTCTTCTTAGTTTGTTCAATCTATTCCTCTAGTTTCCCAGATTTGAAACTCTGATTTTGGGGTTGGAGGTGACATTTCAGTGAAGATTATGACCTTTCAAATGGGGAGACAAGATTAGTGTTTTGTGTGATGACATTGAAATTAAGTGAAGATTTCTTTTCTTGTTTCGTTTCTTGCAAACAACCACTAGTTTCTGTCAGTTCAAGATGCACTACTGTTAGAGTCAGCTTAGAAGAATCTTTTTTAGGAGTGTTAATGTTGATCAAAGGCTTGTTTGATGGGTTGATTTATATGAAATGACAATAACCAAGACCATGAGTTCTTTCTTGTGTGTTAGGCTCTATATGGACATAGATGCCTTGTTCTCTAGCACCACATCCTTTTTCACTATATCCAAGTTGTTTCATAAGCTCATAACCTCTTCAATAATTTTTTTTCATTTCCTTAGGATTCAATGGTTGTTGATAGTTAGTGTCATCAATTTTTTTTGTATAATTTTCTTATTCACCTTTAGTGGTTGAGGTGGATGCTTTTGAAGGGTCTTCTGAATTTTGTGTTGACATTACCACTTTTTCTTTTCCCTTTTCAGAATCTATGCTTATGATCTTGTATTCTCCCATGAATGTTGGTGTGAAATCTAAGGAAACCTAATCATCTTGTAATAGCTTTGTGAATTCCTTGATATGTTTTTATTTGTCTTTTTTTTGCATGGGGTCTACTTGTGTAGTTGGTGTTAATGTTTTCAAGGGGTTCTCTTTTTTTTCTCAATTTTTAAGACACTATAAGGCTCAAGATCAGTGTCAAGTGTGTACACTTTGTTGTTGTAGATTTATTTCATTTTACAATGAAGAGTAGAAGGAACCCCATTCATTGCATGAATCCATGGTCTCCCTAGAAGGAGATTATATGAAAGACCATGAGGCATAACATGGATCGGTGTTTCTAATGTGGCCTTTCCAACTATAATTGGAAATGTAATCACTCCAAGTGGTTGTTTTCCCACATTTTCAAATCACTTGATAGATAAGGATTCAAGTTGAATTTTTTATTTATCCATGCCAATCCTATCCAAAAGTGTCACACTACACACATTGAGGGCTGAGCCATTGTCAATAAGGGTTTTCTTTATCCCCGTTCTTTTATATTGAGCTAATATTATGAAATATTCATTTTGTTTTTGCACTTCCAAAGGGGGGAGTTAACTATGGTGGAAAATAATATTAACATATATTCCTTGGATCATTGCTGCTATATCATTTAGATTTGCACTAGGGAGGACCAAAACTTGTTGCAAGGTTGTTTGAAGCATAGTGTGATAATTAGGTGAATTTTGAATTAGGTCCCATAGGGATATCTTTGCAAGAGTATTCTTAAGTTTTTCAACAAAATCATACTCCTTTCCACTATTCAAAGGAAAATGAGGAGGACTGGGTAAGATAGGATTAGGCAAGGGGGGATGTTGAGGGTTTTTTTCTTATTGTGGATTGTTTCCGGTGTTATATGTATGAGCAATGACATTATGACTTGGCTCCTATGACACACTATTCTTAAGTGGGTAAAGGATAAGTTCAGGCTTGTTTTGAGTTTGTTTTTTATGTGATGGTGGTTAAAGAATTAGAGGATTCTTAGGATGTCCCATAGGGTATGTAGGAGGTTCATTGATCAAAGGGGATCTAATGGACAATTACACGTTCATAACTTCAGCGGTCTTGGTTTGATTTATTTCTAATAAAGGGAAATCTAGAATCACCTTTTTACCATCACCTAAGGAAGCCACCTTACTATTGTTGTCATTTTCTTCCACCATGACATTCTCCCTAGGAGGAGAGTTTTTAGGAGAACTACAAACCTAATGTTCTTGCCATTCAAGAATTGGTTCTTCCAAACTAGCTTCATCACAGGTAAGGGAGTTATCAATGGCTAAATTATCTTGTTCATAAATAATGTTATTTTCTTGTTCCATAATGTTTTCCCTAGGGGAGGAGAGACACATATTATTCTCATGAATTTCATTGATCAAAGTATCTTCTTCACAACTAGGAGAGATACTATGAGAAGGATAAATGTGATTATCATCATTTTCCATGATTTCATTCTTGTTTGCTAAGGTCTTATTCTCTTGTGCTCTAATATGTACCCTATTAGGGGAGTTTTTAGGGGAGTAATAAACAAGATGTTAATCACATTCCATGGTTAAGTTTTGTAAAGTATCTTCTTCACAACTATGGGAAGCATCAAAAGAAGGAGAATCATGCTTACCAATGGTTGGATTTTTTTGTTCAAATAGATCTTTCCAAATGGTAGGAGCATTAGGAAAGGGAGAAACACAATTTTCATGAATTTCAAGTATATATTCTAACACAAAACTAGAAGATCCAATGTGATTATGATGATTATCTACAATTACACCATTATTCCCTATAATATCTTCCCAAGTGGGTGAAGTAGGATTGTCAAAGCTCTCAATTATTAAATCTCCTAACACCAAAATGTCTTCCTCACAAATATTATTTTCATGGTTGTTCACTATTGTAGCGTTGTCACAAGTAGGGGAAATGGTGGGAGAGGAATGTAAACTAAGTAAGGTGGTGGCAATTATTTCATCTTCTATTGTTATATTATCTTCCCAAGGGGAATGAGGAGAATAGCAAAAAATACCACCATGATTCTCAATGATTGTATCTTCTTTCACCAAGCTACCTTCATCACTAAAAGGAGGGGTATCAGTAGAAGAAAAATTATGATCGTAATGAATGTCCATGCTTATATCTTCTTCTATCACATTATTCCAACAAATAGGATAGATAAGAGGGGTGTAGGTTTACGGAAAGGATGAACATGTAAACTCTTTCGTAATAAGAGATTCTCATAACTAGGGAATGCATTAAATGAATGAATAACATGTTTATTTACTAACTTTTTCTTTGCAAACTTGGAAAAGACAAAAGCTAAATTTTTTGAACAATAATCTATGCAAACTCAAAATTCAATGTAAAGACTTAAAATGAAATGTAATTTTAATTTTTAAAACAAGGTGATTTACTGATTACATTATGCAATGATCTGAAAATGAAATGTTGCAAATTTGGAATGAAGCAATACATGAAATTGACTAATTTAAGTTAGATTTAGTGAAATGAATGTAACTAAATGTCAACCAAATAAAACATATAAGCAATGGAAGAAATTAGAAGTACACAAATAGGGTTTTTGATGTTGTAAAAGGTAGTTTCAAGGGTACACTAGGACTGATTCACCAAAGGTGGCGAATGAGTCCCAGTAGGGATTTTTTTTTAAATTTCAAATATTTTTAAATGGTTTTTATGATTTTTAGCTTGGATGATGTGCAACCTAAGTGCAAATGCATTTTTAAGATGTTTTTCAATTATTTGAGATGCAAAAATGTACCCTATAAGCACTTTCAGCAATGCAATTTTTTGAAACCCTAGAATGCCAATTAACAAATGCAAAATGTAATGCAATGCTAATGCAAGCTAGATATAGGATGATGATGGATTCCAAATTAGCAAGGAAGGTATTCTAAATTCAGGCTCACCAAAATAGAGCCTAGAATTTTGTCTCCACTATGGTTTTCGGATCTAGGGAAACAATCTACTATACTTCATATTCATGGATGACCCTAGAGATCTCACCCCAAGAGTGGAATAGTGGCAAGAGATATGAAAATAAGGTATCCTAGGATATGATTTTAGATTAGTAGAGGGGTTCACCACCAAGTTTTGACTTGGAAAAGACAATGATATACAAAATGAAACACTAAACCCTAGTTTGATGCAATGACCTACAAAATGACTTAGAAAAGTAAACGAAACAACATAGAAAATTGAAAAACATAAAGTGTGAACATGGAAACTTGTAGAGGCTTGAATGAGGACTAGAAATACTATCGATCCTAAAATTTTGGCTTACTAGTACTTATTCGCCATTCTAGGTGAGTCAATCCTAGTTTTGGACTTCTACACTAGAGTAGGTTTCGAGAAAATAGGTATCCAAATCTAAAAATTTATCTAAAAAACACCTACCTATGGGACTCATTCACCACTTGTGGTGAATGAGTCAATTTTGGATTTTCTAAAAATTCAAAGTCTAGATCTTCTCTTCTCAGTTTGTTCAATTTGTTCCTCCAGGTTCCTAGATCTAAAACTCCAATTTCGGGGTTGTAGATGACCTTTTAGTGAATATTATGACCTTTCAAATTGGGAGACAAGATTGAAACCTTATTTTCAATGATCTTCAAGTCTTCAAATCACCTAAATATGCAATCATACAAAGAGAGAGAAAAAGTGTTGATTGTTAGGGAATAGGGGTTTGCCTTGGTCAAACCCCTTTTAGGTAATTAAACCAAATGCTGAAATAATGGAATGAAGGCATGAATCATGGAACAAAGAACATGAATCATGAACAATGATACCTTGAATGATGCTTTGTAGATGATTTCTTGTAAATCTACAACTTAATATGAAATGGCCATGAAGGATGTAGATCTTGATCTTTGATAAGAACAATGCTTGGTGTTGGATCTTTAATGCTACATCACAACACTAGCTCACTAACATGCTTGATGCTTGATATGCTTGAAATGATGATAGATCTTGAATTGTTGCAACAATTGATGAAGAATTCTTCCATCTAATGTCGTATAAATGATCTTCAAAGCTATCTTGATGACCTTGTAAAGACTTGGAATGCTTAACTCTTGCTTGCTTGACTTGATAATAATAATCAACAATGAAATAATGACTTGATAGCTTGTTTATATAGTAAATGCACTCAAGTGATTGTTAATTTGATCCTCAAGGCTGACATGGAAGAAATTTGAATTAAAAACCCACTTTTTCCTACTCAAACCTTGAAAATAGCTCAAATGGGACTCATTCACCAAGCTGGGCAAATGAGTCCCACCTAGATGGGACTCATTCACCCAAAGTGGTGAATGGGTCCCATAGGGGCTATTTTTGCAACTAGGATGTTGGGGAGTGAAGAAATTAAGCTTTTATGTTGATTTTATCGGGTTTTTCATTAAATTATGCCTTGGGATACACAATATGGGGTCATAGTGGACTATTAATAATGATATAAATGTCATAAATGAAATAGGGCCCGAATTCCAATGCAAAAGTGTAAATAAATACACTTTACAACAACAAATTAAGGAAAATTTGGGTCTATTTAGCTTAAAAGGGACCTAAATCCCATGTGAATGTGTAAAACACATTACAAAACTAGATTATGTCCACTTTGGTTTACAAGCCTCCCAAATTTAATGTGAAGATACATTAAATTAAGGAAGAGTTGAGTTAATTTAGCTTAAAATGGGCCCAAGTCCTAATGTGGATGTGTAAAACACCTCAAAACACTAGATCAAGGCAACATTAAGTCCAATTTATCATTAATTATTCCCATATCAAGTGTGAAAATGGAAAGGGATACATTTTTCTGTTGGTGTAATTAATTATTTAATTACACTTGCATAAGTTTAATTAGGAAAAAGATTCATTTTTAGAAAGTCTTAGTTGGCTTTTCTAGAACTTATCTTATCTAGCTGAAATAAGTAAGCTTATCTAGCTGAGCTATCTTTTAGTTCACGTTAGGTTTAGGGTTGTGCATGCATTTCCTTTTTAAGGCATCTCATTTATCAATTGTAATATACCTCTTTTTTGAATCGTCGATCAATATTCAACAATCTCTTTCTTGCATATCATCTTGTGGAAAGTTTATCTTTGTTCTTTGCAGGTGTTATTGGGTGTTGAGCTAATTTCTTCAACTCTTACATGGTATCAGAGCCCTTCCTACAAAAACCCTTCTCTAATCTGAGGTTTGAGCTATGGTTGTAAGATCTTTTTGAGGTTGTATCTTTATCTAGGTTTTCTTACATGGTCACTTTCAACACATGTTGGAGGAAATATGAGTTCATTTTCAAGTCCAGGGCTGTTGAAATAGTCAGAATCAACTTTTTTTTTCATAAATCCAACATTTTATGCCAAAGTTATGAGGGTTTGAAGATTTACTAGATCTAGGAGTTGCAAAGCTTCTAGTGCATTTTGAGGTAGATTAGACCTCACCATCAGATCCAGAGCATTTGAGAGATGAAAATTGACATATAATACACCCATATTTGGGGTCGATTGTTTGTGAGGCAAAAAAAATTTACCCAACAGGTTGTACAGCCTGCTGAGTACAGGGTACGATTTATCTATTTTGCAGAAAAATTATTCTAAAAAATATCTTTTGCATTATATTTGTATCGACTTTCTAATATCATTGGGTTTTTTGCAAAATTCATCTGGCATTTAAAAAAAAAAAAACAATAGAGTTTTATATTGTTGGGGGTTTGATTTTTTAAAAACTATGGAGGCATTTATGTTTTTGGGGTTAGAGTTTCTGATGAATATATAAATATAATAATAGTATATAAATTAACTTTCATCAATCCCCTACTATACCAGACCATGTGAAGAATGCACGAGAAGAAAAAGTAAAAATAAAAAATTGGGTCAACATGGAAGGGAAGCCTAAATGCCCCAAATGCTTTGCATCATCCCCAATTTTTCAAAAATCACACACATAACAGAGGAAGAATGATGATACACATAGAAGAAGGTTTATGACACAAAATCACTCTTGTATCCAAGCACCAACAAGGGTGACAAGGGTCATCCAAGAACACCAAACACAAGTACGGGGGAACACATCACAAACACACACACATCTAATCTAAAGATAAAGAAGAGGCCTCCCCCTAACACTCATCGACCAAGAGGTCATCCACTTCCCAATCTAGATCATTGTAAGAGGAAGGAGGAAAAGTTTTAAGTGGTGGAATATTAAGGGGAGGTGCTTTCGACCCTCCCACAATAAAGGCTAAGGAAGTTGACCTCGCAAGGTCATCTCCACTAGGCTTTGTTGGAGCTATGGTTGAAAATTTCACAAAGATCAATGAAGAGGTAAAAAATTTATCCAAAGAGTTGAACATACACTTTATAGGAGTTCCATGGTGTACCTTAACGAATGGAGGGGACTACACCTAAGGTTCACTACTAGGCTCATCAAATGGTTTGGGAGTGGTGAAAAACTTAGGAGAAGCAAGGACTTGCTTTGTCACTAGGATAGAGCAAGCTAGTGCAGGACCCCCTTTTGCAAAAGGTGGGATCCTCTTACACCCTCCATTTCTAGAAGGGCCAACCTCTACCATCTACTTCATCAGAGGATGTGAACTCCCCATAGACGAGGCAAGAGGAACAAAGGAGGAGAAAACCACGATGGACACCACCGAGGTATTCAACATGTCCATTGGTTTAGAAAATGGTATGATGTCTAGAAGGGGCATTAATAGGGGTGGCTTGATTGAAGGGGAAATATACACCTACACCTTTTTAGGATCAAGTGCACTTGTGCTCACATAAGGAGCAAAAAGCAATACTGAACTCGATTGAACAGAAGTAGAGCATAGGAGAGAGTAAGACACACTAGGAGGCCTTGAGATAGGAGTGGTCGACTCCTTTCTTTGCAAAGTGGCCTACTTAGCCGCTAGAGCCTTTCACCGACGTTTGCGCTCATGTGTAAGGTGGTTTCTTTGACTCTTTTAGCTAAAGTTTGGGAGCTGCAAAAGGATAAAAGGCTCCTAATCAGCCATAGGAGTTTCCATCATAACCTTCTCTCGTGAAGGAAAAAGCTCCTAAATGAGAGTAAGAGGAAGAGATTGAGAAACAATGGGGGGAGTCAACTCCAGTAGGCAGTGGGCCTCTTCCCATTCACTACTTTAGGAGAAGTGGTGGGAGCCCATGGAGGCCGAAACATAGAGGATTCCCCATGGGGACCCATCCTTCTACCATATAGGTAGGACCAAGGTCAAGGAGGTGTAGTGGGAAGATTGGATATTTGAATCTTGGGTCTACACCAAGTCGGTATCATCAGATTTCTCAAGTAGAATTTAGGAGTAGACATCCAAAACTCTTCTTCAGAAAGGGGAGTAGAAGAGGTACCCTAAGGACAGGTAGGCATCTCCTTTCCCTTTCAAGAAGAGGAGGTATCTTGCTTCCACACTACCAGAAGGGTTAATTTTAGCTTTCTGTTGCCCCTGGTCTTATACTTCATGTAGCTTTTGTAATGTAGGTCCATTCTTGGAGGAAGTGGATCAATCAGGGAAGGACATAAATGATCCAATGAGTAACCCCCATGGGACACCAATGGCTGGTATCTAGTGTCATGCACCATGTGTACAACACCATGCAAGAATTTCAAAAATTTGTGAATCATGAAAGCGATTCCATTCATGGAAGCTAGCCAAGGTATACCTAGCTTCACCCTGAATAAATCTGATTTTGGAATAACATCGAATGTGGTGTCAACAACCGTAGGTCCAATAGGATAGATAGATTTATTGAGCCATATGTCTTGAGAGCAAGGCCATCATGCATCTGGATGATGGATTTTGTTTCTTCATACTCTTCCCTCTGCAAATAATTTAACCATAAAGTCTCCTCCATAATTCCATTCACTTGGCTCATGGGGTCAACTAAGACCCCCACTAGAATGTTTCCATTGAGGTGAGTGGGAATGTATAGGGGAGAGGGCTTATTGTTCAAGGGTAGGTACTACAAGGTGAATGTTACGTTCAGTGAACCGATTGCAAGCTACAGGGAAGGAGCAATTGTGACCATGTTAAAATATTCATAGGGATGAGTGGTAGAATCAGAGGGATCAATAATTAAGTTAGCAAAATGTGATGAAAATAGGTTTGTGTATATCTACAACTCACTATTTTCTTTCTCCACCAATTTATTTGTGTTTTTTTTACTTCCATCGAGATGAATAGTACCATCCTTGATGCGATCCTATATCTAGTGACACAAGTGCATAAAACATTCGATATCATGTCCATTAACTCAATGGTACTGACAAAAGGAATTCACATCATACCAATCAAGATAGGGTTCCTTGAGAGGTCTAGGGGTCTCCAAGGTTATGATCTTATCCTTCATCAACTTCTACAAAATGAAAGAAAAATATTTTTCTAATTTTGTGAACTTTCTATTGTGTTTGAGGCTGTTATCATTCATTGCAACTACTACATTCGCAATAGCCTTACCTTTTCCCAAGATTGATACAATGGATTTCCCTTATGAATGGGAGTGCATGGAGGATCCCCCAAACTAAGCTACCATATTTTGATATTCTTGTAATGTCGCATAAAAATGCATGAAAGAAGGGTACTTCATAAGGGGAAACTTTTCCTTCCAAGGTCTCTATAGGTTCCCTATGAACACATTATGTATGTCAAAATCGGGCAGCGGGTATAAAATTTGAGAGAAGAGCACTTGATACTGCGCTATGAAATCAATTATCTTCTCTCTATCTCCCTTCTTGCATCAGATGAGATCCAAAAAGGTCATCTTCAGTTTGATGTTGGCCTAGAACTGTCGGAGAAACTGATTTACAAGTTGGTCAAATGAGAAAATAGAATTTTCGAGCAAGGAACAATACCACTTGAGTGTTGTATCCTTAAGATATTGAGGAAATAGTTTAGCCATCAATGCATCATGATGGAAGAAGTTTGTGCACATGGCGTTAAAGGTGGACACATGTGTTTGTGGGTCCCCTTTGTCGCCATACTTTTCCAAATTGGGAATCTCCATTCTTTGCAAGAATGGAGTACTTAGGATTGCTACTGACAATGGGTTGTGCCAAAAAACTAGTTGGGAGATAGGCTGGGTAGAGGCTTGAGAGAGACTCCCTAGCTAGTTTTGCATATGACCCATGTTTTGAAGAAGGGCATTCAAAACAAGGTCATTATATGACAAAGGACTAGTGGAGCCCCTCTAGGACCACCTCTAGGGGATCCCCTGGAGCCACCACTAGGACCACCACCACCACCATGTTGGATGTTGTGGTTGTCATTGATGTCAACACTATTAGCATTAATGTCATTTGAGGTTGTATATGTTGAGGATATTAAGAAAATTGTAATAAAGAGAGTTACAAGTTGTCAAGTTCAGTTTGGCCAACATGCTGATGGCTCACTTAGTATTTTGATGATCAAACATTGTGGATTAAAGGGTTTCTTGTAGAGTATATCTAGTTTATCCATGTTGACTTTTAGAGATCTACATGAATATTTGATCGAGTTATGAGTATCTATATTCAAACAATTTTTCTATTGCTTCAGTTTGTTTTCCGGAATGAAGATATTGTGATTATAGTAACGTGAAGTGTTGTGGATGCTTCTCTAATGATTCATGATTCTTGTGGATGTTTCTAGTTCGTGCTCTATCTTTTTTGTTGGTTCACATTGATTGTTGTGCTCGCAATTGATGATTTTCTCTTGCATGTTCATTTTTTCCATGTTCTTGGCCGATTGGGTGATTGTAGCATGTTGTGGATCTTCATCGAATAATTATTGAAGGAGTTTAAAATTTGAGGATGTTGTTTTGGGTCATCACTATGTTGTGGTTGACTTTGGTTAATTCACATCATATATTATTTATGTTTTGGGCTGATAGTTTGTATTCATTTTATATCTTATTTAGAGAAAAATTGTAGGTGATGTTATCTGTTGTTGTGGATATATAAGAGTGATTATTTTATCATTTGAAGATAGGGTGTGTGTGAAGTGTGTGATTCCTATGTGTGAATAAAGTTATAATCATTCGAAGGTAGAAGAAAAGTTTTAAGAGAGCATATTTTCTATGCTTAACCAATACTGTAATCAAGAATGATCAGATGTTATTTTCTCAGTTCAATCTAATGGATGTAATCAAAATATTTTTGTAAGATAGTGAGTCTTCCTTGGGAAGTAAGCCTTGATGTATTTGAGTAGTGAGCTCTAGGAAGTGTGCTTAAATGCATGTGCATTATATTTTCTTCTCTTATACTTTTAACAAGGTATAATCTTCTTGACATATCTCCACCATGGTTTTTCCCCTAATAGGGTTTCCACATAAAAATATTGGTGCTATGTTTGTTTCTGATGCATTGGCGATCTACACTTTCATGGTTGTTAATCATATTTGCGAATAAGTCTAATAAGTTTAATAAGTTTGAAATTTTGTGACAATTGATTCAGCCCCCCTCTTAGTTGTCTGCCCTTGTGTTGCCAACAATTGGTATGAGAGTAAGTTCCTTGGAATAAGTTTAATAGCTTGAAGTGATATGAGATGGTGACATATAAGAAGGATAGTCTGAGATTTGATGGAGCAAATTATTCATTGTGGAAGAATCGAATGGAGTGTCATTTGAGATGCATTGGTGAGCCTTTCTGGAACATTACAAAGAAGAAATATATCATCCCACATAATAGACCTTCTATTGGAAATGAGATCAAAGATGTTGAGTACAATATCAGGGCTAAGGAAGCATTGTTGAGTGCTCTGACTAATTCTAAGATGACAAATGTAATGGATTTGAAGACTACTTATGAGATCTGGAAAAAGTTAGAAACTTTGTATGAAGGTGATGCACATGTGAAGATTGAAAAGGTACAAAGTATGAAAGGGAAATATGAAAACTTGAAAATGGGTGAAGATGAGAACATCACTACCTTTAATATGTAGAGAGTGAATGAAATTGTGTGTAATATCAAATGTTTTGGTGGAACATTGGATGAATAAGAGATTGTTGCTAAAGTTCTTAGATCCTTACCTATTCCATACAAACACAAAGTTGTTGCAATTGAGGAGATTTGAAATATGACAAATGTAACAAGAGACATGTTGATTGGTAAGCTTACTACTTTTGAGTTAAGTGAGTTTGGTGATGCTCTTCCTAAGATAGAATCTACATTCAAAGCTACTACCTTTGGAAGGGATAAGCAGAGATATGATCTGGGAGAAAGTTCTTTTTGAAAGGTGTTCAAGTATGAGGAAGAAATGAGAGAGATTGAAGAAGAAGAAAAAGAACTAAATGAGCTTGAAGCACTTATTGTAAAAAGGGAAGCTAGAGGAGAAGGTAAGTATAAAGGAAAAATGCCTCTTAAATGATTTTCATAAAATAAGATAGGTAATTTTGCCTCAAGATGTCCTAAAAGAGTTCCTAAGACAAGACCTAACAAGCCTAGATTTCAAAGAAAATGTTATTACGCTACTGATCAAGGGAATGCAAGTGAAGATGAGTGGGTATTTATTTCTATAAAGGAAAATGATCTAGTACCTACTGAGTCTGCTAGTTGTATGAATGTGGAGAAAGATATTGCTACTAAAATTGAAGAAAATGATGAATGGGTGATTGACAGTGGTTGCTCGCATCACATGATAGGTTATAAAAGTAGATTTGTGAGCTTGGAAAAGTATGATGGTGGTGTTGTAAGATTTGGTGATGATAAAGTTGGTGTGATCCATGGTAGAGGATCCATTTCTCTTGATTGTAAGAATAATACTGATGATGTCCTATATGTTGAAGGTTTAAAGCATAATATGTTAAGTGTTGGATAGATGGTTGACAAGGGATATAATCTGCAATTCAATAATGGAAAGTGTAGAATATTGGAGAATTCTTGAAATGTTATTGCTTTAGGTACAAAAACAAAAGGTAATACATTTTACATGAATGTTTCTACTAAAAGTTGTCTGATTGCTCAACTTGATGAAAGTTGGTTGTGGCATAGGAGATTGTGTCATGCAAAATTTGACAATATTATCAAGATAAGTTCTACTCATCTCCCTATGTTGGTGAAGCCTACTAATACCATATGCAAGGAATTTCAGTTGGTGAAGAAAACTAGAGTTTCATTTTGGAGCAAACAACATTGTTCAAATGAGGTATTGGAGCTTGTGCATACTAATCTGTGTGGTCCTTCTAGAGTCAGAAGTTTACAAGGAGACAAGTATTTCATGTTACTCATTGATGATTATTCTAGATTGATGTGGGTTGCTTTCTTAAGAGAAAAATATGAAACCCTAGAGAAGTTCAAGATATTTAAAGCTAAGGTTGAGATAGAGATAGGTCTGAAGATTAAATTTATGAGATCAGATAAAGGTGGTGAATTTTTTTCTAATGAGTTTAATTATTTCTATGAAGAACATGGGATAAAGAGACAATTATCTGCACTACGGACCCCTCAACAAAATGGAGTTGTGGAAAGGAAGAACGTGATAGTTCTAGATGCTGCTAGGACTATGATGCTGGAAGGAAATGTCCCTCATATCTACTGGAGAGAAGTTGTGAGTATTGTTTTGTACACTCTCAATTGGGTGCATATCAAAGGTGATATCGGTAAGAATCCTTATGAGCTGTGGTTTGGTCATAAGCCTACTATTAGTTACTTCAAAATATTTGGGAGTAAATGCTATATAAAAATAGATGAAGACATGGGAATGTTTGATGCTAGGAGTGATGAAGGTATCTTTCTTGGTTATTCTACTAAAAACAAAGCCTATAGGTGCTTCAACAAGAGATTAAGGAAGGTGGTTGAAAGTGCTAATGTCGAGGTTGATGAAGATACAATTATACCATCCAAAACCTATGGATATGATTTAGATGATCAGAATGTCAGTATAGTTTAGACTCAGAATCAAGTGCAAATCATTTCGATGAATCAACAAAATCAAGAGGAAGGAGCTAGTGAAAGTGTAGAAGTGAGATCACAAGAGCTTGAAACTCAAGAACATCCTAATACTCCAAGGTATGTAAGATTGAATCATTCAGAAGATCAGATTATAGGTGATAAGAACAAAGGTGTTCAAACTAGGAGAATAATTGTTGAAGAAAATTATTTGATTTCAAATACTAAGCCTAATAATGTCAATGGTGCATGCAAAGATGAACATTGGATGGAAGCAATGGAAGAAGAGCTACATCAAATTGAGAAGAATGATACATGGATTCTTGTTCCTAGAACTAAGGACAAAAATGTAATTGGAGCTAAATGGGTCTTTCAAAATAAACTGAATGAGCAAGGTGAAGTTGTTAGAAAAAAATCAAGGCTAGTGTGCAAAGGAAATTCATAGATGGAAGGAATTGACTTTGAAGAGAATTTTTCCCCTATTGCTAGGATTGAAGCTGTGAGACTATTTCTTGCTTATGCTTCTTACAAAAGTTTCAAGGTTTATGAGATGGATGTCAAGTCATCATTTCTAAATGGTGAACTAGAAGAAGTGTATAATTAACAACCTGATGGATTTCAATTGACTGATCAGGGAGATATGGTTTATTAGTTAAAGAAAGCATTGTATGGACTTAAGCAAGCCCCAAGAGCATGGTATGCCAGATTAGATAAGTATCTATTGAAGCTTGGATTCAAAAAAGGTATTGCTAATAGTAACTTGTATTTCAAGATTGATCATGATAAAAATTTGATTGTTGAAGTCTTTGTTGATGATATCATTTTTGGAGGAGATGATAGTTTGTAAATGAATTTTGCTGATGAGATGTAAAGTGAGTTTGAGATGTCTATGATTGGAGAGATGAAACTATTTTTGGGATTGCAAATTACTCAGCTAGAAAAAGGGATCTTTATATCTCAATCCAAGAATTGCTAAAGAAGTTTGGTATGGAAGATCAAAGCTAGTTGGTACACCTATGTTGAATGGATGTAAGTTGACTCAAAATGATGATTCTCCTAAATCAAATCAAACTAGATAAAAATCCATGATTGGTAGATTGCTTTATTTGACTTAAACTAGACCTAATATCATGAATGTTGTATGCATTGTTGCAATATTTCAAACTAATCCTAAGGAATCTCATGTGACTGCTATGAAGAGGATTTTCAGATACTTGAAGGGAACAATTGATTTTGGCCTATGGTATCCTAAAGAATATGACTTTAATTTGAGTGCCTTTACTGATGTTGATTGGGTAGGAGATTTGGATGACAGAAAGAGTACTAGTGGTGGTGATTTTTTCTTGGGAAAGAAGTCGATTTCATGGTTAAGAAGAAGAATGCAATCTCCTTCTCTACTACAAAGGCATAATACATTGCTACTGCTAGCAATTGTACTCAAGTATTATGGATGAATTAGATGTTGAAAGATATTAGAGTTGTGTATGATGAGACTATTGCTATATTCTATGACAATTCAAGTGCAATTAACATTTCTAAGAATCTGGCACTGCATTCAAATACCAAGCATATATCTATCATGTTTCATTTTTTGAGAAAGAAGGTGAGTGAAAAGGAAGTCAGACTTGAGTATGTGTCCACTAAGGAAGAGATTGTAGATATATTTACTAAGCCTTTTCCTAAGGGTAATTTTTATTATCTTAGAGGGAAACTAGGGGTGATTACCCATCCTAATCAAAACTAAGGTGCATTCAATTACATCAGTCTATATATTTCATAGTCATATCTTAATTTGAATTGATGTTGTGGTGGTTGCTACTCAAGGGGAGTAGTCAGATGTTCAGATATGTCGTATAAATCTTGTGTATGTATATCTTTTCCATTGATTTCAAAGGGGGAGAAGAGTCATGCAAAAAATATTTGTGGGGAGAAGAGTTGAGCAGAAGAGTCAAAACCTAAGTTGGAGAAAGTTCCAAGAGAAAGTTAGGTTGATGGTGTTTTTTACATCATGTGTTGCCATCAATGCTAAAGGGGGAGGTTGTTGGATGTTGTGGTTGTGTTTCTGATATGTGGTTGTCATTGATTTTAACACTATTATCACTAATGTCATTTGAGGTTGTATATGCCAAGGATATTGCGAAAATTGTAATAAAGAGAGTTACAAGTTGTCAAGTTCAGTTTGGCCAACATGATGATGGCTCACTCAGTATGTTGATGATCAAACATTGTGGATTAAATGGTTTCTTGTAGAGTATATCTAGTTTATCCACATTGAGTTTCAAAGATCCACGTGACGATTTGATCAAGTTATGAGTATCTGTATTCAGAAAATTGTTTTATTGCTTCAGTTTATGTTCCTGAATGAAGATGGTGTGATTCTAGTAACATGAAGTGTTGTGGATGCTTCTCTGATGATTCATGATTCTTTTGGATGTTTCTAGTTTGTGCTCTATCTTTTTTGTTGGTCCACATTGATCGTTGTGCTTTCGATTGATGATTTTCTCTTGTGTGTTCATGTTTTTCATGTTCTTGGCTGACTAGGTGATTGTAGCATGTTGTGGATCTTTGTGGAATAATTATTGAAGGAGTTTCAAATTTGAGGATTTTTTTTTGGGTCGTCACTATGTTGTGGCTAACTTTGGTTGATTTTCATTATATATTATTTATGTTTTGGGCTGACAATTTGTATTCATTTTTTATCTTATTTGGAGCCAACATGTAGATGATGCTATCTCTTGTTGCAGATATATACGAGTGATTGTTTTATCATTTGAAGATAGGGTGTGTGCAAAGTGTGTGAGTCCTATGAATGAATAAAGTTCTAATCATTTTAAGGAAGAAGAAAAGTGTGAAGAGTGAGAAGATTTTCTATGCTTAACCAGAACTATAATTAGGCATGATCAAATGTTATTTTCTTAGTTCAATTTGATGGATGTAATCAGATTCTTTTTGTAAGAGTGATTCTTATGCAGTTTTCCTTATTTTATTTGAGTGGTGAGCTCTAGGCAGTTTTTCTAAATGCATGTGCATTCTCATTTATTCTCTTATACTTTTAACAGGGTATAATCTTGTGGACTAACCTCCACCATGGTTTTTCCCCTAAAAGGGTTTCCACATTAAAATCTTGGTGTTATGTGTGTTTCTAATACATTGATGATTTATGCTTTCATGGTTGTTAATCAGATCTACGAATAAGGTTAATAAGTTTAATAAGTTTGAAATTATGTGACAACTGATTCACCCCCCCTCTTAGTTTTTTTCCCTTGTGTTGCCAACACATCGGTAGGGCCTCCACCAGAGCCACTTCCACTACCAAAGCCACCTCTTCTAGTGTCATCTCTACCACCAAAGCTACCAACACTCATTCCACCAGAACCTCTGCCACCAGGGGTAGTAGGAGGGGTGAAACTGAACCCAAGGAGTGTTTTATTCACCTTGATAGTGTGTGGTCCTTGAAATGTAGAAAAGATGTTGATTGAAGGCCCTATTTTAGCCATGCACACTGTCATGGTGGGAATTTAAACACCTATCTATTTTTCATAGGCATTCAACACTTCACATTGAGTGATACTCGATCTAGGATTATACAAAGGAACATAAGTTTTGATTAGATCAGTGAGGCCACATAGAAATTTTGCACCTATTCGATCTTTCCCTAGAAAATGTCTCACCTCACTAGTAAGCTTAGTAGCTCTTGCCATGATTGGTAATTTTTCTAAATGATTTATAAGATCCACCAATCTATTATCTAATGTTAGAATATTTTCAGTAGGGATATGCACAACATCATCATCATCTATGGATGAAGGCATAGAGGATGTTGGTGAGGTAGGGACACGATTGGTCTCTTTTGTGAAACTCATCTCATCTGCATAATTTATGGGAAAAATAGTATTAAAATATGGCATACCAGTGGTAAACTCTTTAGCTAAGCTAGTGGAAAAACTTGAGGTGAAACTAGAAGTGCCCTTCATCTTCTCCATCAGCAAGTGTCGCTTGCTTCTCTTGATAGCATACCTAGAAGTAGTGGAATGGGTCATGATTTTTGTAAACCTTCACAACACTCAAGGTTACCACAATCATGAGGCACAATGGAAAATCCTCAGCATAGTCCAATGGGTTGATGTTGTTCACGTTAGGTTCATGAAAAATGTAAAAGAGGGGGACCAATCCCATCAAGGCTCTAGGTCATGGAGAGCCGAGAGAAAAGGGCTTCCCTAACTTAGCTCACTCTAAAGGGGTGTTTCAGATAGGGATCGAGAATGGTGAGTACTATAAAGTACTTTTGTCACTCTTCAGATCCAAAGTCTAGGCTTAGGCTAGGCGAGCTAGTTTTTGGAGTCAATAATGCACCTTAGATAACTCTTTGTCCAAGGGAAACATCATAGTTATAGGACATCAACATGGTGCATTGGTTTCTCTCAGGAACGCTAGTGTCCATATGGATAGAAAACATGAAGTATAGTATAAACTACCTAAAATAACACTAACAACCTAGTTGGTTTATATTAAATGAATGAAACATAATGATAAGGTATGAAAAGTACAAACAAAGATGATAAAGTAGATAGATAAAAGCTATGCTGACGAAGATAATATCACAAAAGTGTTTATTTTCTAGCTA
This sequence comes from Sequoia sempervirens, assembly GCA_007258455.2. NCBI lineage: Eukaryota > Viridiplantae > Streptophyta > Pinopsida > Cupressales > Cupressaceae > Sequoia > Sequoia sempervirens. Next base: position 99,115,933 of record VDFB02193867.1, read on the forward strand.
GCTCCATGTGTACGTTCACCTACACACAAGAAAGAGGGGAAAATGTTGGGGCTGTATAGGGGCTTGCCTAAGTCAAATCCCTATTTTGGTGCTTCCACCTCCATGGATAGCCAGAAAGCAATGGAGTAGAAATATGTGATAAAAAAAGTAAAGAATGAAGATTGCAATAAACACTACAAAATAGTGCTATTCTACTCAATAAAATCACAAAGGAGAGGTGTGAAATGTTTCCACCTCCTCCCAAAAGCTCACTAGCCAATGAAGGAGATATGAACTTGGAAAATTCACCACAAAAACAACTATGATGAAGGGAGATCTTGCAAGAATCCAAGCCCACATGTCTATAGCTTGCTTCACACTTGTAATGTGGAGTTGATAGAGCTTCAAAGCTGATGTAATGGAGTGTTGAAGTGCTACTTGAGAGTGAAAGAGTGAAGATAATGAGATTCAAGTGAGATTGTAGAAGATTTATAGAGGATGAAATGAAGTGAGAATGAGTCTTTTTGAAGGTGGGATGGAAAGAATCTGCCATTTTTAGGGTTAGTTGGTTGAAGAAGGAAATCACAATTCAACCCCAATTGGGTGTGTAATGCTTCTACTAGCTTCAAACACAGGAAACCATCAAGGACAATAGCACACCGTGCAAATGTTCGCATGTCGTGCATGTATCCTCGACAGATATTCTCTCATCAACGCACAAGATAGATGCCAAGTGGATAGAAGGAAAGTGGGTGATGTGGAAATTTTCCTTCAAATTTGATTTTCTAAGGTGAGGGTACGTGAGGGGAATTTTCCTAATGGGTGCAAATTCACTCCTATACATGTAGACATTCAAGAGGGGTCCAATTGTACTGATGTAGATCATAAAGGATTTTTAAAGATCATAGGAGGTGGCCAAGCCCCCAGAATTCAGGATCCTTCATCAAACCAACATGAGCAAAAAAGGACACACACAAGTTGTATGATTTGTAGCAAAAAAAGATACACAAACATACAATGCCAAGGACATAAAGAAGAAAGAAAAGAATAAGATAGGTGGATCTAGCTTCAAAAAAAATGTGCACACTCTAGGGCCACAAAACTTTAGGTCATCCATGGGGTGAGTATCCAAAAGGACGAGAAACACAACCGGTATTTTCCCACAAAATGCGAGTGGCTAAGTGAAGTCATGCCTTTGTTTGGCTCCTATATAACTAGACCAAAGCTATACTTCCTAATAAATTTGATAAGGTGCCACACAATAATCATCTTTGAGCTTCATGAGACAAGAGAAACTTCATATTCTTGGAGCTCATGAACAAATAATGAACTTCAAGCTTCATGAGGTAAGAAAAAATTTGTATGATTGTGACTCATGAACAAACAAGATGGCTCCATAGGCATGCAAAGTGTGTTATGCAAGGTGGCCATATAATCGATGTTGTAAATAGTGTAAGGAATGTTCAAAGGAATTTTACTTAATTCGTGCAAGGTCTCTTCTTAGAGAACATTGTTCCTAATATCTACAAGAGAGGACAAGTCAAAGAGATATCATGCATTTAGAGGGAATCAAGCCTAATGACACCACCAAGAAAAGGATGCATTGCAAGAAGAAAGAAGATCACACATTGAAACATGAGTGTCAATGTGTTGGTTATTTTTATAGAACCAAACTTAATCTCAGTCCTAACCTATGGGCTTGCAACAACCCAATTATCAGCTATGGTGAGGATTAGCCAACACTTAAGTAGAATAATTAATATTCTACTTCTTCTCTTCGAGCTCCGTGACACTTAGTTAAGAGTATTTCCTTACACAGATGCACAATTTCTTGAAAATCACTCTATCAAAAGCTCATAAAACCTCAAATAGGAGCGTTATTTATTTTCAAGAAGTGCTCCTTCATACTTAGGGTTGGGACATCTTAATTTAAAGTATGTTAAATCATTCTTCATCTTAAATCCTAGTCCCAATTCAATACTAGCTCAACTAATCATAGGATAAACTGACCGAATAGTCGTTTCCTCATCTAAGGTAGACAAAGAATTATAACTGGTAATAAACTGGTAATACAATCATAATTGAAATATAGAAATTAGTGGACTATTAGAGTGTTACATTGTAACATCTAAATCATTACTTTCTCAAAATACCACTTCCTTACTAAATCCTATATGCTTTTCTCACAAGCGAATGAGTTCATTTCAACATTTAATCAATTCATTGAATTGAAGCACAAAAAAATTTAATACATTCTATTAAAATGACAAAAGACAAATGAAGTTGTCATTAACAATATTCATTCATAACTTGGGAGAAAACACAAAGGAGAGTAAAATTCTGAAAATGCTAAAATTATTCTTCATTTTTATATTTCATTGTAAAACATATTCAAGATTTATACACAATATAATTTTCATCTTAGACTTACTTCTGATATATCTATCAGAATACCTATTAACATTCTATTCTACTACTAGAGCTAAGTATCTAGTGTGACCCTTTTCTAAACTCAAAAATTTGAACTCTCCCTCTATTTTAAGCCATGAAATCCCCTTTATATAATAAGTGAGCAACAAGAACCAGGTTGAATTACAATTCCAATTTCATTTTGAGTTCATTTAAAAAACCTAATTCCAACTAACACCTCGAAGGACTCCCTAGGCAATTTCATACATAATCACTTCAAAATAGGGGAGGAAAAAAACATGTGTAAAATGTTAGCTATCACTGTCACAACATTTGTCGTTGTGAACAAAAAGGATTTGGTTTATTTTATCTGGAAATTCTCCACATCAGATAGAGAAAGGAAATGACAAACCATGGATGCATAAAAACAAATACCTCCTATGCAACAACCATGGTGTCATCAAAAACTAAAATAGAAGGTGACCATTATTCAAAGTCGTTAGAATGCAAAAATGCCCAACCACTTCTAGTCCTTGTTGCAATTGGAGGTACTATAAGCATGCCATCATTAGACCTATCATATGGCACCAGGGAATGAAGATACTAGCCATAATCCAAGTTTTTCTTAGCTTCAATGTCTGAAGGAGTGTTGGAAAGCATGATAAGAGAATTATGCTTCTCTTGATCAGTCCAGTAGCTCTTTCCCTTCTTTTTGGCCTTCTTCACTAGCAACACCAGTTCCTTGCCCTTCAGCTCAACCGCTTCCCCTAAAAGGGTCTTATTTCTCAAGCAATAAGTACTTTGCAAAATTGTCTTCATTTTATGTTCTCTAGCCCTCCTTTTTCCCTTTGCAATCTCATGCAAAACTATGGTTTCCTACTCAGTTGCCTCCTCATGGCATTTTTGTTAGTGTAATTAATATTTAATTACACTTGCATAAGTTTACTTAGGCATTATTTAATTCCTAGGTTATAGGTTGTTATCCTTATCTCGCTGAGCTATCTTTTTGCTCAAGATAAGATTAGTTTTATGCATTTTTCTTTTATAAAGAAAATTATCTCTTGTAATTATTGTACTTCGAATATATCAATTTGCACATCTTTATGCAATCTTTCTGCTTTTTTGTTTTTCTCTTTGTGGAAGGTTATTTTTTGGTTTGCATTTCAGATCTTGGTTTCTAACATGGTATCAAAGCCTCGATTTGTAGCCCCTTCTCAACTTTTTTGGAGGAATACATTGCAGAGCTCGTTCAGGGTCCCTCGAGGGTTTCATTCCTTGAGTACATTTATGCAGCATCTTGGATCAGATCAAGGTTTTCCATTGGATTCAGAGCGTTGGAAAAAGTTAGAAATGGCTTTTATTTCATTCATTTTGGTCATCGTTTGCCAAATATGTGAGGGTTTCAAGCTTGGTGATTTTTTGATAGATCTGGGTGTTGCCTAATTTTCTAGGCACTTTGGGCCAAAACGGACCTCGCCGTTGGATTCACAATGCCCAAAAACCCCTATTTTCATATAAAATTTGTCTAGTTTGGACACAGTCATTCGGAGAGGAACAAATTTTTTACCCGAGCACCGTATGACCCCTAGGCACACTTCACGAGGCACCGTTTTCAAGAAAAAAATCAAAAAATTAATAAAAAAATAAAAAATCAAGTAGTTTTTGTGCACCACCCATTTAAAATCTAGCACCACTGTTCAGCCATTGGGCAACCACCCGGCGGCCACCTTTGCACAACCCACCGCCAGTTCCCTCTATCGATTCATCGCTCAGTGTCTGGGTTCCTTCTACTTAATGGTGGTCATATTGGGAACCATGAGCCATAGGCTCTAGCCCCCACCATCTGAAGCACCCGCCCTGGTCCCATGCATGACCAGGGGTTGCGCCCAGCACCCAGTGCCAGCCCCCGGCCCCTTTTTAGCTCCTGCAGTGGTCACATGGGTGATCAGGAGCTTCAGACCTAGACCCTACTGCCAATGCCTTGGTCTGCCAAGGTGACTAGAGGCTTTATTTTTTTAGTCCCTAAGGGCTATAGAAGGCCATATTGGACATTTTCTGAGCATTTTTCGCAAAAACGAGCGTAACTTGGGCAAACGGCATCATGGGTCTCAACAACAAGGCCTGATCAGGTACCCAAGTGCAAATGCAATAATGAGGTAGAGAAGGAAAGCTGTTTCAACGCTCTACACAATGGTGCAGGTCTGATTTTTTGGTTTTGCTCTTTTGATGCCATTTTTGGCCTCAAAAGTCGCATGTTGTTGTTTTCACTTTGGGAGACATATCTTTTGACTTGCTTATCCATTTTTCACCTTTCTTATGGTGTTGGAAAGCTAGTTCCAGCCTCTATACAGATCTGAGGTCTATTTTTATTTTCTATTTATGCATGTTTATCATTATCTCATTTTACAATCGTCGGGTTATTGTAATAAATGAACTGAGATAAAGTTCCATCAGGGGGGTTTCTTGCATAATAATCTAATTAGAGTGTAGTTTTTCACTTTGATCTCCATCTTCACACTTTCATATTGGTGACAACTCACATGAGTTTGTTTGGTTTCCTATTGTTTCTTTTAGCTTCTTTCTTGCTTAGCTGGACACATCTTTGGTTTGCATCGATTCACACTTCACATTAGGAGTTTATGGTTCTTGATCAACATTGGTTCAAATCTTTCTTAGTTTGAAGGCCATGTTTTTATGGTTAATGTTCTAGAATCTTGATGGTACTCATCTTATGGGGCATTTTTAGTTTCAGTTTGGCATTGGCTTTGAGGACACAACTTCTATATTTTCTCATCAATATGGGTGGCTTCATCCTTTCGTCTACTGTTGCTTATAGATTCCAGGGTTGATCCAGTATGTAATTTTCCATTGTTCCTTGGCATCAGGTCTATTTTTGCATTTTTGATTCCATTATGGTTCTTGCAAACAAAAGTATCTTTCCTTGCTTGCCAGATTTGGGATTCCAGTGTTGCTTCATCAGTGTTCTTCCAGTGATTCTTTGCAGCAGTTCATCTCATTGAGGGGGGGTTTTTCCCATGGGGTTTTCTCTCTCTTTGCATTTGTAAATGGGTACCCGATCAAGCCTTTGTTGTTGGGACCCATCTCACATCATTTGCATAATAATCTGCTTCTCCCTAAGTTGCACTTATGGGGGGGTTTTAGTGTAATTAATATTTAATTACACTTGCATAAGTTTACTTAGGCATTATTCAATTCCTAGGTTATAAGTTGTTACCCTTATCTTGCTGAGCTATCTTTTTGCTCAAGATAAGATTAGGTTTATGCATCCTTTCTTTTATAAATAAAATTATCTCTTGTAATTATTGTACTTTGAATATATCGATTTGCACATCTTTATGCAATCTCTCTGCTTTTTTGTTTTTCTCTTTGTGGAAGGTTATTTTTGGTTGAATTTTAGATCTTGGTTTCTAACAATTTTGACATGCTCAACCTACTAGACCTCCTAACAGGTGGGGTTTCCTCCCTGGCTTTTCCCATCTTGTCAGAGTTTACAGAGTGATAATTTAAAAGGCCTTTTGATTTAACACCCACAAGAAGAATACCCCAATCCTAGTGATAACGGCTAATTCAACCAGTAAAAGTCCTAAGTAGACCAGAGAACTCAATTTCATACCAACCCAACCAAGACAAGAAAATTCTATCACAAATAAACCAACAACCCCTCACACTTAGCCTAACACACACTATAGACCAAAAAGATAATGGGAATAATCATCGATCATCCTGCCTTAAATAGAGATTTTGAGCATGCATAATTAATGATGTAGAACTCCTTGCACAAGCAAACTAGTCGCATACCATTTTTTCTTTGAATATAGACCATTCATCTAAGAGAAATTAAGATTACATCTAAGGTGGCCATGAGCATTGTTTTTCGACTATCATCAACTTGCTTCTTGAAAACAATGATGCTATCTCAAATATTGACACGTTATTCCTTAACCTTGATTTAATTATATATGTCATGAAAATTTGGTATGTATCGCCAACCTAATCTGTGGTCTTCATTTATATCGGCGAAGTACATAAGGTAAGTTTGGAGAGAAACTTTCCTTGCACTCTTCCTCACTTCATCGTTGATCCTTCCCTAATCTTGAGGTACTCATTAGTGATGAGCCTGCTCATGTGATGGATTTCTATTTGTTGGATCATCACGCTTTAAAATTTTATCAACGGTCATCCAATTTTGTTGTTGATCCCCTTCTTTCTTTGCACGAGACCCTTAGACACATGCAACTACATAGAAAAAATGGCACCAAAAATACTTCCCATAAGATCATATCAAAATTAGCGAGAGAAAAAACCCTTTTAGAAGGCACCCATTGCTTGTCGCTAATCTATAACCTAAGTTCAAAAATAAATCTGTGATGAGCGATAAGGCCATTGTTCATTGCTAATTCTCCTTATATATTCTACAAGAAATCAATGATGAATGGTTTACATTATTTATAGGGTTCATCGCACATCACTAATGTGATAACAACCTTTTACAATACATGTGTGATCATATGGTGTAACAACATATGACTCATTGCTATTACAAATATTCTTTTTAATGGCCATCCGTGATGAGCGATAAGATCATAAGACTACGAACATCGCTCATCGCTATTACAAAGTTGAAGGATCGAATGCCATTAGCGACGAACGATATGAAAGGAAAGTACCTATTCATCACCCATAGCTATTTCATAGTGTAAACCTATGAACAAATCAATGACTAGTGATATGTTTACAAGGGAAATTTGCACTTAAGTGAAAAATTTATGCACATTCTTACAAGTTGTTCTAAAAAGGGGAGACTTCTCTAGAGCGAGACAAGAAAGGTAAGCTCACAACTTTAGAATCATGTGGAACAAAGTATGTAATGATCAAAATATTATTCCCCTAGCCTATAAAAAGGATGATTCAGACCTACCTAGGAGAAAAACTGGTCAGAAGATGATAGTCGCATGATGATGTAAATATGAGGATTTCCTCCCTATCCCAAACCGACAATAGATGTCCACTTTACAACCAACATCAAAAAAATAGAATGCCAAGCAACAAAAATTAAAACCCTAAACCTCATATAAGAACCTTATAGCACATGTGACAAAGATATTTAGGTCATAATTCATAGGGTTTTGACATGAGCACACCAAAATTTATAATTTTTTTGAAAGTGCCATTAGTGGCTCTTGTTGGGGACATCCATTCCTTAGTGAAAAGAGAAAGAATTCATATCTTTTGGGAGAAGTAGACAAAGTGCCTACTCCATTGGGCAACAGAGTCAAAAATTTATCTCTTCCACAACTTCTTCGGTTTGAAAAGTCAAACCATAATTGATGGCTCAAAGCCACCAAAAATAATGTAGGCCTACTCTTACCTCTGTCATAAACAAAGTTCTCATCACATTTCACTGAATGCAATTTGAAAACCTTACTGGAATATGCCTGATCCTCATGTGGCAATGACTTATAAGTTTTGTTATTCACAATGGTATAAAGTTGAAAAAAAATTCTCTTGATGTTTTTCTCATTACCACACTGTAAAAAAAAATTCATCCAGCTACAGAAATTGGCACTCATACTTTGCCATATAGCTGGGATCATCAAGCTCAATCTGAGTAGTAGTTTTCCTAGTAAAAGTGAGACATTCAGGGGAATTGATCACTAAACTTTTCTCATTATGCAAACTACCTTCAAGTGTGTGTAAAGAAACACACTAATTTATTAGCACATATTGTAACTGGGCCTCATCATGTCGGTGTAGAGAATCATCAAGAATCTCTAACCTATCCTTATTCTTGCTCACTTTAATATCTTCTGAACATAATATATCAATATCTTCATAATCTAAAACTTGTTAAAAAATGAGTAATTTTGGTTCCAAAAGATAATCTGGTTCCTTTTTTAATTAAGCGTTTATATCCACATGAAAAAACTCATAACTAGGCTTATTTAAATCAAGAAACAAATAGTTATTCAAATTTATAATGGGACTTTAATATTTTAGCCCATTAGACACATAAGCTCTATGGTTTTCTGTTGTTCTTAGCTCTTCAACACCAGTTTCTGCATTGGTATCACATTGCTTACATTCATGCTCATCATTTAATGAATTATTTAAAATAAATAGTTGCTTGTCATTACCCAAATTATCATCATGGTGACATGTTTTTTCATATTTGGAAGGAATATCAGATACCCATTTTTCATATCTCCTATAGCAAAGATCATTATCACTGTCAAAATCAATATGAGTATTACACAATGACTGAGGATTACTCATATGTGCATATTTTTGATATTCAATGGTTAGAAAATTTGAAATTTGTTCACTACTTAATAGACCATAATCCTGGTCGATTCTCTCAACCATTTCTTCCTCCTTTCCTTCAGTAGAAAAACATACCTTATCAAGTTGCAAATTAGGACAAACCAAGATATTACTGCTATCAAAACTTAGAAACTTTACAAACTGAGTTTCATCATTGATTTGACCATTTATATCCTTTTGAAAACAAAGAGAAATTTTTTCACTATTAGGAGCACCAGTGGTTAACATGGTAACACTCTTAACCTCTTCCTTTTCAAGGACATACCTATTTGTATTTAAAATTGAAGACCTTTGATCATTTGTACCCACATAACTGCTAGTTCGATCAACAAATTTATCCACAACAGAAGACAACAGACCTTGCACATATTCATTCCTCATGTTTTACATATTGTCTAAGCATGTGTAAGGCATTTGCATATTCAAAATTTTAAAATCCTTCAACAATGCACTAGATCCCTCCTCAATAGCTTCAAAATACAAACGAATGCAATTTGATGTACTAGGTTTGAAACTTTTAGGGATTAGTGAAAGAGAAAAAACAAACCTATGACTGAAAGAAATTCTTGACTTTTCATCTTGTTTCTTGAGCTGTTTTAACTTTTTGACAAGATTAGAAGGTGCTTTTACAAACTCTTCTCTATAGGCATCCACTAGTCTATCCCAATAAGGAAAGGACTTCTCAGGAAAACTTAAGTACCATTCCCTAGCTCTAGCTTCAAGAGATCTGACAAAAAATCTCATCCACATATCCTAATCTCCAAATGAATGTTTCACCATGAAATTATAGAAACTTTGGATATGTGCATCTCCTTCACATATATTGTATCCATTAAATATAGGAATCTTCTTATAGATTTGAGATGGCATACTTTTAACCCTATAATCAATCCATGAAAAGTATAATTGATCATATAATGAATCAAAAGAATTGATAAAATGTGCAACAATTTGATTAGCAGATCTAGCATGACTATCTCTTAATTGGGCTTGTATAGCAATTAGGTGCCTTTTGTTTAACTCTCTAACTCCCTTTTTGAATATAGCTTTCCATTCCAGCCTAATCCTAGGCTTGTTTACATTATGGTTCATGCTTCTTTTGGTATCAACTCTTTGAGGATTATCAAACTTCTGAAGCTTCTTGACAATATGCATCCAAGTTTCTAGTGGCATGGTTATTTCTCTTTGATAATCCATGGATGTATGCAAATCTAGTTTCAACTACTAGTGCACAATAATAACCATGATAAATTGAAGAATAACTGTGAATAGATAGAAATATTTGATATATATTACTTCATTCTAACCATCCATAATTGATACTTTGTGAATAAAAACTTTGAATGAAATAGTAGACATAATCCATATGACAGGTTTAGTATGTATAGAAATATGTACCTTCACATCTCAAGTTTCTGCAACTTTGAATAGAGCCTTTTCTGGTTACAAATAGTATCCCTTCATGTGTAAAAATCGCAGAGAAGATTCACCACCTCTTCAACAAGAGGAAAATATTTGAAGCAAGGATATCTTTATCTAAGTTCTTCTAGCAGAGTCACCACGGGGCCACACAAACCACCTTGCAGATTTGAAACTTCTTTAATACTTGAACCAGATGTTCATTTTTTCCTCGACTCTTTAAAATTCTCTTTGACATATTTGTATCAAGGATACAAAAGTGTCCCCAGTAGAGTCACCATTTCTATTGGTTATTTTTTTAGAACCTAACTTAATCTCAGTCCTAACTTATGGGCTTGCCATGACACAATTATCATATAGGGTGAGGATTGGCCAACACTTAAGTAGAATAATTACTATTCTACTTCTTCTCTTTGGGCTCTGTGAGACTCAGGGATGGTAATCCCTTATATACTCGTAATGTTTCACACTTAGTTAAGAGTATTTCCTTACACAAATGCACAATTTCTGAAAAATCACTCTATCAAAAGCTCGACAAACCTCAAATAGGAATGTTATTTATTTTCTAGAAGTGCTCCTTCATACTTAGGGTTGGGACATTGTAATTTAAAGTATGTTAAATCATTCATCTTAAATCCTAGGCCTAATTCAATACTGGCTCAATTGATCATATGATAAACTAATCGGATAGTCGTTGCCTCATCTAAGGCAGAAAAAGAATTATAACTGGTAATAAAAGGATAATACAATCTTAATCGAAATACAGAAATTAGTGGACTGTTAGAGCATTACTTTGTAACATCTAACTCGCTACTTTTCTAAAATACAACTTCCTTACTAAATCCTATATGCTTTTATCACAAACTAATGAGTTCATTTCAACATTTAATCAATTCATTGAATTGAAGCACAAAACAAATTCAAAAATTTAAAAAAAATGAAAAAAGACAAATGGAGTTGTCATTAACAATATTCATTCATAACTAGGGAGAAAACACAGAGGAGAGTAAAATTCTAAAAAGCTAAAAAAATTCTTCATTTCTAATATTTCATTATGAAACATATTCAAGATTTATACATAGTATAATTTTCATCTTAGAATTTCTTTCAATATATCTATTAGTATACCTATTAACATTCTATTATGCTACTAGAGCTAAGTATCTACTATGACCCTTTTTTGGACTCAAAAATCTGAACTCTCCCTCTATTTTCAGCCATGAAATCCCCTTTATATAATAGGGGAGAAACAAGCACCCGGTTGAATTACAATTTCAATTTCATTTTGTGTTCATTTCAAAAACCTAATCCCAACTAACACCTTGAAGGACTCCCTAGGAAGTTTCATACATAATAATTTCACAACAATGGAGGTAAAAAACATGTGTAAAATGCTAGTTGTCACCATCACAACATTTTTCATTGGGAACAAAAAGGATTTGGTTCATTTTATCTGGAAATTCTCCACATCAGCAAGAGAAAGGAAAAGGAAAACCATGTATGCATAAAAAAAAATACCTCCTATGCAATGACCATGGTGTCATCCAAAACTAAAATAGAAGGTGGCCATTATTTAGAGTTGTTGGCATCCAAAAATTCCCAACCACTTCTAGTCCTTGTTGCAATTGGAGGTACTACAAGCATGTCATCATCAGAGCTATCATATGGCACTAGGGAATAGAGATACTGGCCATAATCTGAGTCTATCTCAGCTTTGACATCTGAAGGAGTGGCAGAAAACACAATAAGAGAATTTTTCCTCTCCTGATCAGTTTGGTAGCTTTTTCTCTCCTTTCCATCCTTCTTCACTGGCAACGCTAGCTCCTTTCCCTTGGGCTCAACCGCTTCACCTGAAAGGGTCCTATTTCTCAAGCGGTAAGTACTTTGCACAATTGTCTTCTTTTTATGGCCTCTAGCCCTCCTTTTTCCCTTTGTAATCTCATGGGAAACTATGGTTTCCTACTCAGTTGCCTCCTCATGGAATTTCGACATGCTCAACCAACAAGACCTCCTAACAGGTGAGGTTGCCACACTAGTTTTTCCTATCTTGTTAGAGCTTACAGAGTGATAATTTAAAAGGTCTTATGATTTAACACCCACAAGAAGAATACCCCAATGCCAATGATAATGACTAATTCAAGCATTAAAAGTCCTAAGTAGACCAGAGAACTCAATTTCATACCAACCCAACTAGGACAAGAAAATTCTATCACAAATAAACCAACAACCCTTCACACTTAACCTAGCACACACTACAGACCAAAAAGATAATGAGAATAATCATTGATCATCCTCCCTAAATAGAGATTTCGAGCATGCATAATTAATGATGCATAACTCCTTGCCCGAGCGAACTGGTAGCATACCAGTTTGGCTTTGAATCTGGACCATTCATCTAAGAGCAATTAAGATTTCATCTAAGGTTGCCATTAGTATCATTTCTCGACTATCATCAACTTTCTTCTTGAAAACAACGATGCTATCTCAAATATTGACACATTCTTCCTTAAACCTGTTTTAATCATATATGTCATGACAATTTGGCATGTATCGCCAACCTAATCTGTGCTCTTCATTTATACCGACAAAGTACATAAGGTCAATTTGGAGAGAAAATTTCCTTGCACTCCTCACTTCATCGTTGATCCTTCCCTAATCTTGAGGTACTCATTAGCGATGAGCCTACTCATGTGATGGCTTGTTGTTCGTTGGACCATCCTACTTTAAAATTTTATCATCGGTCATCTAGTTATTTCACTAATCCCTTTCTTGCTTTGCATGAGACCCCCAAATGCTGCCACATCACTTCTTTCATTTACGGTTATCACCTACCATTGATTTATTTCATCCTGACTTAGATCTATCAATGAAAATGTTTTTGTGATGGCCTCACATCAACGATGAGATACACTGTAAAAACACTAGATCTTAGAAACGTACACCTCCATAATACAAATGGCACCAAAAATACCACCCATAAGATCATATGAAAATTAGTAAGAGAAGAAACCCTTTTAGAAGGCACCCATCTCTTGTCACTAATCTAAAACCTAAGTTCAGAAATAAATCTGCGATGAGTGATAAGGCCTCCGTTCATCGCTAATTCTCCTTATATATTGTGCAACCAATCAGTGATGAATGGTTTACATTATTTATAGGGTTCATCACACATCGCTAATGTGATAACAACCTTTTACAATACATTTGTGATCATATGGTGTAACAACATATCGCTTATCGCTATTACAAATATTCTTTTTAATGGTCATCCACAATGAGCAATAAGAGCATAAAACTAAGAACATCGCTTATTGCTATTACAAAGTTGAAGGATCAGATGCCATTAGTGATGAGCAATATCAAAGGAAAGTACCTATTCATCACCCATCACTATTTCATAGTGTAAACCTATGAACAAACTAGTGACTAGCAACATGTTTACAAGGTACATTAGTACTTAAGTGAAAACTTTATGCATGTGCTTACGAGTTCTAAATAGGGGGGAATTCTCTAGAGCGACACAAGAAAGGTAAGCTCACAACTTTGGAATCATGTGGAAGAAATGACATAATGATCAAAAAATTATTCCCCTAGCCTATAAAAAAGATGATTCATACCTACCCAAGAGAAAAAAATGGTCGTAGGATGATAGTCACATGATGATGTAAATGTGAGGATTTCCTCCCTATCCCAAATCGACAATAGAAACTTTACAACCAACAGAAAAAAAAAAGAGAATTCCAAGTAACAAAAATTAAAACCCTAAACCTCATATAAGAATGCTATAGCAGATGTGATAAAGATATTTAGGTCAAAATTCCTAGGGTTTTCACATAAGCACACCAAGATTTACAATTTTTTTGAAAGTGCCATCACAATGTATACCCCCACTTTAAAGTGGTTGCTAACACCATTACTATGAGAAATTGCTTTAAAGTAGAGGAATAAATGAGAGCTTACTCAGAAAGCCCTATGCCAAGTCATATGTTTTCGATAAGCTATGTCATGAATAAGTATGTCATATGTGAGCCAACTTAAGGTATGTCTTCCACATCCCAAGCTTGATCATAGATATACATGAAAGGAGGTCAACTAGCCAAAAGAGACAATGACAAGTGACATACGAGGACAAGGATACTTAACCCCTTCCCCACACTTAGTGCAGGACAAGGATGAGCTGAATAGGATGAAAATAAGTATCAATTAGAGGAACTAGGTGCTTCAACACAAGGGAGAGCACCACACTCCCTAAGATGTTGAATTTTATCACTTAAAGCCTTACATTCATTAGTAGAATTACCATGAAGTCTATGATATGCACAAAATGAAGTCTTGTAGTATAATTTATTTTGTGTTCTTAGAGGGAGAGATATCAAGCGATGAAGGAGTCTCAAGAAGATACCCTCTTGATCAATGGTAAAAGATCTTCCTTTATTTTGCAACAAAGATATCTCTTGCTTAGTATCAGATGCCATACTTACACAATGCTCTTTCGATTGCAAGATTTTGTTCTCTTCTTTATAGGAGGGTGTAAAATCTATCAAATTCAAATTGTTAGTGTTTTGTGTGATGATATTGAAATTAAGCGAGGATTTCTTTGTTTCTTTCAATGAATAACAATCAAGACCACTACTGTTTATCAATTCAAGATGTACTACTGTTAAAGTTGGCTTAGAAAGATGTTTTTATAAGAGTGTTGATATTGAGTGAAGGGTTATTTGATGGGTTGATTTTTTTCAAAGGATAAAAACCAGGATCATGATTTCTTTCTTGTGTGTTAGGCTCCATAGGGACATATATACCTTGTTCTCTAGCACCACATCCTTTTCCACTATAACCATGTTTTTTCATAAGTTCATAACCTCTTCCATAAATATTTTTCATTTCTTTTAGATTTGGTGGTTGTTGATAGTCATCTTCGTCAAAGTTTGTTGTGTAATTTGTTGTCTCTTTTTCTAAAGTGGTTGAGATAGATGCTTTCAAAGGATCTTCTGAATTTTGTGTTGATATTACCACTTTTCATTTTTCCCTTGTTTGAATCTTTGTTTATGATCTTGTATTTTTTTATGATGTTTTCTGCACAGCAACAACTCAGACATAATATAATATCCTATCTCTCTTGAAAGGTAAATCTCTATCAGCAAGCCTCAAGAGATAACCCCAAGGTCTCTAATGTCAGGTCTTGACAATGCATAAACAACTCAATGATAAATGTGAAAATGTCGGTAATCACAAAGGGACCTTACTACAATCAAAGACTGAATCTTGAACTTATCATATCTAACAATGTTGAACAATCCTAGATCTAATCCAAATAATAAAGAAATAAAAAAAGGTTAGGGTTTCAAAGAGATATCTAAATTTAACTACTCCTAAGATTAACAATGCAAATGATGAAATACTTGAAATGGACCAATCCTTCATAAAATAATTCCTGCTTGACCAAGATAAATCTACAATCTTACAGAAACAGTGCAATCTTCTAAGGTATTAAGATTTTTAGATCATGAACATTCATCCAAGACAACCCAATTGCAACTGAAATGAATAAATCTCCACAATTGAACTAAGCACAATGAATATAAAGTCCAGGCTAACTTTGCAAAGCAACTAACAATCAACTAGTTGCAAAAAGTATGGACCATGGATTGTTGCAAACACTTCAAGCATCAAATCATAAACACCATTGAATCAGATCTAAATCTAAATCTAATAACCTTGAGAAATTTGAAAGATAGAATCATAAGAACCATGCAAGATAAATCAACAGAAAAGAGATCACCAGAAAATCACAATGTCTTCAATTATATTGAATCACCAAATTTCAGCAACAATTCCAATGCTCTGTTACAACACTTGCTCAAAATGACCTAACTTCTACCTCTACTCTACTACTAAATTCACTCTAAGAACTATCTCTATCTGTGTCTCTATCTATGTATATCTATGTATCTTACAAATGAGGCAAAATGCCAAATTTATAGAGAACCCCAAAGCATGTCGGCCCAATCTAGGAATTACTATCATAAAATAGTCATAAAACAAGTCGGCCGAAGGAGAATTAAAAATAAAATGAATTAGCATTAAATGCTTGAACTCAATCCAGTTTGGCCTGGGATCTTTAATGCAATTCAGACCAAGGAAAAAATTTCAATGCAACCCTATATTAATTGCTTCCTTTATCCTGAGCGCACCTCTCCAAGCTGGCCAAGGGTGGAGTAGCCAATATTTGAAATTTCCTCCACAGATATAACTTCATCTCCAAAACTTCCTTGACAACTTAGCAAAATTTAGCTTGCACTCAGCAAAAACCACCATTAATAATATCCATTATAACATGAAGAATTAGCGTTAGTCCATCATCAATAATATATTCATCATCCAAATAAATCTGAGCAAAGATCGAAATCAACCCAAAAATATCATTAAAGCACAATCTTCACAGTTTGAGATTTCAAGCCAGTCGCAGAATCCAGGCCGGGAAGGAAATTTCGAGGAAATCTAGGCCAGGCGGATTTTGGCGAAGAAGGCACAAAATCAACCATAGATCACCAAAAATGCAGAAAATGTGCAGATAAAAATGTGTAATTTATCAATTAAAATCATGGAATAATAAGAATTTATCATTAAAATCATCCATTTCACCTGATTTTCAAGTTTCACAAAGCTTCCCAGAAAATCTAGAAAAATCTGGCTAGACCGGATTTCCACGAGAAGGGAAAAGTTCTAAATTTTCAGCACATTCTGGGAAAATAGAGAGGGCTAGGAGAACCGGGGAAATCTGACTGGACAAGAAAATCCTGAAGTTGACAAAAAATTTGAATATCAGCATCCTCACACAATCTCGCTCAAATTGATCGAAGATCACAAATTTGAGGAACTTGGGCATGGAACTAGTTTAACCTGAACCTCCTATAGATCTTCTTTGAATCCTTAGCTCAATCAAAAGAAAATCAAGATGAAATGATGATGCCCTAGGAATGAAACCCTAAATTTTAACCATGAACACACAAAGCAAGCTTGAGACATAGAGACTTGAACTCCAAGAAAAACTAAAATGCCAAAGCACAACTCACATCATCAATCAAAAGCAAGGCAACATGTACATACCATATGATAATGTGGAAATCGATTCTCAGAAATAACAAATGATAGTTTAATGGCGTCCAGCAAAGAACAACAACGATAATGCCCAGGAAATCGTCACCAAATCCAATGACTTAGAGGCTTAGCACGCCAAACTCAAGTCCAACATTCAAAGAATAAACTTCAACCCAAGAGAACACGAATGATAAACATAACGACATAAAGCTCAAAAATCAACCAAATTCGGAAAACTGATAGCACGATGGAATTTTAGAAAAATATGGCCCAGGCGGGATTCTGCGAAGGCTAGAAATCTCTGAAACATGGTGCAAAGTAGACAGATCCGGACTTCGAGTGCAATCCGAGAAAATCCAAATGGGGCGGAAAATCCTGAACTAGGGTAAAAACTAGAACTTGGCCCAAAACTTAATATTTTCAACGTGTAACTTAGGGAGAACACTTAGGCAAGAAAGATGAACACTTTAAACTTATTCCAAAGGAAATTTAAATCCCCAAAATCAAAAGGCCAAAACAACAAGAGCAAAAACAAAAGAGGGTCGTTGCCTTTAGCGGGGCCTGTGTGCAAAAACTGCACAACAGTATTCTCCCATGAATGTTGGTTGAAAATCTAATGAACACCAATCATCTTCTAATAGGTGCATAACTCC
Source organism: Sequoia sempervirens (assembly GCA_007258455.2). Taxonomy (NCBI): domain Eukaryota; kingdom Viridiplantae; phylum Streptophyta; class Pinopsida; order Cupressales; family Cupressaceae; genus Sequoia; species Sequoia sempervirens. The sequence continues at coordinate 99,133,836 of VDFB02193867.1, forward strand.
CTCTATATGTTTTTATTTGTCTTTCTGTTGCACAAGTTCTACTTGTGTCATTGGTGTTAATGTTTTCAAAGGATTCTCCTTTTTTTTCTCAATGTTCAAGCAATTGTTTGGTTTGGGATCAGCTTCGAGTATGTGCACTTTGTTGTTGTACACATATTTCATGATACGATGCAAATTTGAAGGAAAACCATTCATCATTTGTGAATCCATGGCCTCCCTAAAAGGATGTTAGATGAAAGATCATTAGACATAACATGGATTGATGTTTCTAATGTGGCCTCTCTAGCTGTAATAGGTAAGGTGATCACACAAAGTAGTTTTTTTCCCGCATTATCAAATCCACTAATGGATAAAGAGGTAGGTTGAATGTTTGATCTATCAACACCAAGCCTATCCAAAAGGGTCAGACTACACACATTAACGGTTGAGCCATTATCAAAAAGGGTTCACTTTATGCCTCTTACGTTGTAGTGAACTATTCCCATGAAATAATCATTTTTTGGTGTACATCCAAAGGGGGGAGTTCAATTTGGTTGAAAAAAATGTTAGTATTTATTCCTTGAATCATGGCTGCTATGTCATTTGGTTGTGTATTATAATTTATGGGAACTTGTTGTAAAGCACTTTGAATCATGTTGTGATAGTGAGGGGATGCTTGAATAAGGTCCAATAATGATATCTTAGCAAGATTGTTCTTAAGTTGTTCAAAAATATTATACTCCTTTCCACTCTATGGAGGCAAACAAGGTGGGCCTAGTAAGATAGGGTTAGGCAATGGGAGGGTTGTTGAAGGTGTTTTTATTGGTTGTGGATTATTTCTAGTGTTATATGTATGAGCAATGATATTATGACTTGGCTACTGCAACACATTATTCTTAGGAGGATAAACAAAAAGTTCAGGTTTACTTTGAGTTGGAGGTTTGTGTAAAGGTGGGTAAAGGATGAGTCTGGGTTCATTTGAACTTTGCAGTCATTGCGAAGGTGGGTAAAGAATTATATGATTCTTAGGATGTCCCATAGAGCATGTAGGAGGTCCATTAATCAGGGGGGATCTAACAAACACTTGTGAATTCATAAATTCGGTGGTCTTGGTTTGATGTATTTCTAATAAAGGACAATCTGGAATCACCTTTTCACTATTCTTGTTATTTTCTTGCACCATGATATCCTCCCTAGGAGGAGAGTTTTTAGGAGAACAAAAAACCAAATTCTTTGGACATTTAAGGATTGGTTCTTCCAAAATTACTCATCACAATTAGAGGGATGATCAATGGTTAAATTATCTTGCTCAATAAAGGTTTCCCTAGGTGAAGAGGGACAACTAATATTTTCATGAATTTAATTGATCAAAGTATCTTCTTCAAAAGTAGGAGAGATACTAGGAGAAGAACAAGTATGATTTTCATGATCATTTATGATTTTATTCCTTTGTTCCCTAATGTCTTACAAAATATGATAGGTAGGGGAAGGATCATAAAGATGGTTGTTATAGATATTAAAGGATTGATCATCTAACACTAACCTATCATTGCCATTTACAATCTCATCCTCTTCTACTAAATCATTCTCAAGAGTAAAGGGAGAATGGAAATTAAGTGAGGCGATGTTTAGAAATGTGTCTATGATTTCATTATCTTGTGCTAAAATGTCTTCTAATGTAGGAGAGTTTATAGAAGAGGAGCTTTCAACAATGTTATGATTCTCAATGAGTGCATCTTCTAACACCAAAATACCTTTTTCACTTGTAGGAGAGGTATTGGTAGAAGAGAAACTATGATCATCAAGATTGTCTATATTTTCATCTTCTTCTATCACACCATTCCCACAAAAAGAAGAGATAAGAGGGGGTGTAGGTTTAAGGAAAGCATCAAAATTTTCACTCTCTTGCACTAAGATACTCTCTTAACTAGGAAACGTATTGAACAAATGAATAACATGCTTATTAATTAAATTTTTCTTTGCAAACTTGGGAAAGATAGAAACCAACATTTGTGAAAATTAATCAATGCAAAATCAAAATTCAATGTAAAGATCTATACTAAAATTTAATTTTTCGATTTTAAGCAAGGTAATTTACTGATTACACTATGCAATGATCTGAAAATGAAATGTTGTGAATGAAAATTTGGAATGAAGCAATGCATGAAATGGACTAATTTAAGCTAGATTTAGTGAAATGCATGTAACAAAAACTCAAACCAACTAAAATAGATAACTAATGGCATCAAATAGATAAACAAGGTTTTTAATGTTGTAAAAGGCAACTTCAAATGTGCACTAGGATTGATTCACCCAGAGGGGAAAATGAGTCCCAGTTAGGTTTTTTTTTTTAAATGTTCAAAAAAAAATTAAGTGACTTTTATGCTTTTTAGTTTGTATGATCTGTAACCTAAATGCAAATGCAGTTTTTAGATGATTTTCAATGATTTGAGATGCAAAAATGTAACCTAAATGCACTTTCACTAATGCCAAATTAACTAATGCAAACCCTAATAAAAATTTAATGGAAGCAAGATCTAGGATGATGATGCACTCCAAAGTAGAATTAAGATGTTCTAAATGTAGGTTCACCAAAATGAAATGAAGAAATTTGTTTGCTTTCCTAGGGTTTAGGACCTAGAATGACAATCTCACTCTCTCTCATTCAAGGATAACCCTAGAGAGCTCAATCCAATGAACATAAGGGAAATAGATCTAAAAATAGGGATGTCCTAAGGGTTATTTAATGATTAATGAGGGGTTCACCACCAAGTTAAGACTTGGAAATACAAATGAAATGCAAGATGTAATGCTAAACTCTAATATGATGCAATGCTTCACTAAACTGTTAGTGTAGGTTTTTTATTTTCCTTATGTTAGGGAATATTTATTTTTCCTACACACATTATTAAGCATGCTTAGGTTATATTAGAATGTTTAGGATGAGGACATGTAGCATAAATCCATCATTCACATGTGTCACTCACACCCACTTTTGGTTAGTTGAGTCTCACACCCTCTTTTGGATTCTTATGCTACCTCTCATAACCATTTCTTGTCTTTACCTGAGTAGGTATATCCATGTAATATGACATTTACCAAGTAGTTAATACTTCCCATCTATTATGGGACTTGGGTGTTATTACCTCTCTTGGAATTATCTGCCATTATTTTTCTATATAAGCAACACTCACCCCTCCCCTTGGCTAGTAGTGCTAAGGGAGTGTTGAGTTTATCAATATCTTTTCTTGGTTTCCTTCAATCACTTTTTTCTTGAGTGGTTTCACAACCAAATCTAACATGGTATTAGAGCTGGTTGTGAGTTGTGAGTTATCAGATATCTTAATCCATTCTTTAAAGAAAAGTATTCTCTTCTCTTGCATCCAATGATGACCTAAAAAATTAGAAACACTTGATAGAGATCTCAATTTCTAGGGGGTTTTCTTTCTATTGCATTTTATTGCAAGTATTTTAGAGCTTCTTGGAGATATTCTGAGCTCACCATTGAGTTTAGAGTAGCAAGAAAAGTCAAAATTGGCTTTTATTTCATCCAAATCAAACATTGGGTGCAAGATCTATGAAGGGTTGATGCAAAGGTTTTTAGAGAGGTTCCAAAAGGTAGCTGATCTTTCAGAGCATTTTCAGCCTAAACGGACCTCACCATTGCGCTCAGAAGGTGTCAAAACCTAAGGATTGACTACCAATTCATAGAAAACAAAGAAGTTGACTTATGAGGAAAAAAAATTGTAGGTAGAGTCGTATGACCCCGCCTGCACATGGTACAACACAAATCTTGAGAAAAAAATCATTAATTTTCTCTCGTTTAAATATTATTACTGAAAAACAATTACAACTTTTTAAATATTGAAAAGTGTTTTGAAAAAGCAAAAATAAAAAATTCAAATTAAAAAATTTGCAGCAAGAGTACTACGCAGGCTTCATACCTTCAAGGTTCTTGGCCATTAATAATAAGTACATACTCTTTTTAGTGGGCTAAGTACAGATTCAAAAAGGATACACCTTTTCTCATAGGGGTTCGATTCCCCATTTTAAAGTTTTCTTATTTAAAAATAAATATTTAATATTTAGTAGAAAATTTGGTGGTTCAACCATCTTTGGTGGCACCCTACATTTGGCAGAATCTCAGCTAAATTTGGTGGAGGTTGTTTTTTTTTTAAAACTTGATCCCTCTTTGTTGGAGTTTTTCTTTCTGCACCTGAACTTTAGAGGGCTCGTTCTCAGTCATACAGAGGCATTTTTCAGTACAATTTTTTTTTATTTGGGGTAAAAGTTCATGCTCTTTGTAGTGGTGTAATAATGTTTTACTAAATTGATCCCATTTTTTAATAAAATTAGTTTTCTCATCAGATCTAAAGGACAGTCCTCATTTTTTGAACTTCAAACTGATGTAACTTTCACATACAACCTCAGATCGAGGTGATTATTTTTTTGAAACTAAATATTTTTCAAAGTACTATATATTGGTTCTATTTTGAGGTTATCATTCTAATATTTTATTATACTTTCAGTATTTGGGTCCATTTTTGGACATTGTAAAACTTTGGAAAACAACTCTAGCATTATAAACACATTGATTTATAAAGTGCCAAATAATTTTTTGTTGGGGGGATTCTTGATTGAGTGAAAAAGGGGGGGTCTCTCTTTGTGTGTGTGTGTGTTTTTTTTTATCTATTCACTTGTGCTCTTATTTTCCTTCACACATGGATCATTCTAAGGTTCCCTTGCTAACACCTTATAATTATGCAACATGGAATCAACATGCATGGAATTCCTTAATGCAACTTGGGTATACTCCTTATGTTGAATAAAAGGTAGTTGAACCTATAGATGATAAGGAAAAGATAAAATGGATGCTTGAACATACAAAATCTCTTAGATTTCTTTGTAGTTTTGTTTCAAATTGAATCTTGTACAAATTTACATGATTCTTGGGAAAATTTGAAATCTTGGTATGGTACAACAGATGAAGTCAAAGGCTATCAGATTGGAAATGAATTGATGAGCCTTGATCCAAAGAAATTTAGCAACATCCAAGATTACATTACTAAGGTCAATGATCTAAGAGCACAATGTAAAGCATGTGGTATTGACAAAAATGACATTCAATTAATATGTAATACACTGAATAAACTTGGTCCTAAATTTGCAGATTTTTTTTCTAGCTTTCATACTTATAGACTAACTATGGGATTTGCATATATTATGCCTTCATTTGCATCTTTTTCTGAGATGTTAATGCATGAATAACAAAATCTTCTTTCTATGGGTCTCATAAAGCCATCACAGACTTAGGCTTTGTTGGATAATTGACCTAAGGGGTAGAAAGAGTTGGGACAATATGACAAGAAACAAAATAAATCTAAGAAAAATTCACACACAAATCAAGCACAACACAAATCCTCTTCAAAGGAGGATTAATCTAAGAAGGATAAGTCTACGTATGGAGAATGGGAGGAACATGCAAGGGTAGTGAAAATCACCAATCTTGCAAGTTCAAAATTCACAAAGACACAAAATGTAAAAGTAATGAAAAATGTCGCTATAACACCTAAAAGAAAGAACATAAACTTCACATGCAATAACACTGAAAAATAATGCTCTAACATATTAAAGTGAGAGAGAAATGAAGGAGCGCTAAAGAATAGTGCTCTAACACCTAGACAATTTTTATTACCTTGCTCATGTAGGAGCACTAAAAATCAGTGCCCTTGCATGGGCAAAAAATTTGCTAACTCCCAAAGACTAAAAATCAACAAATCAATCATTTTGAAGATTTTCAAAAAATGACAAAGGACAAGCACTCAAAGGGACCATTCAAAGCTCAAGACCACGCATGAAGGCCAATTGAAAATTTCCTTGTTTTGCATGCTTGAAGTACACATGTCTATGAGATGGAAAAGTTTTGTGGGGAGTTATCATGTGAATCGAGCACAGCTGGATTCAAGGATAACACTCTTGAATGCTCTTGTAAACTCCAATTTCATATAAGAATGCTCATTCAACTTGCTAGGTCACTTGAATGCTTTATAGGTGAAAATGAGTGAAATAACCTTGTATTTATACATGATTATGCCAAATTTCCTAAAATTACAACACTACAAGCGGACATCATATCTAGGAGGATAAAATCCCACCAAGAATTTGAATTAAATTTAATTTTGTGCCACACAAGACTCATATGCTAGAAGTGGTGTATGTGTCACATTAGGCATTAATTATGATACCATTTTAAAAATGCTTAGAAAGGTGTGAAATCTAGATTGAGGCCCCAAAACTTAGGTGGGACTCATACACCCAAGGTTGTGTATGAGTCCTAGATCACTAAATTTGGTCCACACAACCTAAAAACACCTGAATTATGATTGATTTTTTTATTATGTTAGGATTATCCTCTAAAAGATGCATTATTTAAGGATTATGGATGCAAAATAAGGCCAATTAAAGCATAAAGTATCCTAATTATGTATGATAACCCTATAAAAGTGTGAAAGTGTGTTACAAAACTTTACAACACTCTAAATAAGGCACTAGTAAGCTCATTTAGTTCACAAGATCCCAAGACCTAATGTGAATGCATTAAACACATTACAACACTAAATGAAGGCCATGCTAGGGAGTCCTTTTTTTGTCATTACATCTAACCCCCACTTTAGTGAGAGGAGGAACTTGCTTCAAATTGACACTAAAGTAGACCAAAAAACACCAAGAGGGATCCAAATGTACCAATGCTAGTAAGATAGGATGACAATAATCAAGAGGGTTGTGCAAGCCCCCAGGACCAAGGTCCTATGGAAAAATAACATAGGCACAAAATAACACACATGAAAATGATATAAATAGAAATAAAAATGCACAAGCATACACTACCAAAGACATAGAGAAAATAAGATGAAATGAAAAGAAAGGGGTGGATCAAGCTTTGATCATTTTTCCATCACGATGGGAATTAGATCTAGGTTGTTTATCTTGCATGCTCACTCTAAGGCAACGAAACTTTAGGCTATCCATTGGGTGAGTAGTCCAATAAGATGAGACACATACACACATGGTTTGCATACACTTGCACACACACACACTAGTGGCTAAGAGAAAGTCATTCCCTTGTTTGGCTTCTCATCAAAACATACCAAAGTTATACCTCTTGATAACTTTGATAAGGTGCCACACAATAATGAAGTTTGAGCTTCATGAGGAAAGCAAAGCATTGTATGCTTGGAACTCATGAAAAAGAAAAATGGCTCCGTAGGCATGCAAAGTGTGTTATGAAAGGTGGCCATATAACTAAATTTTCAAACATAATGGAAAGAACATTCAAAGGAGTCTTGATTAGTTCATGTGAGGTGTTTAACTTGAGGAACATTGTGCCTAATGTCTCCAAGAGAGGACCAATCAAATAATAGAAGATTCACAACTTAAGGGATGCAGTGTATCACATCAATCCACTAAGAGGAATGTAATCTGCTAAGAGAGATCATGCTCTTGAAGGACATCACACCCATAGTCAACCACAAAGTCAAAGGCGCGTCACATGAAGCAAGAAGATGACACCATGAAACATGAAAAGGAAAAATGCAAAAAAATCATGCCAATTTATGCCCACACTTTAAAGAAATTATTGAATGCCATACTATGAGCAATTACTTTAAAGTAGAAAATGGTAAATGCTAATGGTAAAAAGGACATGAGAACCAACTTAGAAAGAAATATGCCAATTCATATGTTTCCAAATGAAGCTATGTCATGGAAAGAAAAGAGAGGGGTTTCCCAAAATAAAACTCCAAACACATAAGGGATCTATGGATTTGGGGTTAGTATGTTCTTTCTATAGTGTTATTATAAAGAGCTAAGAACTATCATCATTCCCTAGATACTCATGGAACTATAAGAATGACACAAAGAGAGTGAAAAAAAAGAATTTTTTTTTGGTTCAACATGGAAGAGACATGAATGTCTCGACACCTTGCACCATTCTGAAAAGGAAAACACAAAACAAATGAAAAAGAAAAAGGAAAATATTTTGGGTTAACATGGAAGAGACCTAAATGTCTCAATGCCTTACATCATCCCCAAAAGGAAAACATGATACAAATACAAAATATAAAGGAAAAATACAAAAAATTATGACATAGAGAAGAATGAAGGTACAAATAGAGGAATGCCACAAAGAGATAGAGGTAGACCAAATAAAACAATATGGGGGATCGCATTACACACATGCAATCACACAAAGAAAAAAGAATTAATGAAAAATAATAGTAAGGAACATGCAATTCAACCATCTATGATGTAGAGTGGGCAAGGAAAATGAGATTTTATGAAAATCTTCTCTCAAACACTCTAAGTGGATTCACCAATTCCAGTACTCCTTTCAACAAGGAAACCTAATCACCTCAACTTGGCTCTCACATCTTGACATGACTAAAGGACTTGGGGATGGTTTGAACACTCTCAACATGACAAAACATGACCATACAACTTGAATTTTCTCTTAGGAACTCTCATTCACCCATAAGTCAATCGATGAGCAAGTCATTTGCCTCCCAATCATGTTCCGGATATGCCAAGGGTGGTTGACTAGCCAAGGGGATAAGTGCAAGTGTCAAACTAGGGGAAGTACCAGGCTCTACACTTGTTGTAGGAGATTTTTTCATTTAAGCTCATGAAAGAGGAAAATAATGTATTCAAATCACTATGCACCTCTTCATCAATTTTAGTAATCTCATCATCATCATCCAGATTAATAACGACAGGAGGATGGATGACAATGTCCAATGAGGGGTGTATCAAAAGTTGTGGTTGTTTTATGGGATCATTTTGTTGGGAGTGGGGAGGAGAAATGTCATGCATTACTTATATCAAGTGCAGAATTTGATTTTCTTTACTTTATTCATCTTGTGACTTGCGAGCAAGGGCATGACACTGATGCCTACAGTGCTCCCTAGCTCCTCAGTTTATTTTGGTTTTATTATCAAAGTGTGCTTGTGAAGGAATGGGTTGATCAACCATTGGTTGTTTTTCTTCCCTAAAGCAAGGAATGGAAGAAACCATGGAAGGTTGTTCAACCACTTTCTCTTTTTCCTTATAAACTTTTTTTATATGAGGAGGTATGATAGAATTGTTATCATTATCTCACATTCATTTGGACGATGTGGGGGAGGTTTAAGGTGTTGGTTGAGTTTGATGGGTTGGTTCGTGGTTAGGTTGCAACATTTTTTCATCTAGGATAGGTGTCGGAAGTGGATGGGGACATGTTGCAGAGAGATAATTTAGTAATTTTCTTTTCTTTAAACTTTTGGTAAGAAATGAAAAAGAAGTCTTTGTGAGGTGTTATAGGTTCCATGGGCTCGGGCCAAAAGGATTCTAAGGAGAAATTTCCTTTAGAAGACAAAGGGTAAAATCCACTATGGTTAATAGTGAATATATCATTTTCAAGTGAAAACTTTAAACATTTGTGTATGATCAAAGGAGAAAATTTCATTGAGCGAAGGCATGGATGGCCTAGCCATAAATGAAACTGATCTGACTGTGGGATGATAGAGAATGTAACATCCATTTTTCTAGGTCCTATTTGTAATGGAAGGATGATCGATCCTATAATAGGGAAAATGAAACCATTGTGTGTTTTGATCCATGCTTTTGGTTTATCACAATCATTTTGATAAAGATCATGTAATACCAAAAATTACTCAGTGATCACATTCTCACCATAGGTGGGATCTATGAGTATCCCATTAGTGGGCTTATCATAAATATGACCGGCTATGTAAAGAGGACCATCGAGAAGATTTGGAAATATGTCTTTAGAAGAGAAACTAATATCAAGAGATTTCTTAGGTTGGCCCTTATGAGGGATAACGTCTATCACACCAACCATTTCATTCATAGGATTATTAAGAGTAGTATGTGGAATAGGATCAGGATGTTCAATAGATGTATGAATATTCATCACATCATTGTTTTGAGTTTCACTAGCTTTGACAAATGACACATTGTGTTTGGGCATGGGATCGGTAAAGATTTGTAAATTTTGATTTGGTGGGGCAATGGACTTATTGATTTTAAAATTAACATTTGAAACACATAGAAATCCAAAATCAATGAGGTCTTACACTAGGTGTTTAAGACACTTACATTGTTCTGTTTCATGTCCATTTTGTCTATGATAATGGAAATACACATTAGGTTGAAAGATTGGAGGAAAAGGCCTAGTAGGATCCAATGGTTTAACAATAGGTAAAGTAATCATCTATTGCTACAAAACTTGGGACATGGTGTTATGAAGAGTGTTTGGTAGAGGTGTAAACTATTGTTTTGGATCTCCATAACTATAAGGAATTGCGGCTTTAACAACTGCTACTTGGTTGTTGATGGGTTGAGTTGGTTGTTGAGGGGGGTTGAACTATAAGAATCCTTTGTTTGTTTTTATAAATGGTTGTAAATTTTTTGAAGTGTTATGCTTAGATTTCTTGACTCGGCTAGAAGTGGACTTGGCATCACGACTACTAATTGAATTGTGATAGTCACAAAGGGCTATACACAAGTGCATAAAGGACATAAATTTCATCATGGTTAATTTATCCTAAATGCAACTTTGTAAATTTTCAATGAACATCTTTTGGAGATGTGGATAAGGAATCTTGATATCGAGTTAGAAATAAAGTGACTGATAGCGTGAGATGAAATCAGTTACCTTTTCATGCATATTTTTTTTGCATCTCATTAAATCAGCCAATGTCTTCTTTGGATTCATATGCACTTGAAAATGACTTATGAATGCATCAACTAGTTCATTGAATGAATGAATTGAATTATTTGGTAAGGATGAAAACCACTATAAGGAAGTTTCTTTTAAAGTCCTAGGAAACACTTTGGCCAACAATTTATTGTCAAGGACAAAGTCACTGCATAAGGCTATGTAAGCATTAACATGATTAGTAGGATAGGCTTTCCCACCATAATTCTCAAATCTAGGCATGTCTATTCCTTGTGGCGTCAGTGTTCTTAAGATTTCCAAAGATAGTGGGTTGCTTCAAACATAATAGGTGGGTGGTCCATTCTAGTTTTGGTTGATGGTGGATATTTTTTTTTGCATGGAGGAGACAATTTGAAAGAGTTGTGTGATGAGAGGGTCAGTGTAAGTGGTATGAGGTAGAAGGGAAAGTGGTGATGGAGTGTATGTAGTAGTAGGGAAATTGAATGGAATGCTAATAGATGGTAGGGTGGAAGAGGAGAGAACATTCGATGCCCCATAAGAATTAGGAATGCTAGTAGGAATATTTGAGGAATGTATCACATTACTAATAGATTGTATGAATGTTACAACTTGGGGAGTGGTGTAGGTAGGTATGGATGCTACTTTGGAAGGGGGAGGAGTGTTAAGTTCTCCTTGACTAACCACAATGTTTGTTGGTTGGGATGTGCTAGAGGTGGAAGGAGCATGTTTGTTGTATATCTTAGCAATTTGTTTCATAACTTTTAAGCCTTTGTCACTTTCAATCAGGTGATGGATGTTTTCTATAGCAAGAATCATAGTGGTTGAAATGTTTTCAAGACACAAGTTTTGTTGAAGATGTGCTAAATCCTCATGAATGTTAATGACTTTGTCTTGCGATGTGATCATTTGATGTGTCAACTTGGATGTTATTGGAAGGAAAAGCATTGCTAAGGGTAGGGTCCATGCCTAGTGTTCTAGTTACAATACTAGGAGTGGAAGTGTTGGAAAATCCAATATCCACAACAAGTGTATTATCATGGGATAACATGAGTCTTGAGCTTCGCCTCACTAAGGTATTAGCAATAGGACACCAAACACTCATGCAAAGGTTTCTAAATGCAGATGGAATGAAATGAAAAGTAAACTAAGAGAAATAAAATGCTAATAACTAAAATTATGGAAACTATAACAGCAAGGCAATAACAAAAAAACAAAAATGTAGAAAATGTGTAGAAAATGACAGAAATTACTGTGCAAAATGTGCAGAAGGACTAAGTCACCCAGTGTGGTGAATTAGTCCTAGTGATGTTTTTTTTTATATTTTTCAGAAATTTTTAATGCAATTTGATGTTTTTCAGATGCACAGACGTAGCTATAGTATGAAAATGCAGAATTTTGTTGTTTTCCAATGAAATATGATGCAAAAATGCAAGCTATATGAGCTTTTCACTAATGCAATTTTTTAAAACCCTAGCATACAATTTAAACAATGAAACACCTAATGCAATGCTAATGCAAGTTAAACCTAGGATGCAAATTCACTTGAAATCGAAAATAAAATGTTCAAAAGTCAGGTTCACCAAAATGTGAACAATGTTCTTGGCACCTGAATGCTTTCTAGCCCTTCTAGGATTTTTCATCTAAAAGGAGAAAGATGGGCCAAAATGCAATGTACACATTCAATATTAATGTATGGATATTGGATGCAATATACATAAATATGATGTATAAATACAATAAATAAAAAAACAAATCATTTATTGATGTTAAACCTAAGAAATGCAAAGTGCTAGAAAACACAGTGATGTATGCAAAAACACCTAAGAATGCAAGTAAATGATGATCAAATTAAACAAGACTGGAGAGGTGAACCTGGAATCTAAATTTTGATGTAGAGAGGCTCTAGAAATCTACAAAGTTGACTGAAAATGTTGACTGGGACACTTACGCCAAGCTGGGTGACTTAATCCAGTTTCAGGGAAAATCAGTCAAAATAGGAATCTGCCAAATGGGTACTTAGAAATACAAAACCCACTTTTCAGGCATGGTAGTGGGACTAATTCACCATAGATGGTGTCTTAGTCTACCTGGGAATTTCTAGAAATTCGAGACAAGATTCTATAGCTTTTGGTTTGCACTTCCTTTCCTAACAGGTGTTTGGTCTAGATTATGTGGAAAATGGGTTGAAATGGATCTCCAAGCTTCAATTAGGGCTTTGTTTACTTGAATGGCTTTGATGGATTGAAAACACCTTTTTAACACTAAATTCTTTGACAAATATGCATACAAGACCTATAAAAACACATGCAAAGAGGGGAAAAAGGGTTAAGGGTTAGAGTATAGGGGTTTTCCTTGGTCAAACCCCAATTTGGTAATAAAACCCTAGATAATTAAATGAAATGAGGATAGAATGATGAATAAAAAAAATGCAATGTCAAAAACTCACCAAATCCTTGATGTTGGAATCTGAAGATATTAAATGAAGTGCTCCAATGGATGACTTGATTATGCTTAGAGTGCTTGAATGCTTAATAGTTGCTTAGTTCATTAAGTGAATGAATGCTTGAATGAATGGGGGTTAAAATGAGAGGAAAAATCCTTTATTTATACTTGATTTTCTAATATTTTCTAAAAATAACACATCACAGGCCAACCTCAAGGGTAAGAGAATAAAATCTCACTAGAAAATTGAAATTATTTTGATTTTTGTGCCCAATGGGACTAAGTCACCCTAGGTGGCAACTTGGTCCCATTAGAGCAATTTTACTGGGTGTCAAGGATTGAAGTGTATTTAATGAGGTCTAATGGGAATATTCTAAAAAATACACTTGAGTAAGGTTGAAAAGTGTATTAAGGGGTCATTTAAACATAAGAAAGGGTCAATTTAGTGATGACAAGACTAGAAATGTGTGAGAGTTCATTACAACTCATTACAACACTTTGAAATAAGATTTGGTAAGTAATAATAAGGGGTTATTTAGGTAAATTATAATGAAAGGGTCCTTAAAAAGTGTGAAAGTGGGTTACAATGCTTCATAACACTTTTACAAGACAACCTAGAATTCTTAATGATTCTCAAGGGTCCAAGACCTAATGTGAATGTGCTGACCACATTACAACATTAAATCTAGGAAAAATAAAGCCAAAGTCCACTAGAAGGGCCTGAACATGAGAAAAAGTGGAAGGGTTATTTTTTCCATGTCCACACTCTCTTAGAATTAGTTCTACAAGACCATCACAATGTTGCACATCACCATGTGCTATATCAAGCTACACATCACCATGTGCTATATTAGGCTACACATAATCATGTACTATATCAGGCTGCACATCACCATGTGCTATATTAGGCTACACATCACCATGTGCTATACCAAGTTGCACATCATAACATTTATTATTTTCATCAACTACATTTGTTGAATCATAAAAGCATCAACTTCTACGAGATGGTGACACTGTATCTTTTCTTTCATTTTGTTTTTTCTCCACATTTTCTTTGCACTCTTTTTGTTGAAAACAAAAAAAATATCATATTATGTCATATACATAAAGCTCTTGCCTATAAAATTTCATTGAACACTATTACAAAAATAATATACTACTTAGTGGATTTACAACTTGCTCACTTGTCAAACCGAGACTCAAAAAAACTCATTATTCTTGGCCACTTTATCACTACACACATGCTCATATTTTATCATTATAAATTTAATATTCTCATCACTATCATCTAGTTTGTGCCTTACAATCCCTCCCTTCATTTCCTAAAGTCGAAATAAACAATAATGTATAAATCAACAACTTGAATCAGTAAAACTTTATTGAGTTCATAAGTTGATAACTATTGAATTTCCAATCCATTGATAATTTCAAATGGAAATTTAAAATAGAATTCAGTTTACATATTAAAAGGAATTTGCAATCAAAAACCAAGAAGATGTTTACAATTATAGGTATCAGAAAATTTTCGTTAGGGATATATTCACAAGAAAATAACTCATGAAAACATAACACAAGTAGGATGAAGGAAAAACATAGTCTATTTCATCATGAGGTATGATAGAACCTTAAAAAATTTCCTAGTTCCATCATTATAATTAACCTTGAGATCCATGACCTGAGCCTTGACCCTTATATTCCATTTTATTTTTTTATTAATCCTCCCCATTGTAAATAAGCATATATTTTTTTAAGGTCTAACTAACTCTGAAGGACCTATACAAAGCCAAACATTCATCACATATACTCAAGAAAAAAACATGTATAGCTAAAAACATTCAAAATCCCTTAACATTCTATTACCATCATCCCTTAATAGTAGTATGAACTCTTGGCAGGTTAGTGGTGTGTAAGAGACAACATGAAGATATTTACCACCATATCACTGAAGTATTATGATAAGGACATGCTTGAGTGGTATGAGATAATTTAAATACATCATAAACCACCATACCATGAGAAGGAAAAATGAAGGGTATGGTATAATGGCATAACCTAGGCATGCAATGAGGAAGATCATAATGGCATGTGGTAGGGTGATATGAACTGCTATACCGAGGAATGATGTGACAAAGCATGCAGTAAAGCAGTAAGCCATATGTGCTCATTAATGTAAACCATAGTACCGTGGGTTAAACAAGTCAAGCTTGTGGTATAGAGGTAAGGATCCCACTACCCCATGGTGAAATGCAAAGAAGCATGTGGTATAGAAGTGCATACCCCTCTATCCCACAATAGTTATAGAAAGTGGTGGCGATAAAGTAGTATTAAATGCATGAATCACATCAACCCTCCGATCTTGTAAAATAAATGGTGCATGTTCAAACTTGAACTACAAGAAAAATATTTGGCATAAGGTTGATCTATTAATGTTGACATGGCTGAGCTCAGAATCCATTAAACCAAGAATTTGACATTTTATTTCCACTCATTTGCAAAAATTATCGTGCGGAGAGTTGGGAGTTCAAGGAGGTTAAGCTCTGCAACCATCATAACCTGGGTAAGTGCACAAAACTCATTGTGAAATAAGTTTTAAAAGTACAAGATTGTTTGAAACTCTACATTTCAGAAGTATAGGAGAAGTAAGATAGTTAAACATCATGTCACCCAAGAAGAAAGAACCTAAAACTAAAAAGGACATCATGCCACCCAAGAAGAAAGAACTTGAAAATAAAAAGGAAGAATCTAAGGTTAAAAAGAGGTCCTTCCAACATTCTATCTTGGATATTCTCCCTGAATCAATTGAGACAAGATTTAAGAAATTTTTTCAAGATGTGGCTCATGGTTGTAGAGATGCCCTTATCCCTATCTCTAGGTGGGAACTATTCTAGTACTTTTATGAGAAAATGGAGGGAAAGATTTTGATTTAAAATCCATGGGAATTAGATTTGGCCAAGACAATTGTCCCAAATATAATTTTATAGATGTAGATTTCATCAGAGTATTGGCTCAGACTTATCATCCTACTAAGTTAGGTTTGTGAGATTACCAAATGGTTCACCATTATTTGTGTTGACTAAAGCGTCCGTCATTGAATGTTTTGACCTAAACAAACAAGCCCCAACTAAAATTTATTTGCAAAGAAGTCAAGAATAATATACTAGATTTAGGAGAACCTATAAAAGTGATGAAGTCACCATTTACATGAAAAGGGGTGTGAACAATAGGGTGATTCCTATATCCCCTTTTACTATTGAACCATTTCATGTCTCATCTATTTCTAATTCTATTTCAAGAAAACCTACTTTTCTCTCTTTCAAGTACTTGGAATAGATGGAGAAGAGCGAATTCCAGTTAGTTTAATGATGATGGCTATGAGGATATGAAACCCTAAGACATATATTGAATATGATTTTTCCTCATATCTTGAGAAAGTATTGCATGAAGAACTTTTGTAAGTGAAGGAAAGTAGAGCCCCCATAACATTTAGGAAATATTCTTTCTTGTGCCACCTGATATTATATCAAAATAAAGAGTATGTAACAAAAGGATGTGTTTAGGTAATATTGACAAGTAGGGGAATTTGCTGCCAGTGCAATGATAGTGTTATATATGGGATAATAGATGTAAGAATTCAAATTATGTGATATTCCAATGACTTTGTGTACATAATTATGAGAGTTCTTGGCCACTAACCACCAAGATTACACACACTTGTGCTACAACTATTAAGACCTTTGACTTTGAAACCTAAGCAAGGCCATACTCATAACTTCAGTGATTGTTTTTTTCTACCAGATATCACAATAATCAGGATTTATAGATGCCCATAGGCCCATATATAATGCCAAAGTTTTTTCCCCCTTCAATTATCCTTTTTAGAGTTCATGTGGTAGATTATATGGATGGAAAAGGATGTCATGCATAAGCAAAGGAAGGGTACATAATTTCTACCCAATTTAACATGTGGGGAATTATCGGTGGGATTTGGTACACTTGAAGAGTTGCAAAATTATCTAAAACAAGGTACTCTTTAGAGTCTAGAAAGGAAAGAGCTTTTGACCCTAAGGGTCACATGAATTTTGTAAGACACACCATCCTTACCAAGGCTATGGTTGCTCACCAAATTGATTATGAAGAAGATGTAATCAGAAATTGTTTCACTCCTCAAGAGGTATATGAGAGAAGGAGAAAATAGGAAATTATGAAAAGGCTTGGGGAAGAAAGAAAGATGAAGCACAATGATTTCTTGGGGTATTTTGTAGAGGAAGAAAATCCTCTCAAGAGGATTGATAGGATGATTGATAAGTTTCATGGATTATGTAAGACTGCAACAGATATGGGGAGACTTTCCAAATTATCTCCCAAAAGGCCGAGTGGTATTGTAATTACAGAACCAACTCTGAATATTGTTTTAGTATGTCATTCTTCTCCAAGATCACCTCCTAAACAACCACCTTCTAAAAAAAGACACGATAGATAGAACCACTTGTTTCCTATGAAATAAGTGAGGAGGTTGGAGATACAGAAGAAGCACTTGATGTGTTAAGAAAGATCAAGGATGATGTTGAAGTGGACCAACCTATGCTTGAAACTAAAGACCACATGCCTAAATCTAGAGTCGATATTGAGGTACAAGGAGAAAGAGAAATGCATGTGGGTGATAGGGTAGTTTTAGCTCTCAAGTTCTTGGAAGATGATGAATTTATCAAACCCCTAAATTTAAAGACTTGTCCATTAAGATGAAAATTAGATAGTTTTAAGTGAGGGTTGGAATAAATAAGATGGGAACTGAGGAATCCCAACATTACTAGATAGTCTAGTCCAAAATTTTAATGAATTAAGGATTAATAATAATAATGTCAACCCATAAGAGGCTAAAGAGATTATTTTGAAAATTAATATACTTATTGTCCCTAGTATGGAATTAAAGAAAATGTTTTTACTTGATCAAGTGAGAACACATGAAGACCCAATTTTGATTGTTGAGTTTGACTCAGATGAAGGGGTAAGTGGCACAGGGTATAACCCTAAGCTTGAAACCTTGGTATTTTGGGCCAAAAAAAAGAGTATGTACAAAAACGAAGGTTACTAGCTATAGTGCAAGAAATGAAAGGGACAACTATGGTGAAAAAATTAGAGGATACCGGTGCTGTCATAATAGTGGTTTACAATTCCTGAGAGGAATGAATTTTAGCTGAAATCACATATTTTTAGAAAATATAATGATTTAATCCTTAAAAAGTTTCATTTTAAGGATTCCAATTGAAGAGTGTTTGATCAAATCACCTTAGATCGAACCCCCTTGGATAGAACCTCTCTAGTTTTAAACCATACCTATAAATGCGTCTCCTTTACACCTATCAAAATGCTGATAAAAAATCACTTTTGATTTAGATTTTGGGGGATCAAATGAATTCATTTAAAATTTATTTCAAATGATTATGGTATTCCTCAGAAAAAGCTATCCAATGAATATAATTTTAATATGTTTTGGTTTTGTTATGTATTTGTTTTTTAAGTTTTATTAAACATAGGTTTTTCATCTAAAATGAATTTCTTTGTTCTTCACATGTGGAAAAATAGAAGATTATTAAAAAAAAAAATTGAAAAATATGAGTGCACTAGATATTGAAGTCCTTGATCCAACAAAAAATTAAATTAAATTTTGACATATACAAAAAAAGTTACGCTGCTATACACTGACTGTGAATAATTCTTTGAAATTTTTTTGACTTTGAAACTTGATTAAGGAAAAAATATTCAATAAAAAACTATCTAACCAAGTGGAAGCACTAGATATCAAAGTTACAAATCTAAATTTGAAAGAATTAGAATTTTATCTTTCATGGAAAAAAAGTTATGCGTTATACGGTGTGAGTCACTTTTTAAAAATGTTGTTTTCTGAAAAAAATCTATTTTCGTGGGAGATGGAAAAAGAAGTGCAATTTGATTCCAAAAATTTTGAAAAAAATATTTTAAGAATCTACAGAAAAAAATTTGATGAGACTCTAGTTTGCACCATCTTCAAATTCCTCACAGTTTAGCTGCTATAGGTGCCCGAATGTGAAGATTTAGTTAAAAATAATAATTTCAGTGTCTAGTTTGACCAAAAATTGTAAACCACTATTATGGGATCACTCATACATCTCCTCTAGAAGTTGTAACCATGAAAATGCATTCAGATATGTTCACTCAAGCAGTAGTTAAGGAGATGGAAGCTAGATTGGGAGAGTACAAAAAGGAACAAAAATTTTTAAATGATGAAGTCAATAAATTGTTCATGGAAAATGTGAAGTTGAAGGAAAAATTAAAAGGAGCACACCCCTCACAGAACAAGGAAATAATGTTATACTAGCCTCCTCTTCCTCCACCAGTTAAAGAAATCCAACAATGAAATCCAACAATGAGGGTAAGGAATGAGTGAAAAAGAAAATTTGCAATTTTTTAGAGAAGGTCCTTGAGGATAGGATAAAGCTAATTGTGGATAAGTTGGAAAGTGTGTATGATTGCTACAACTCATTGACACAGGAAATTGATCAAATGAAAAAACATGTACCCATACTAGATCACCTTTCTAAGAATTGGAATCTCATACACAACACATTGGTAACCTTGTGCAAAGTCTTACAGAGGAGTATTGAGGCTCTTGCAACATTAAAACCTACAAAGCTGATGGAAAAAATAGTTATAGATGAATTCCAATATATACAAGGAGAGGACCAAAAGATCAAAACAATAATAGATTCATTTCGTATTCTAAAGCAATGGTTTATTCCATAAATATTGAAAGATGATGGCCAATTGAAGGACCTCAATGAATGGAAGAGTGAATTTGGCCATATTGTTCCACATTGCATCACTTATATACAAAAGGATGGTGAGTTGAGTCTTGACAGGTTTGAATTAATCATGGATGGAGTAATAGCCTTGGATGTTGGATATTCTAAGTTTATCATGGATGGAAAGGTGTTACTAGATAGTCAATGGAAGATTCACCTTGCAAATATATTGAAATTTCAAGAATACAAATGGCCACATGATTATACAGTGTAGAGTGGGAGAAAAAGTATTTGGGTCCTCCCAAATAGTAGGCCTTGGGGTTATCACTGTGGAAGAATTGGACATTCAGATACACTAATATACAGAAAGGACCTTGAACATATCTTCAATGATCATAGGTTCCTTACAGAGATTAACAGACTATGGTGTGATGAGTGCTACAGAATTCATTAGTTATCTACTTTCTTTGATTTATGTTTTAAGCATAACTAATTTTTATTTTATATGAAGAGGCATGAATTTTGAAAAGATGCCATATTTTGTAATGGTCTTAAGCTTGTTACTTCTCTTATAAAAGAGAAACCAAGACCGAATTTTGATATCATCATCATAGGAATTTATAGAAATATATATGAGGAGACTTTTGTTATATGAGGAGACTTCTATTAGATGGAGAAGAATATTTAATTTGGTTCTCAAATTTTGGTCTCAATTATTTGTTGATAATACTATTTATGATTGGATTTTTTATGTATTTTAGGTGGGAATATAGGGGTATATTATGGATGTGGTATTTTAGATATCATTTTATTGAAAAGATTGAATAATTTTCTAATTTTATAGTCTCTTAGTTTTAGTTTTCAATGTCAGTCAGACCTAAGAGATAATTTTTTTTGTTATAATGAGGCTTATTTCACCTAATTGTAGTGTAGAAAAATGTATCCCTTTTCATTTTCACACTTGATATGGGAATAATTAATGATAAATTGGACTTAATGTCACCTTGATCTAGTGTTGTGAGGTGTTTTACACATCCACATTAGGTCTTGGGCCCTTTTTAAGATAAATTAACCTAACTTTTACTAATTTAATGTTGTAAAATGTATTTATTTACATCTTCACATTAAATTTGGGAGGCTTGTAAATCAAGTGGATATTATCTAGTGTTGTAATGTGTTTTACACATTCACATGGGATTTAGGGACCTTCTAAGCTAAATAGATCCATTTTTTCCTTAATTTAGTGTTGTAAAGTGTTTATTTACACTTTAACATTGGATTTTGGGCCCTCTTACATTTATAAACTTAATATCATCATTAATATGCCCCTATGACCCCATATTATGCATCCTGAGGCCTATTTTAACTAAAAACCTAACAAGATCAACATATAAACCTAAATTCTCCACTCCTCGACATTCTAGTAGGAAAAATAGCCCCTGTGGTACCCATTTTCCACCTTGGGAAATGAGTACCATCCAGGTGGGACTCATTCACCCAGAGTGATGAATGAATCCCATTTGAGATATTTTTGAGGTTTGAGCAGGAAAAACTATGTTTTAAGTTCAAATTTCTCCTATGTCAGCCTTAGGGATCAAATAAATGGTCATGTGAGTGGATTTCCTATATAAAAAATCTTTCAAATGCTCATTTCACACAAGCAACATAAGCCTACATGTTATCAAGTCAAGCAAGCAAGAGTCTAGAATTCAAGATTATTTCTAAGGCATTCAAGGGGAAAATTCTTCATCAATTGTTGCAGCAATTCAAGATCCATCATTATGTCAAGCCAGTAAAGCATCAAACATTTTATTGAGCTAGTGTTGTGATGTAGCATTGAAGATCCAATATTGAGCATTGTTTCATTCCTATTATCAAGATCAAGATCTACATCCTTCATGGACATTTCATGTTGAGTTATAGATTTATAAGACATCATTTACAAGACATCATTCAAGGTATCATTGTTCATGTTTCATATCCCATGTTTCATGTTTCATGTCCTTTATTCATTGTTTCATCATTTGGTTTAATTACCTAAACGGGGTTTGACCAAAGCAAACCCATATTCCCTAACAATTAACACTTTTTCTCTCTCTTTGTGTGATTGCAAATCCAGGTGTCTAAAAGGTCATCTATAGCCCTAAAATTAGAGTTTTAGATCTGAGAACCTGGAGGAACAGATTCAACGGACTGAGAGGAATAGATATAGACTTTGAATTTCCAAAAAAATCCAAACTAGATTCATTCACCACAAGTGGAAAATGAGTCCCACTATAGTATTTTTTTAGAAATCTTTGCAGATTTGGATACCCATTTGGCTAAAACTTGATCTTGTGTAGAGACCCAAATTTGTGACTGGTTCACCTAGAATGGAAAATGAGTCCCATTAGGCCAAAAAATTAGGTTTTTTAGGATTTCAGAGCTCCATTCCATCTCAAACAAGTTTCCAGGTGCACACTTTCTATTTTACATTTTTTTGTTTTGCTTTGTTTACATTTCCAAGTCATTTAGTGAAGCATTGAATCAAACTAGGTTTTGTGTTTAATCTTGCATGTCATTATCTTTTCCAAGTTTAAACTTGGTGGTGAACCCCTCTTGTAATCTAAAATCATACCCTAGGATACCCTATTGTCAGATCTCTTCCTTCACTCTTCGTTGGGTTGAGGCCTCTAGGGCATCCTTGAATGTTAGCTGGAGAAAAGTGATGTTCTATGTCCTAAACCATAAATCATTCATTTTTC
This sequence comes from Sequoia sempervirens, assembly GCA_007258455.2. Lineage (NCBI taxonomy): Eukaryota > Viridiplantae > Streptophyta > Pinopsida > Cupressales > Cupressaceae > Sequoia > Sequoia sempervirens. The sequence continues at coordinate 99,156,518 of VDFB02193867.1, forward strand.
AACTAATCACTAATGTTAAGATTTCTATATGTATTATTAAATCATAGATGTTCATTATTTTTTCCTTCACACAAGCATATTCAATGCATGTGGAGACTAGAATTTGTATTACAAACTAAAGCTAGATCATCTAGGGAATTCAAGAAAATTCTAGCATCTAGAAAACATATATAGGACATACAAGAAATTATATTCTAACTAAACAAAATTAACTTCAACCAAAGTAAGAAAACTAAGAAGAATGAATTACATTCAATAATAAATTACACCATACATATGAGAAAATTTTAGGTGACAAGCTAACCTCTTAAGGTGACATGCTAGTTAAGGTGACAAAACATCATCATAATCATCTGCATTGTTGATTGCATTGAATTGCACATATTTCAAACTCAAAGAATTACTTCACATTGTATAACTAATAACTAGATGCTGATAGATGACAAAAATTCAATTACAATATAGATTTTACAAAGCCAACCTAAGTATTTATGCAATTACTTCACATTGCATAACTAATAACTAGGAGCAACTGCCAATTGAATTTTCTTGTGATGGCATTCCATAAGACCACATTTCTTTGAGGTATTTTTTCAAACAGTTCACTACATTGTCTATGCTACCACATTTTTCATACATATTGTCTACCAAATCATTTTATCAAATAGTTTTATGTTGATGTACATTGCCTTGTTGCTATGGCTAAAATCCTAAAACAAGTGCTTTCGAACAAGCTATGGATTATTGGAAAAAATATATCAAAGAATAATAGTAAGAAATAGCATAGACAAGGTAGTGAACAAGTTGAAAAAATGCCTCAAAGAAATGTGGTCTCATGGTGATGGAATTCCATGACAATCCATAACAATTTGCTTTTCATGGAATTCACCATGGCATTCCATCACCATGAGACCACATTTCTTTGAGGAATTTTTTCCAAAGTTCATTGCCTTGTCTATGCTGCCACATTTTTCATACATGTCTACCAAATAATTTTATCAAACAATTCACTACCTTGCTGCTATGGCTAAAATATTTCAAACAAGCTATGGATGCTTGGAAAAAATATATCAAAGAATAACAGTAAGAAACAAGCTATGGTCTCATGGTTTATTTTGGTGTGAAAATCAGCGTGATTTTATTTTGATTTATTTGTAGGTTTTAAATGTATATTTTTGGCAATTTTGTTGTTTGAAATGGGGAAAAATCTTTGTGATTAGTTTTGTACACTTTTTAATTGTAGGATTCTCATAGTTAGTGAAAAAGGTAGTGTTCATGAAGGAATGGAAATATGTGTAGAGCCTTTGAATTATACCTGTATTGTGCAATGGCATTAAATCATTTAGCAAACCATTTTTTCTTCACAGGGCAGAATTTTCTTGTGGAAAAGTTGACTGAGACAACTCTTGTTTCAATTGACCACCCTCTCATCAAATCTCATTCACATTATAATATTTCACGATCTTATCATAGTAAAGGTGATTATGACACCACTGGCCACTACTACATGACATCAATCAAGGAAAGCCAAAGGACACAAGATTTTTTGGACAAGTTCAATTGAAGTTTGGAGATCTTAAGAGTTCTCTCTCAAATTTTGAAAAGGTTCTAGAGGTCCACCCTAGGAACTATGAGAGATTAGAATTTTTAGGCCATATATATTCTTAGCAAGGGCAAGCAGAGAACGATTTGGAAAATTTAAGGAAACTCGCATAGATAGATGTGATGCCCATGCATTTATCAAGATGGGTGAGTTATTAATATCAATAGACCCCAGTGAATCCTTAGATTCTCTTAAGATGAAAAAGTCTCTTTTGAAGAAGAGTAGAGAAGAAGTACCCATTGAATTATTAAGGGTATGTGCATGATCATCATGGAAAAATTAGGCCCTTAAGTGGCAAAAAATTTAGAAAAATCAGAGTTAGGAAACTTGACGTAAAAATTTGAATAAGTTATCTATATTATTTCAAAAATATGTAACAATAAAATCTATAGAAAATTGAATGTAGTTTCTAAACTACTAGGTTTTTTAAAAAAAAAAAACTCTATTTGGTGAAAATTTGAAATTTCAATGCAATAGTACTTAAATTTTAGGGAAAAGTAAAAGTAGGTGTTTGTTGACCACCCTAACCACAATAAAATGATAATATTTTTTTATAATATTTTAGATATAAGTAGAGGACTCATGTCCGATGTAATGCATATTTTTTGCAATTTTTTTCCAAGTAAATAATTAATTATGATTTGTTATTAGAAATTTAAAAAAAAACTCGTGTCTGACCACCTTAACTTGGTCAAAAATTCATGAAATTTAATTTTATTTTTTAATCCTATATTATACAAAGCATATAATGTGACATGTTTTGTATTCAAAAAATATGATACCATTTGAAAGCTATAGATTTTTTCAATCACCTATCAATCAAGACTTTAGTCATAATTTGAATAGAAATGAATAAAATTTACTTATTAAATTCAAAGTATAGCATAATTTATATTGGTGGAAAGCTGAGAATCTCCTTTAAAACCCTTTTGTTTCATCAATTTTGGGCAAAAGTCATCAGCCACATACCCATCATATTGCCACTTTTTGGCCCATCATGATCCTGCACATACCCTTAAACAACATTAGGGTTCTTCATTTTGAGCATGATGAACTAGAGTTGGGTCAACAAACTTTTATGGAGGCATTAGGAAATGGCATTTGGGTTGAATTCATAAATAAAATCCCTAGTGCTAATTTTGTAGATTTTGTTGTGCGCTTTAAGGATATGGAATTATTCCATTGACTAGAAAAAGGTGGTGTTTCACTTGAATTACCATGGGATAAAGTCACAACACTATTTAATCTTGTTAGGTTTTTTGAATAGCTACATGATATTGATAAAGAAAATTATTTTTTATAGGCTAAAATTGTTTTTGTTTCCTGATTATGTGGATGCATATCTATGTCTTGTAGCCATGGATCAGGCTTGGAATGATATCTAACTAAGCCTAGAATTGATTTGGGATGCACTTATGGTGGATAAAAACTCATAAAATGCTTTATGTATGCTTGTGAGCATGGAATTGAAAATAGATTTGACTTGCTTAAAGAAATAGAGACAATTAAAGTAGCATGCCAACTTGTCTTGGTTGTTGAAGTAAAACGAAAAGCTAATGAAGAAAGAATGATCATTCAAATGGAAAGGAAAAAACAAGATGAAGAACTTTGGCAGGTGATGTAACAAGAGGAGAAATTTGAACATGTGAAGGAATTATGGAAGAGTAAGCGTAAGGACGAGGATGATGAAAATGATGAGGTTGGTCAGTCTAAGAAGAAAAAGAAGATGGAAAAGAAGGAAAAGAAGAATGATAAGGACCGCGAAGCTTATGATTCTTATATGGAGGAACCTAATGCAATTACCATGGAAGGAGAGGAAAATTATATGAGTGATAAGGTATAAGATGATGTAGAAAATTCCCAAGATCTTCTTGCACCTGTAGGTCTAGAAGACTCTGATGATGGTGATAAAAAATCTCTAGTTTTAGCAAAATCGCAAAGGAGACATGTGCATACTCTAATTTTGAAGATGATGAACCATTGCAAAAATAGAGTCTGAGAGAAGATGATCCATATGATGATGATTTCTAGGCTTCTTGAGCTTTAACCAAACCTAGCTCCTATATTCCAAGAGAAAAATCCCTAAGGCTCATGGGAAATGAATGATGATCATTTGAGTTTCAACTTGGTTTCATTTCGAAAAGGGGACATTACATTGTACAAGATTTGTTTAACAACAAAATAATTTAATTCACCCATTTGGGACTACAAAATAAAAATAGATGAATTAATCTATTTTCAATTATAGGTTCTTTTAATCTAGAATTTGATAGAAAGATAAAGCATAATACATTGAAGGACAAAACAAATGTTCTAAAATAAAGACTAAAATAGGTTTCCCATAAAAAACAAGAAAGAGAAAAAAATGAAAAGATAAAATATAGATGATTCATTTGAGGTTTTTGATAAGATCTCTCATTTAACTATGTCAAATGGATTTGGAAGAGACAAAGCATATTTGATTGACTAAAATTTTGAGGTAGCTTATCCATCGTCATTGTATGCATCATCTTCTCTTGGAATCTGTTTCTACAATGCACCAAGAGAAGATGATGCATAAAATGACAATGGATAAGCTACCTCAAAATTTTAGTCAATCAAATATGCTTTGTTCCTTACAAATCCATTTGACATAGTTAAATGAGATCTTATCAAAAACCTCAAATGAATCATCTGTATGTTATATTTTCATTTTTCCTCTTTTTTATTTTTTATGGGAAACCTATTTTAGTCTTTATTTTAGAACATTTTATATGTCCATCAATGTATTATGCTTTATATTTCTATAAAATTATAGATTAAAAGAACCTATACTTGAAAATAGATTAATTTATCTATTTTTATTTATAGTCCCAAATAGGTGGATTAAATTATTCTACTGTTAAAAAAATATTATACAATGCAATGTCCCCTTTTCGAAATGAAACCAAGTTGAAACTCAAATGCTCATTGTTCATTTCTCATGGGCTTTGGGGATTTTTCTCTTGGAAAATAAGAGTATAATAATAAATCAAGAGGATATTAATGTCATAAAAGCAGCCACTTAATTTTTGGCATAGAGACTAGAAAATGTTTATGCTACAAATGGGTCAACCATTGTGCTAGCTGAAAGGGGTTAATTTGATATTGCAAAGGAAATTTTTACACTAATAAGTTGTTGGAAGAAACATATTTTTTTAGATGCCTGATGTGTGGGTAAATCTAGCACATGTTTACTTTGTACAAGGATAGTTTACGCTTGTAGTGAAAATATTTATGCTGCAAATGTGGTAGCCATTGTAAAGTGTTGGCACAAATACCAAGAAATGTGTATGCTGCAAATGGGGCAGCCATTGTGCTACCTGAAAGGGGTCAATTTGATATTGCAAAGCAAATTTTTGTACATAGGTACAAGAAGCTATTGTAGGAAACATCTTTGTTCAAATTCCTGATGAGTGGGTAAATCTAGCACATGTTTACTTTACACAAGGACAGTTTGTGCTTGCAATGAGAACGTATCAAAATTGTTTGAGGAAATTTATTCTAGTACTGACACCCAAATTTTATTATATTTAGATCAAACACATTATGAAGCAAAATAGTGGCAAGATTTGAAAATAACATTATTAAGAGCAGTAGATTGTAACTACTGTAAGTTGTCAATTAGAAAGCTATATATATATTTTTTAATGTAATGAGGGTTTTGAATTAGCTCTAATTTTGCAATAGGGGGTATCCCCAAATCCGACTTAATTGTAGAATTCAAATACTTTGCAACAAACACTAAAGTCCTTTCCTACCTTTTTAAAATTCTCTAGGTCCTCTCCAAACAATCTTTATCACCCATGCAAGTCCCGTAACTCAAAATGCCTATTGTAGTTTGCACACTCAACTACTATAAGTCAAAACCATGCGCCTTAGTGCCAAGATAACCTGTTGCAATAATGTGTTCAAGCTCTACAATGAACGAGGTCTAGAATGAATGCGAATAAATGCAAATAAACATGAATTCATGAATCACACCAATACATCACACTAATAATTGGCCAGAATGTTTTTTTTTAAATTGTCTAATTTGTTTTTGGTGACTAACTATTTAGTCATTTTTATTTCTATGACTAAATAATTTTTTATTCAACAAACAAATTAGTCATTTATTTACTCATTTATAGTTGAGTTGCAAAAAATTAGTAAAATTTGTTGACCCATGGGTATGTGTAGGATCATGATGGGCCAAAAAGTGGCAATATGTAAGTGATATGATGGCCCATGTGGCGGACAACTTTTTTTTACCCAAAATTGATGAAATGAAAAGGGTTTTTAAAGGAGATTCTTAGCTTTCCACCAATATAAATTATACTTTACTTTGAATTTAATAAATTATTATTATTCATTTTCTATTTGAATTATGACTAAAGTCCTGATTCATAGGCTAATTAAAAAACATCTATAGCTTTCAAATGGTATCGTATTTTTTGAATCCAAAACATGTGTCACATTTTATGCTTCACATGCTATAGGATTTAAAAAAAAGAAAAAATGAATTTTATGAAGTTTTGACCAAGTTAAGGTGGTCAGACGTACAAGTTTTTATTTTTTTTAAAGTTGTAATAAAAAATTCATAATTAATTATTTACTTGGAAAAAAATTACAAAAAAATATGCATCACATCGGGACATGAGTCCTCTACTTATATCTAAAATATTATAAAAAAATATTATCATTTTATTGTGGTTAGGTGGTTAGATACACCTACTTCTTATTTTTCCCTTTGAAATTTAAGTACTACTACATTGAAATTTCAAATTTTCACCAAATAATTAAAAACCTAGTAGTTTAGAAACTACATTCAATTTGCTACAAATTCTATTCTTACATGTTTTTGAAATAATATAGATAAATTATTCAAATTTTTATGTCAAGTTGCCTAACTCTGGTTTTTCTAATTTTTTTTGCCACTTAAGGGCCTATTTTTTCCATGATGATCCTGCACATACACCCCTTTGACATTGATTTTGAAATTGATGTCAAGGGTTATCTTGGCATATACTCAACCATTCTGTGTTGAATGAAAGCTATGGTTAGTATTGGTTTGACACTCATTCAGGTGATACATGATGATTAGATTAAACTGTGGACTTAAAGTACTCCTGAAATAGGTTTGATTTGATCTTTAGAAATGTCCTCCTCTGTTCATCCTAAAGTGTCAATTCAGGAACTTAGGCATTTGAACCATGTTGTAGCAATATGCCGAAGGGCTGAAATTAATAAACAAAGGGTTGATGGATGAAAACTAATGTAATTTTCATTTGAACAGAATTTTGATTGGTAGACTTTTTGTCACAAGTGTGACAGGAACCTATGAAGAAATAATTTTGCAACAAAAAATAGATTACTGGTACATGGTAGAACAAAAGTGAAAATATATGTAGCATAATGAAAATCCATCTTAAAATAACATGAACAAAATCAAAGTTGAACTATTGAGTGAAAATAGACTTTTGACACCAATTGATTATTCAACTTCTTAGCTCATAATAATTGTGTTAATCGACATCTAATTGTCCTTAATCCTGGTAACAAGTGACTAATGAAATATATATGTAGATAGATATTAAATAAACCAACACAAATTACACTAGCAAGTATTAGACAAATCAATTCCGATTAATACTTTTGCAAAAATGGATTATGCAAATAAAGGATCGAACAAACAATACAATAATGAAATTAATTGAGTAACTTATAAAATCATAATATACATTACCACACACACAATCCTAATGCAACGATCACCAACAATTGAGGAAGTGGGCCTTACCTTCGCTGTTTATTAAATGATGAAACTCACAAAGACAAAATTAATCCATAATAGCTTTCATTTATCCGAATTACACTAACATAGTATAGATTTTAAAAAATCACCAAAGTTTGATTTCGATTATGTATATGTATATCCGATTTCAGCGTACACACATATATATACATATTGTAACTACCTATACTTCTAACAATCCTTCAAATGTAATCAAATACATGTTTTGGTTTTTTGTGGCTTTCAGTCAACAACCATTAAATGATAATAAAAAATAGTTTAGAGTCTTTGACAATATCCTGAGAACATAACAACTTAGAACATAATTGCTAATCTTGACGAATAGAACCAAAATGACAAAATGACTTCAGCAGCTTAGTCATCCCTCCACCAATGCCCTTCATGCTCATTTTCAACCATTAAACACTACTTGTTACCAAAATCGCAAAGATAGTTAGCAACAATCAACAAAATTGGTATTTTCACTAGTTTTTACCTTTCCATCTATTTCACGAAATACCTTCAATTCATTAATGAAAAGTGACAAGAACGATAGGAAACACTAGGAAAAATGACAAGGGTTAAAGAAAATAATAGGTAAAATAATGGCATTTTTTTCCCCCGTCAATACATGTATTCAAGTGACATGATTCTTGTATACATTTGTGCAAGTTTATTGAAGAATCAATTCTATTGGTTTGGTTTATTGCAAGACATATTTCATGAGTTAATGAGTGGTTATTGGGGAAGCATTTGTGAAAAATATTCTTGGTATTTATATTTATAGTTGATGGTCCTGCATTTTGTAATTTGGATTATATTCATCCATCATTGATCAATTTATTGATCAATGATTGATATTGCATTGACATTTTGGTATAAGTTTTGGACTTTTATCTTGACTTGAAAGCACATGTTTTATCATTTCAGCATGAGACACTATTGTGCTTGATTAAGTTGTCTACGCATCATGAAGGTTGATTAATTTAAGGTGATCATGCAAATTCATGTGATAGTCGACACTCATTATTTGTTGATAATAATATCACTCATTCAACAACATGTATATATGGTTTTTATGTTTTTGAAGGAAAACATATGAGAAAAGGCCGACATAATAATTGGGAGACATAAAGAAATTATATTGATATTATTTATTCCCTAATTGTTCATTTAGTTTTCCAAAACACAAGCTATTTTTTTGTAGCTAAGCTAGGATTTTTGGAGAAGGTTGGAGAGCTTGATGGAATGAATGGTAAATTGCAGTTGAAGTTGTAGATAAATAACTTTTAGTTCACCAGAGAAGCTTATCTTTAGGGAATGCAAAGTAAAGTTGACTTCATTGATGCTAATGCTGATAACATTATTCCTTTGGTTCTATAGTTTTGAGTTGTATCAACTTTGCATTATATTCTACATGGTGTTGTTTTATTTGTATATATATGTCTGTTGGTTTGTTATACGGGGTTTGGAACCATGTTAGTAGGGAATTCTTTATATCATTTGAGGTCATTGTTATGCTATCTTAAGATGATTCTATACCTTAGTTTATTTGTTTTCCATGATCAAATATTGTTTATCAGGGTTTTTTCTTAATGATTATTCATGGGTATGTGGTATTGTGTGATAGTGTTACTCGTAGCTAGGATTCACGATTTAAATCTATTTAGCAGTTGTATTGAAAGCCTTTTTACATAGGTTTGATGTGTAAATTTGAGTTGACATGAAGAAAATGACTCTTATTGTTTGTGTGCACACTATTTATTGTATGAGTCCTTTATAATGTGGGAAGTCCATGTACAACCATGTATGCTAAAGTCTTGAAGGGTTGTGGTAAGTCTTGTGGTGTCAATCTTGGAAAGTTTGTTTTGTGTTATGTGTTGTATCGACCATGGTAAAAGGTAGGTTAGAGTTGGTTGATCACAAGTCATCTCGATGACACATCAGAGGAAATTATATTATTTTTTTGAAAGATTCATTGTGGATAGATGGAAACTTGATATGGAACATAGATTGTTTATTTAAATAGTGATTTCACACTGTTATGATTTTGGTGCTTTCACAAAGCTATTATGATGAATGTATAAACTAAATTTTAAAAAGAAGTTTTACAAGCAATGTTCAAAATAGTGGATTGCATAAACTAATCTATTTTATATTTTAAAGATTCCAAGTAAATGAATCTTTAGGATATGGAAATGTGTTAGTTTTGGGAAGTGGAAAATGCTTTGTAGTGAAACATAGAGATCCTCTATAATCGATTGTTTCAGAAATGTTATATGAGGTTGTATATGATTCTAACAGTGAGGCTTGCATTCCTAGTGAGGCATTTTGTAGCCAATGTGGCTTGTGTTGCTAGTGAGGAATTTTGTAGCCAGTGAGGCTCTCCTAGTGAGGCATTTTATGAGTGGTTTTTTATCCCTAGAGGGTTATCCACTCATGAAAATCACTATGTTATGATTATTTGTGGTTGCATTTATAATCTTGCTACTTTATTATTTTGTATTACAACATTTGAATTTGTATCCTGGTAGAAAATCTACAAATCAATTGTTACATTTAATTATACTCTTGAAATAGAACATATATTGTTTTCAAAGAGATTAAATGGTTTTTCAAATATCAGCAAGTTTATTTGGATTTTTAAGACACTAATTCACCCCTCCCACTCTCAATGTCTTTCATACTCCAACAAGTGGTATCAAATCCATACACTTGCATAAGTCTAACCAACTTAGGGGATTCCTGGTGGAGTACTTGATATGGCAAATCAAGAAAGTCTTTCTACTTCAAGACCACCATTATTTGATGGCCCTAGCTATGCTTTTCGGAAATTTAGAATGCAACATCATATAACTTCTCTAGGTTGTGAAGTCTAGCATTATAGTAGCACCCTCTATTGCAGACAAAAAAAATCCTATGAATGTGATGTGAAGGCTACAAATGTTATTTTTTATGGGCTAACTAATGATGTGCTTGTTAAAATTATGGAATGTAAAAGTGCAAAGTCCATCTAGGATAAACTATCTAGTATATATGAAGGTGATGTAAAGGTGAAAGAAGCTAAATTACAATCTCTTAGAGCCAAGTTTGAAGGCCTAAAAATGATTGAGGAAAAGAAGGTAGTTGATTACCTTCTAAGAGTCCAAGAAACTATAAACTCAATTCGTGGTCTTGGTGGAACTTTAGAGGAAAGTGTAGTTAAAAAGGTGTTAAAGTCACTAACACCTAAATATGATCCTAAAATATATGTTGTAGAAGAAAGAGACTTAAAAAAACTCACTTTAGATGAAATTCATGGTGTCTTTACAGCCTACGAAATGAGAATGTGTACTGATAATCCCACTACCAAAGAAGTTTCCTTTAAGTATATGGAAAAGAATAATGACAAAATCTGATTCAACGAAATTGGATGACAATGAGTTTGTTCTTGTGAGTAAATCGAAAAGAGGATTAGGTAGGTATAAAGGGAAACTAACTTTTAAATGTTTTAATTGTGGAAATATTGGGCATTATGCTGCTCGATTCCCTAACAAAGACTCTGAAAGCGGTGAAGAAGTTAATAGTATAGACACAGAAAGAAAAAATAAAATAACTTTAAAAAAGAAAAATGGTTTGAAAAAGAAGAAAATCTTGTTCATCAAAGATGTTGATGTAACAGAAAATGGTACAGAGGTATCCATAGAAGAAGGAGAAGAAACCATGTTCATGACAATCATTAGTTCAAATTAGAATCATAATGAAGAAATTACAGATCAATATGAACTTGAGGTGGATTTTGAGGGTGAGATGAGAAGTGCTCTAGGAGAAATTAAGAAACTCAAGGAGGCATTTTGTAGCCAGTGAGGCTCGCCTAGTGAGGCATTTTTAATTAAGTCATTGAAGCATTTTACAAGTGGTTTTTTATCCTTAGAGGGTTCTCCACTCATGAAAATCACTGTGTTATGATTCTTTGTGGTTGCATTTATAATCTTGTTGCTTTCTTGTTTTGCATTACATCATTTGAATTTATATGTTGATAAAAAATATTTAAATTAGTTGTTGCATTTGATTATACTCTTAGAATAGAACATTTACTATTTTCAAAGAGATTAAATGGTTATTGAAATATCAACAAGTTTAGTTGGATTGTTAAGAAATTGATTCACCCCCTCTCTCAGTGTCTTTCATACTCCAATATAATTTAGTCATTTTTTATTTTTTGTGATAAAATTTTAGTCACCTAGTCAGTTATTTTCTAAATTCTACTAGTGGAAAAGATCTATTAATATCCCATTAGTGGGCTTATCATAGATTTAGCTGGCTATGCAAAGAGGACCATCAAGTGCATATTTAAGTATATCGTGTGAGGAGAAAGAAATCTCAAGAGGAATTTTATTTTGGCCCTTACATGGTATAACGTCTATCACTCCTACCATATCATCCATAGTATCATGTTGAACAATATCATTGTTGTCATCATTCATGTCAACATTCATCACATCATTCTTTGTAGTTTCACTAGCTTTGACAAATGAAATGTTATGATTTCTCATGGGGTTGGTAAAGATTTACAAATTTTGGTTAGGAGGGGAAATAGACTTATTTCCTTGATCATTAACACCTCCAATAGAAAGCCAACTAAAATCAATGAGGTCTTGTACAAGATGTTTAAGATGCTTGCAATGTTCCGTATCATATACATTTTGTCGGTGATAATGATAGTAAGAATTTGTTCTATAGTTTGCAAGTAATGGTTTATTAGGATTAGGAGTATTAACATGAGGCAAGGTAATTATCTTATGTTCTAAAAGTTATGACACTGTGTTATGAAGGGTATCGAGTAAGGGAGTGAATTTTCTTTTTGGGTCTCCATAGCTAAAGGGTATCACTTCTTTTAGAATAGCTACTTGGGTATCGACATGTTGATTTGTTTGTTGAGGGAGATTTATTTAAAGGAAATCTTTATTCTGCTTCCTAAAAGGTTGGTAATTGTTTTGATTTGTAGACTCAAACTTCTTAGTTCAGGTAGAGGTTGATTTTGTATCTCGAATACTAATCGAGTTTTGATAATCACGGAGGGTAGTGCATAAGGACATGAAGGAGGGGAATTTCATCATGGTAAGATTATCTTGTATCTTACTTTATAAATTATCTATGAACATTTTTTGAAGGTGAGGGTCATGCACCTTCACATCGATTTGGGAATAAAGTGATTGATAGCACGAAATAAAGTCAGTAATCTTTTCTTCTTATTTTTGGTAATGAAGAAAACCATTCCAAGGCAGTATCCTTAAAGGATCTAGGGAAAAGCTTAGCCAAGAGTTTATCATCAAGGATAAAGTCACTACATAAGTTCGTGTAAGCAGAAACATGGTTAGAAGGATCTCCTTTCCCTCCATATTTCTTGAATCTAGGAACCTCTACACCTTGTGGGATTGGTGTTCGTAATATCTCCAAAGAAAAGGGATTGCTTTTGACATACTATGTAGGTGGGCCATTTTGATTTTGATTGATAGTGGAAACTTAGTTTTGAAGGGATCAAACGGTTTGCAATAGTTGGTTTATGATAAGGTCATTGCTTGTATTGTGAGATGGAGATGAATATGGTGGCAGGGTGTATGTGTTTGAAGGACAATGAATGGAATGCTTGTAGGTGGTAAAGTGGTAGGAGATATGATGTGCAATGCCACAAAGGTACTAGGGATGCTAGTGGAAATACCTAAGGAAGAGATCACATTTCTAGTTGGTTTCATTGTTATTGTGACTTGTGGGTTGATATATGTAGGAATAGAGGCAATGGTTGAGGGAGGAATAATTTGAATTTCTCCTTGGCTTGTAACATTGTTCGAGGATAAAGAACAATTAGTGTTTGAGGTAAGGTGTTTTCCAAAGATCTGCATTAAGTTATGTGTGAGCTCTATTCCATCTTCTTTTTTAATCATTTGATGCAAGGCATCTATAAGAGGGATAGTAATAGTTGAAATATATTAGGTGCTTTAACTTGAGTTTGTAGGTTTGCTAGGTCTTCATGAATTTGGATTATGTTTTCTTGTGGAACACTAGCAACCATTGTTTCAACATGTGTCACACTACTTGAAGGAAAGGAATTGTTAAGGGTATGGTCCATACCTAGTGAACTAGTGTCAAGACTAGGAGTGAAAGAGCTAGACAACCCAAGATCCATGATCTGATTGTGCTATCACGGGATTACATGAGTCTCAAACTTCATCTCACTATAGTGTTAACAATAGGACACCAAGTAGAAATTCTCATGCAAGGGGTACTAAATGCTAGATGGATTCAAATGCAATTTAAGCTAAATGCAATGAAATGAATATAACAAAAACTCTATAAACTAAAATAGAAAGCTATCAACAGCAAATAGGAGCACAAAATTAGTGTTTAAATTCTAAAAACTATAATTTAAAATATGCACTGGGACTAAATCACCCAGTCGGGTGTATGAGTCCTAGTGAGGATTTTTTTCACAATTTAAAAAAAATTTAAGTGTTTTTATGCTTTTTGTTTGTATGATATGTAGACTAAATACAAATGCAGCTTTTAGTTGATTCTCAATGATGCAAGATGCAAAAATGTAACCTAAATGCACTTTCACTAATGTAAAATTTAGAAACCATAGATTTTAATTAACTAATATAAAATGCAATGCAATGTTAATGAAAGAAAGGATAATAATGCACTCCAAATCAAATTATGATGTTCAAAATGCAAGATCACCAAAATGAAATGTATGAAAATGGTTGCTTTATGGTTTAGGACATAAAACAACACATCTTCCAATCATTCCTTTGAAGGGAAACCCTAGACATCTAAATGTAAAGGCGAAATAAATATTGCAATAGGGATACTCTAAGATCTAATTAGAAACCAAATGAGGGTTCACCACCAAGCTAGGGCTTGGAGAGACTAATGAAATGCAAGCTTTCACTAAATGACCTAAAAATGCATGTAAAATAGGATAGAAAGCTGGGAGATGAAAATTGTGCATTTGGGAATCTAAAGAGGACTAAATGGAACTCTAAAATATTGAAAACACTAATTTTAATGTTGAATGGGACTCATATGCGACAATGGGCGATTTAGTCCCATATTAGGGTTTATGGACATAAATTGAAATCTGGAAAAAGGGTGTTTGAAACTCCTAAAATCTGAAAATTTTCCTATACTGGGATTCATATGCCAGAAGTGGCATATCAATCTAGTTAGGGTTTTCTAGAAATTCAAATCTTGAATCTACTCTTCTTGTCTGCTCTATCCTTTTTACCTAATTTCTAGATTTGAATCTTGAATTTGCAACTTGTAGATGTTCTCCAAGGATTTTCAATGCAAGGTGACAACTTTGACAACTTTGAACACTTGAAAAATTTCTCCAAGCTTTCCCTTTAGAAGGCCTTCAACCGAGATCTATAAATAACACACTAAAGAGAGGGAAAAATGTTGTTTTGTTAGTGGACAAGGGTTTTCCTTGGTCAAACCCCATTTTGGTAATCAAACCTTGAAATGAAATGAAATAAGATGAAATAATGATGAATGAAAAAAATTTAATGTTGTAACTCACCAAACCCTAGAAATAAAGTGTTGCAAACATGTATGAAGTGGATCCAATGGATGTAGATTTTGACTCTTGCTTGAATGTGATGGATCTTAACTTGAATGCTAACTTGAATCATGAAACCTTACACCACAATTGTTAGCTCAAAAACAAACATGATGCATGAAGACTTTGACATGATGCTTGATACTTGAATAATGTTTTAAAACACTCAAAAATTAGCTCTTGAATTCTCATTCAACTTGCTAGGTCACTTGAATTCTTGTTAGGTGAAAATGATTGAAATAACCTTTTATTTTGTACTTGATTATGTCAAATTTCCCAAAATTACAACACTACAAGCTGACATCAGATTTAGGAGGATAAAATCTCACCAAGAATTTGAATTAATTTTAATTTTGGGCCATACGGGACTTATATGCCAGAAGTGGCATATGAGTCCCATTAGGCATTAATTATGGGACCATTTTCAAAAAAATTTAGAAAGGTATGAAATCTAGATCGAGGCCCCAAAACTTAAGTGGGACTCATACAACCAAGGTGGTGTATGAGTCCCAGATCACTAAATTTGGGCCACACAACCTAATAACACCTGAATTATGATTGGTTTTTGGATTATGTTGGGATTATCCTTGAAAAGATGCATTAATTAAGGCTTGTGAATACAAAATAAGGCCAATGAAAGTATAAAGAGGCCTAATTGTGTATAAAAACCCTAGAAAAGTGTGAAACTATGTTACAACACTTTACAACACTATAAATAAGGCACTAGTAAGCTCATTTAGTTCACAAGGATAAGACCTAATGTGAATGCATTAAACAGATTACAACACTAAATCAAGGCCATGGTAGGGAGTACTTTTTCTGTCATTACACTAGGTAACCTCTAGAGGCCTAAAAGGTTGCACATTTAGTTAGACAAGATGTTGTCTAACCTCAACAACCTAAGTACACTTAAATAGATAAATTATTCACTCTAACAATAACCATATTCTATAATTATTTGCATTAGTGAGAAAGCACTTAAAAATTTGAAGCTAGGGAAGAAATTATGCCTATTATTTATTCTAGAGGACATGATTGTGCTTAGTATCTAGCCTAGGAAGGGAAGGATCATATGAATTAAGTCAAGAGTGTTCTCAACTAGAGTGTTCTATACATCAAAGTGTTGGTTTTAGGATTCTAACTAATGTATGTACCAAAAGAGAAAAAATATTTGCTATAATGATGTGCCAAAGATATCCACAATTATTTTATTTGGTAAAAAAGTGAAGTGTATACACTTTTGTTCTAAAAAATTACATAACTTTACCATGTTTTTTATGTATTTCATAATTGTTTATACTTTTAGTAATATTTTATTATCTTTGCTCAAGATATTATTATTTTTTGAATAGCAAAGTTTAATAATATGATTAAACCATAAGATAGTTTTACAAGACTTTTTAAGAAAAAATGATAGAAAGTTCAAATTAAATTTTGTAATTTGTTACCAAGAAACTTTATATGGATCTTAGGTGAGAGGGCATAGCAATATATCAATTAATTCCAGGTTTAACTAATGCTTGGAGGGACAATATTTGACAATTTTTAGTTTTTCTCTATGGAGAATTTAATATTGTACAAGAGTTTGTTTTGCTACTTGATATGAGAGCACGAGCCTATGTTGATACATCTTTGGCTAAAGGGTTGTAGCTCAATTGGTTGCACACAATTGGTGAGGGTGATGGTATGTTCTTTGACTAAACCATCCACCTAAGTTCAAAACCCCTAGAGTTATTATAAGGCATTAGGTTGGGATCTTTCCCTAGGCGACTTTGTCAAGTATTAGTTGAATTTGAAATTAATATTTTAAATTTAAAATGGCCAAGTTTGAGTTCCATGGTCAGCCCCACAACCATGGGCTTGACATAGGACAAAAAGGACAAGTGACAAGTATACTAGAACATGTGCATATGTGGGTATAATGAATCTATAGATGGGTCGAAAATATAAGATTAGGTGAACATATGAATGAGATAAGAGATAAGTGTAAAAGGTTGAGTGCAATGGACAAATAAATGACATAAACCAAGAGACTAGACTTTACACAAAATTAAAAAATTTAACTATACATTAAATGTATCAAGATACACTCCTCAAAACAAAAAAGAAAATTATTTTATTATATAAATTGATTATAATATTTTGAAACTCCAAGGATATCTACTATTATAAAAATGGAAAAATAATAATAATTTCAAAGATAAAAAAAATATATTGAAATAGGAATCAATTTTAATCACTTGATGAGCTGTCTTTCTTTGACTGAATTGAAACATAGATAATGGCCATGCCCCTTCTAAAGTATTATACATTGTAACTAGAGATTCGCAACTTGACTAAATTTAAATAAGGGTCCAGTTGGAGTTTGGCGTAAATTTTCTCGCCGTGTTTCCGTTAGACAATATAAAAAGTGTTTGCTAGTAGCTTCGATATATGTGCAAATTTGTTTTAAGGGTAGGGTTGGCCCGGGTTTCCATATTTGCATGCTTCAAGGTGTTGACTTCTATTTAAGATTAGTTTGTGCATATGTTCGATTTAATATTAGCTAAGTTGAGAAAATAATGCAAGGAACCTTCACCAATGGTAGAAAAATTGTAAAATTGCAGTCAACTCTCCTATCGCCGTTCACATAGCTACTTAAAGTAATTCTTGCACTCATTTTATGAAATAATATAAAAAAGTGTTGCAAGATTTGTCAGCATCTGTGCTTTAGTTTTATATTGTTTTAAAGGACTGATCAAGTTGCAATACACAGTCCAGCAAGAAGTTTCTCCCAAGTTGCTTCGACGGAATCTTCTGCATTTGTTTTATAAGACTAAAACTAGAAGTAGACAGCCAGAGTTTCCATCTGATAATCAGTTCTGAGTTAGGGCCAAAAAGCGCTGCAAGATAGCATAGGATCTCCAATTGGGAGTTGAATCGAAGGCTGTTTTTTACCAGGTACGTCTGTTCTCTGATCTCTCTCACTTGAATTGAAGTACGTAACTGGTTTATTTTGAATTTAAAAAGCTCAACCTTATTGTTCTGTATATGTGCATTCGTGCTTGTTAAAACTGAAATATTTAAAGATTGTGAACTTCTAAGTTATTTCTTGAAATACAAAGATTCAAACAGTTTTATCTCTTTACCATTTTCTGAACTGGTACTTTCCGTAACCTGCCTGCATTGGATTTTAAAATTACAAATTTATGTAAATGATGAGCTCTTCTGATTCAGATAGATCCTGGGAAATGTTGAATGATTAATTTTTTTGGCTTATTATGTAAACTCTCTTGAAAACTGTCGATTTTCGTCATTTTCGTCATCTAAAAATTAATTTTTTCGGTCGTCCAATTTTTTAATTTTTTGTAGCGATCTCTAAACAAGAATCAAGAAAAAAGAAAAAGCACAAGAAGTACCACAAATGCGATGGCAACCCAACGTCCTCTTGTAAAACTGTTTTCCTACCAACTAAAAGGATCATTCTGAAATTTATATATATCCAGCCGTTCCAAAGCAGTTTTTTATACCAAATCTTACTCTCTTGCACGCATTAATCTTTGTTCCGTTGCAATCGTTCCCAAGGGGGACGGACTCTCAGCCTGCTTTCAATGTTGGTGTCAATGGCATTGCCGCTTTCAAGATGTTGGCGGTCGAGTTCCTCCTTTCCGGCCACGTTCTTCACCATTGACGATCCGGCGCTGTTGAACACCACGTTGCCTTCCTGTCTCATGCTCAACCTCCTCCCCTTCCATACAGCTACCGAAATGCTCCTCTGGTAAGACCTCCAGATTCTCTCCGCTGTCGTTTTCCTTCCCACCCATCTTTACTGCAAATGTTCGTTCGTCGCTGCTGTGCAGACTAAGAACAACACCGTGGAGTTAAACGGCGGCAGTCTCCCACCGGGACGTCTTTGCTGCCGGCGCACTGACATTCCACTGCCTGGTATAATACAACATGGAAAATAAGTCAAAGACCCACGCATCCGATGTAAACTATCTCAGCATGTTTTTAAGATAAAATTTTCCACTGGAAATTCATTGAACTCGCCCATGTGTGAAGATAGAAGTTTTTTTTTTTAATTTCTTATTCCAAAGAGTAATAGTTCTACGTACAAACAATTTTTTCTAGGAAACAAAGGAATTCAAAATATGAATAGAATACAAAATTCTAATGAAAAAAGATTAGAATGATTAAACCAAATAATTGTGAAGGAGTTGAAGAAACTGCAAAGATTGAACAAAAGACAAGGAGTGTCAATGTGTGACATTTCACATGTGATTAACATTAAAGGCCCATTTGGCCAAATAGTTCACAATAGCATTCCATTTTTTAGGAATATGAATAAAAGAGATAGAATCAAAATTTTGCAATAGGTAAAAACAATACTACACAAAAGATGTTACCTTGCAAAAAGATTCATGAGACCTTCCATTATTCAAAATAGAGACCCAAATCATGGAGTCCATCTCAAATATTATATTCTTCCAACTTAGTTCACAAGCTTTTTCTAGACCCACAAATGTGGCTTGAACCTTGATGTAGGAGCATCCGAGTTCACAGGTATATATCTTGCTTTCCATGAAGTGCCTCTTGCACGCCCTACTTCTCCTTAAGGGAACGTATGTTCCTAGTTTCGTTCTTACCTCCAAGTGCAAGCTTGTACATGTTTTGTTTTTCTCTAAGGAGGCCTAGTTGTTGATGTTTTACTCTTGTGAATCTATGCCCAATGGATTGATAAGGCCCTTGGATTCCATTATTAGCAGGAAATCATCCCATAGAAGTCACCATAAATGTTATTCTATGACACCCTTAGATGACCCATCATTGATAACCAATCTAAAAGATCCTACACGGGCCATCTTGCATGAATTCTCCTTGAAGGGTCTTAAATTGACTAAGTCCTAGGTTTTCGAGGTTTCAAACTTTTTCTTACCTGCTTACTTACATGCCTTCTTCATCGTTCCCACACATTCTTATTTTCCTTCCATTTTCCCCAAGTGTTTCAAGTTTCAACCATCTACCTTACCCTTTAACTCTTACCATTTCCCTTTGGTAAGCCTCAAGCCTTACCCCCGATCATCAAAGCTCAATTAAACTTTTAAAGATTTGTCTAAGTCTTGGTTTGCAAGACTTTAGGGATTGGGCTTCCCTCGTACCTCTTCTATCTTCTCACCTTATCTTCTTTCAAACTTTGGGTGTCAGCCTTCAACATTACCTTTTAACACTTACTACTTTCTTCTCATAAGACGTAAGCCTTCCTCCTAATCTTCAATCCTTGAAATCTCATATTTGGCCTTATGACTTCAAACTTTCTACTTTCTTCCTTCTTCCTTTTCAATTTCACTCTTTCCTTCAAAAACCCCACTAAGTGTTGAGTTTTTAGATGTCGGGCTTTGACTTTCTCCTTTACCTCTTACCTTTGTTTGATAAGAGGTAACCCTTCTCTCCAACCCTTGATAGCTCCTTTATGACATTGGGATTTGGCCTTCTCCTTTATCTCTTACCTTTCTTCGGTAAGAGGTAACCCTTCTCTCGAACCCCCGATAGCTCCTTTCAAACCTTGACCTATGCTCTTCTTCTTTCCCCTTTTTGTCTCTATAGTAATATGTAAGCCTTGTCCACAACCTTCGAAGCCTGAAAAGGGTTACCCTTTAGACTTTGTGGTTCCTTCCTTCTCTCTTCTTTTTCTTCTAGTATGTGGTAAGTGATATAACAAAAGCCTAATCTCCAATGGTTTTATGTCATTGTGCGTAAAGTATGAAGAATAAAATATGAAACAAACTTGACACCCAACCCTCGATGAAGATGTCTTTTTTGCAGCTCCAAACCATTTAATGCATAGGAAAGGTTTTCTTTTGGGCCCCATACCCTAACCCTCCTACAGATTTGACATGTTTTCTGGGTGATGACATTAATACTTGATCTCACTTTTGAGCAACATGTTTTGATTCCTAGGCCTCAAGGATGATATTTATTTCATCCCTTATCTTCTACAAGTGATTTTTCATGGGTGCACATGCTCACGTATTGCTGCTTGTTGACTTTCTTGATGGATGCATTCCCTAATCACAATTTTCATTGGATGGCTCCATCCTTTCACACAAAACCTTCATTACTAACCTAGGGTTGGGGTTCATTTTATGTTCCAGATTATGCTTGATCTATAAAGAGAAGAAATTTATTCATTTCAAGGGCTCTTCCCAATATTTTCTCTTGTAGATTATGCTTTTTTACATTCTCTACAATTATAAGATTCTCTCTATACATCAAAATTAATGAAGATTAGTCATTTTCACCTCTCCTTGCTTGTGTATATTGTGTAATATATGTTACCTTCATATTTGAGTGCTTATTTTCCTTTTCCCATACATATATGCTATTTTGTTTGGCTCATAGTTAATGTTTTCAAATCTTCTTTTCCTTCCAACATTTGGTTAAACCAGTAGCCTCAATATTTTCCCCTAGGAATCAACCAAAGAAAGAACTTTCTATGTCCTCTTGATCCCCTCCTTCGATGTTCTGTGTAATCCCAAGTAGGAAAAAACACTTTCAAACTAGGTGCAGAACCGTTTTCCCTTTTCAACATCACCCCCTTTTCCCTTTTCCTCCTATAGTTCATAGTTTAGGGTTATCGTAGGGTTTTTCCAATGTTAGGTTGGACTAGTATTGTTGCATCTATATTTGAAGAGGAATTCATCCTTCTCTGAATATTTGACCTCACCATACAAGGTCCCACACCTTGAGGTCATTTAAATTGTATGATTGGAATGTTGAACTCCTTGTTCAGTAGGCTGCAATTTCATGTGACAATAGGTCTAATTTCTTTAGAGATACCCAGAGGTTGTTTTACCTCTTGGATTCCATTAGGATTGATTCTGGTTCAAACCATATAGGATTCCTACTTCATCTAAAGTTTCCATATTAAACTATCAATTAATTTCTCAAATTATTACATTCCTTTATACACATTTAAATGACTTTCATTCTTTTAATTTTTAATCAAAAAGAGAGATTTTGACACAAATTTCTAAACGTTCTTTCATTATAACATAGATGGATTACACAACATCCTTATTTATTCCAAAAAATTGACATCTTGTGACTACAGGCCGCTATCAGAAAGGGAAATCTCCTAAGGTTCTTCTTCACCCTCAAAGTCAACTAAAACAAATTTGGAGGGTGGATGTACTCATAGGTACTCATCCATAACATCCCTACTAATCACAAGAGCATTCCTATCACAACCAAAGGGAATCTCCCTATGAATTGATGGTTTGACTAGTTTTACCTTTGAGATTAAAACATTGGTCTTCACACCTACTATATCTCATTGCTCCTTCTTTAGCCTGATATGCTTAAGTGTCCCAACTAGTGTCTCAAAGTTAGCTAGCCAAGCACCTCCCATGTAGATAATATTGCTAAGGAGTTTAAAATACATGGACAACTCTTTCTTAGCCCTAAGGTTGGACAAATTTTGGGAATTTGGCTTCCTTGCTATTTTCATTGTTCATCTTTTCCTGCCATTCTAGCATAAGAACATTTCAAACATTAGCTACTAATAATTTATGAGGAAAAGCTTACACAATTATCTCATAGGTCCATGTGTTGAACCTAGTAGCTTTGATACCATATGTAAAATCCACATTCTTTTAATAAGGAAATTGCTAGGGGTTTTAACCATGTAGTGAATAATTCCATTTCATGAAATCGAGATATAATTTTTTTTCTCTTTGAAAAGTAGAAATTACAATTGCATAATTCAATACATAAGCTATTCATAATGAACTCAATTTACTTTTCAAACTAAAAATAATATACAAATTTTCCATTTTTATTTTCCACATAGATGATTGCAGTTAAGTTAAGATATAAAATTCAACTTTAGAAAATAAGGTCAAGAATTCCATATTTGGATTAATTTCCATCTCACAAGCCTCATCATGTCATCTACAATAGGGATAGCATCATCCAAGCGCTTTACCTCCAACCACAAATCGACGGTCCCCTGCACACCTTGCAATTGGAAGTTTCCCTATCCTTCAATGAAGAGTATAGTTAAGGACCCCTTGATATTTCCATCTGATTCCCTAGTGTTGTGTCCTGCTTAATTCATATAGTTATACAACTATAGATTCTCTCTAACTATGCATGATATTACTAATTGGTTAAGCAACTCTAGACCATAGTGAATCAACAAGTACAAGAAAAGACTATTACACTTACTTTGGCTAGAGTATTGAATTAAATTCAACCACCAATTATGAGTGGATTTGTACATTCACCCACCACTAACTTGACTCAGAAACCTTAACTGACCTAAGGTTGACCAAAACTTACCGTTTGACCAATGGTTAACTCTTCATACATTTTTTTTTATAAAAGTGATGACTTCATTGGAGTCATCATTCGATTACGTTGGCTGCATATTCTTGGATTTGAACACCCATGTTTTGTTCACATAACATCTTAGCCTTGGTGACCACCACTTTTTCAAGTCTTTAGTTTTAACCGTGAGAGTTACTAGTCTCCTATTTTATGCAAAATTAGTTGATATTAATGACACATTGTCATTTTCTAGACTCACTTGGTCACAAACTATAAGTACTCATAAAATTTTCAATATGCATAATAATATAAAATTAAACTTAAACTAAATATTACCTCTTTGTATTATCGTTTTTGATGTCTAATGTTCAATTTTATTATTGAATCCTTTCTCAAAATGTGGAGATTCACTAAGTCAATAACTCATCTAGTTTGGTTAATTGTTTATGACTCGACATGGCCACTTCTTTGAATCTTTACCATAATCCTTAAGAGTAACTACTCTCATTAGTTGAAATTTTAGTAATTCTTGATGACAAAATAATTTTTTTCTTGTCCTTCCTAGTCATAATATAACATAATGATATCATATACAAAAACTCCATGGTGATGGATATTTCTCCATTAAAGAATATAGTTTTTCATTAGGGTTTAGTCTTTCTTCATAAACACTGTAATATTATTTATTAAGATTACTCTCTAAGACATAAAATCCTTTGAGAATAATTTTTTTAGGAATATTACAAGGAGTGGCTATCATCAAATTCTAATCAAGCATCTTTATCTAGGGTCAAGTACTAATCTAAGGTAAAAAAAAAAAATCAAATTGTAGAAAAATTGGCTCTACCTTTCAATAGATTCGCATTCATAAGTGTTTAATCACTAAGATTGGTAATATGAATGGTTTGGTAAAATATCTTGGACATTGAATTCCCTTTTTACTTTTCCATACATCTATGGTCTAGACATTTACCTCTAACTTAATTCCTTACATGTACCAAAAAGGTTTATCTCATGACCTATTTTAATACCCATTGGGTAGATATTGATAACACTAAGCCATCATTATAACACACACAATTATATCATAGGTACTGACTTAATGTCATACAAGTACTAGATTAATAATATTTAAACCAAATAGAGGATTGCTTCCTCTTAACCAAGTTTCAAACTTCCAATATCAAGTTATATGGTTTGGGTCCACAAGGATATCAAAAGAAGTAATGGTAATTCATGATATATAATATCGCCAGTATTTGAGTAACTTAACATCATATTTAGCCTTGAATTTTCATGAAATGTATAGTATACTAAGCTATTTAAACTTAATCAACTCATTTAAGGAAATATTCAACCAATCTTGCTACTTCTCTAACATTGGTGTCATGTTATCCTCTACAAAATCATGTATCAAAATCTATTTAAAAGATTATATAAATATATCCTTTCACATTTGTTTTCAAAAATGATAATATAAAATTAAATATAACGTTGTCTACTTTAGGTTGTAATATAATCTCATTATTTGAAATAACCAAAATAAACTCTTCCCATTTAACTCACAAAAGTCTATAGCAGGATGGAATCTTATGAATTTCAAACTCCATGATACTAATATGATATTTTCCTTAGCAAATATTAATACTTGCTCCTTAAAATTGAAGGAATAACAAGTTTAAATAGAGAAAGAACCATGCATGTTATTCTATCTCTTGGCTACAAATAAAATTGCTTGAGTTCCCTAGCTTCGAATATGCACAACTATCATTCTTCTAGTTAACTAATAGTTGCATTCAAAATTAGACTAGAGAGTAATATTCTATGTTCTCCATTATTGAAACTACTATAACAATTTTCCCAGTTTAAATTTTATTCAAAGAAAAAAATAAGGCTACTACCCGTGCCAATGTAGCTAGCCCAAAAAATCATGTAGAAAAGCATTTTTATTATATAAGACACACCCATATGCAAAAATTAATGGCAACTGAATTCAGTCGCATCTCCTCACAAAGAAGCTTGAATAAATCTCCATTATGCTATGACTACAAGTTATTTTTGTTGCAGTTATGAACACTAACTAAATCATTTATGAAAGGCACCATCCTTTTCATTGATAGAGCATATTTTAAATAGATTTCCTTGCCACAATGATAAATGGTATATAAACTTATAACACTAGAGTTTTAAAAATCATTTTATTATGGTTATATGCCCATCTACAAGCCACAATTACATGTGGTTTTAAATGCTATTAAAAACTTGTTTGAATCACCACTATGTGGTTGATTATTTCATTCACATAGTCCAATATAAATTCCCTTCAAATAGGTCACTAACTCTGCACAACTACCACAATTTAAATGACAAGTAAAACATCATTAACTATTGGACCCATTTTTAGTGGCTTGATTCCTTCTTAGAATGCCATGATCAAAAGTAGTTTTGAAAGATTTTAGACAACCAACATTGCCACTTTTTCTATGGATTTCCAAATGATATAAGATAATTTAAAAGATAGTTTAAAATTTAGTTTAATATATAACTTCCATTTCCAAAATGCCACAACTCATATAAGGTTTAACTATGAGCATTTATTAATAAAAAATTGTTGCCACTAAAGTAGCTTCAAAACAATTTCTATAAGTGTCTAAGTTATTTTAAATCTTGGCACCACTATTCATCATAAAATGACACAACAATATTAATAACAAATTCCTTATGTTAAGGCTCAAATACTTCCTCTTAATCCATGGCTTTATGTTGGATTTTAATGACTTCTTAAATTTAGTTTTCTATGCCATTATGTGGCTTTATTACACAACTTAATGTTGAACATCCAAAATATTGAGAGGGGGATGTTTCAGTATTCCACAAATTGATAATAAAATCCACTTCATCATTATTACTATTTTGGCTGAATTATCAAGAGAGAACATAAAAGCAAGTCAATGCAATCACACACAAGAAAACTAACATTTTTACATGGAAAACCCAGAATGGGAAAAACCACAGTGAGGGTTAACTCACAATATATTATATCCAAATACAAAATATTGTGGGGCTCACTACCATGATTCGTTGTCCTTAATAAGGCTTATAGCCTAAGTATAGAGATGACTCACTACTAAGATACAATGATAGTGGCTCACTGCCAAACGATTGTAACTGATGAAATACACCTTCAATGTGTAAGGTTCAATTCCATTGAAGCTAAAAATAAAAAGTGTTGCATTGCTCAACAAATCTATACAACAAATAAAACATTTAAGCTCTAATCTTCTCCTCTATTCTCTTGCTTGCACACACACACACTTACACTTTTCCTTTCTTTCTCTCTTCCTTCCTCTTTCACCACACACACACTTTTCTTTCCACTTCCTTATATATAAAAGCATATTTTATTCATTAATTAGGTCAACACCATCTAAGATTCAAACATTTTATCCAAATATGAGAACACATTAATTTCCCATCATGCTACCAGTAAAGAGTCTGTTAGCACAACCGGAATATAAGAATGTTCACCTTAGTACAATGTAGAGTCTCCCACATAGTACACCACACATAGAACAATAGTAGGATACAAAATTGAACTCTATTAGAAATAACTTTATGTTCATGGAAAAAAGAACGTCTCAAGATCTAATAAAAAGTAGTTTGAATGAGTCAATAAAACATTGTTAGAAGATTAGAGTCATATCGAATCTTTCTATGAGTTTTGGACTCAAGTACCAACATACTAATCCATCACAGAGGATTATTACCAACAAAGAACAACTTCTAGTAAACCAAGAAAACTTCCCATATAGTCATCACCATGTAGTTATTACCATGTTGACATCAATGATAAAACAGAAACAACCAACACAATCATCCCTACTTCATGCTCATGTTGCAAAGCTTCCAACACCTTAAAGGCATAAAATTGGTGCTTAAAACATTCTTTAACTTTGCACTTTATTTAAAGATAATAAACTCAACTACATTGGGTCAAGTATCCCCCCATGATATGACTTAAACTACCAATAAAATAATAGTTTAAAATAAATTTGAAAATAATTCAATGTTTTAATGTTATTACCATTTAGTGGTGCTTATAAGATATGGTTGGTGGTTGATATATATATCACACCATGATATTAGATTAAATCCATATAAATAAATCAACACAATATCCATTGATTAAGGTTGTCATGCCTTTCAATGTGCACTAATATAATATCGACATATAATAAATAACAAATACATATAAGTTAGTGAATCATCAAACTAATTATAATTATTTATCATAAATAAATGAATAAAGAAGACATACAAAACTTTCTTATAGGACAAACACCATTAAATTATCACATATTATTTACTAATCATTTAAATATCAAATTCAAGGATTATTGATAATTTTTATATAAAAAAATTGAAAATTTATTATAAGGAGTACTATATGATTATAATATAAAGAATAACACTATCTGTAAATCCTTAAAACTATGTTTTTGATTTACTATACATAAAGAATAATTCCCAAAAAAATAGTTAGGAATCTACCAAACCCAAAATGAATTAATCACAAAGTTCAAAAAAAAATTATTAGGAAAACTTATTTAGCTAATCCTTTGTGTAATAGTGGGTGTTCAAATTAAGGCTATTTACTTTCATTTCACATAAAAAAATATTTTCAAAATTTTAAAGTAAACATCATTCTTAATATTTCTAAGAGGAATTAATTATAGTATTGT
The DNA here is from genome assembly GCA_007258455.2 of Sequoia sempervirens. Taxonomy (NCBI): domain Eukaryota; kingdom Viridiplantae; phylum Streptophyta; class Pinopsida; order Cupressales; family Cupressaceae; genus Sequoia; species Sequoia sempervirens. The sequence goes on from VDFB02193867.1 coordinate 99,184,564, forward strand.
AAAAGTTAACTAAACTAGCATAAAACATAGAATTATACAAGAAAAAAAAAAAAAACTAAAAAAATAAGGAAGGAAGATGGCACAAAGAATATTACTAGAGGAGAAGACATATAAATATTGATGAGATAATTATGGATACTTATAGTTAATGTTAAGTTAGTTTAAGTAGATAAACAATTCTAAATCATACTTCTAATATTTGATGATTGAGTTGATTTATATGGTGATATTTAACAATCTTTCTATTATAATTCCTCCTCTAATTTCTTTGAAGACATTAATTATAATCCTTTTCTATAGAATTTTTGTATTATTTAAAAATGGATGAAAATTTAGTAATATATTATAAAATAAGTTCTTTGTTCAATTAATAAATTTTGTTAAATGAACAAATTCTTCATTGCAATTAATTAAATTATTTAAATTTTAATATTATATAAAATAATTTACGAGAAAAAATAAAAGAAATAAAATATTAAAAATATATTTATTTATATAAACTAATTAAAAAATTAAATAATTAAAAAAATTATAATAACTAATATAATAAAAAAGATGTTATATAAATTAATAACATATTTTATTAGAAAACTTACAATCATCATAACAAATTAAAGTTAATATTCTATGATAATAAATATTTGAATTGATCAATCTTAAACATTTAAAGCGGAAAGAAGCCTAATTATGTATAAAAACCCTAGAAAAGTGTGAAACTATGTTACAACACTTTACAACACTCTAAATAAGGCACTAGTAAGCTTATTTTGTTCACAAGGATCTAAGACCTAATGTGAATGCATTAAACAGATTACAACACTAAATCAAGGCCATGGTAGGGAGTACTTTTCTGTCATTACACTAGGTAACCTCTGGAGGCCTAAAAGGTTACACATTCAGTTAGACAAGATGTTGTCTAACCTCAACAACCTAAGTACACTTAAATAGATAAATTATTCACTCTAACAATAACCATATCCTAGAATTATTTGCATTAGTGAGAAAGCACTTAAAAATTTGAAGCTAGGGAAGAAATTATGCCTATTATTTATTCTAGAGGACACGATTGTGCTTCGTATCTAGCCTAGGAAGGGAAGGATTATATGAATTAAGTCAAGAGTGTTCTCAACTAGAGTGTTCTATACATCAAAGTGTTTGTTTTAGGATTCTAACTAATGTATGTACCAAAAGAGAAAAAATATTTGCTATAATCATGTGCCAAAGATACCCACAATTATTTTATTTGGTAAAAATGTGAAGTGTACACACTTTTGTTCTAAAACATTACATAACTTTACCATGTTTTTTATGTATTTCATAATTGTTTATACTTCTAGTAATATTTTATTATCTTTGAGATATTATTATATTTTTTGAATAGCAAAGTTTAATAATATGATTAAACCATAAGATAGTTTTACAAGACTTTTTAAGAAAAAAATGATAGAAATTTCAAATTAAATTGTGTAATTTGTTACCAAGAAACTTTATATGGATCCTAGGTGAGAGGACATAGCAATATATCAATTAATTCCAGGTTTAACTAATGCTTGGAGGGACATTATTTGACAATTTTTAGTTTTTCTCTATGGAGAATTTAATATTGTACAAGAGTTTGTTTTGCTACTTGATATGAGAGCACGAGCCTATGTTGATACATCTTTGGCTAAAGGGTTGTAGCTCAATTGGTTGCACACAATTGGTGGGGGTGATGTTATGTTCTTTGACTAAACCATCCACCTAACTTCAAAACCCCTAGAGTTATGATAAGGTATTAGGTTGGGATCTTTCCTTAGGCGACTTTGGCAAGTCTTAGTTGAATTTAAAATTAATATTTTAAATTTAAAAGGGCCAAGTTTGAGTTCCATGGTCAGCCCCACAACCATGGGCTTGACATAGGACCAAAAGGACAAGTGACAAGTATAATAAAACATGTGCATATGTGGGTATAATGAATGTATAGATGGGTCAAAAATATAAGATTAGGTGAACATATGGATGAGATAAGAGATAAGTGTAAAAGGTTGAGTGCAATGGACAAATAAGTGACATAAACCAAGAGACTAGACTTTACACAAAATTAAAACTTTTAACTATACATTAAATGTATCAAGATACTCTCCTCAAAACAAAACAAAAAAAATATTTTATTATATAAATTGATTAGAATATTTTGAAACTCCAAGGATATCTACTATTATAAAAAAGGAAAAATAATAATAATTTCAAAGATAAAAATATATATATTGAAATAGGAATCAATTTTAATCACTTGATGAGCCTGTTTTCCTTTGACTGAATTGAAACATAGATAATGGCCATGCCCCTTCTAAAGTATTATACATTGTAAGTAGAGATTAACGACTTGACTAAATTTAAATAAGGGTCCAGTTTGGAGTTTGGCGTAAATTTTCTCGCCGTGTTTCCGTGAGACAATATAAAAAGTGTTTGCTAGTAGCTTCGATATATGTGCAAATTTGTTTTAAGGGTAGGGTTGGCCCGGGTTTCCATATTTGCATGCTTCAAGGTGTTGACTTATATTTAACAATTAGTTTGTGCATATGTTCGATTTAATATTAGTTAAATTGAGAAAATAATGCAAGGAACCGTCACCAATGGTAGAAAAATTGTAAAATTGCAGTCCTACTTAAGTAATTCTTGCACTCATTTTATGAAATAATATAAAAAAGTGTTGCAAGATTTGTCGGCATCTTCTGCATTTGTTTTATAAGACTAAAACTAGAAGCAGACAGCCAGAGTTTCCATCTGATAATCAGTTCTGAGTTAGGGCCAAAAAGCGCTGCAAGATAGCATAGGATCTCCAATTGGAAGTTGAATCGAAGGCTGTTTTTTACCAGGCACGTCTGTTCTCTGATCTCTCTCGAATTAAAGTACGTAACTGGTTTATTTTGAATTTAAAAAGCTCAACCTTATTGTTCCGTATATGTGCATTCGTGCTTGTTAAAACTGAAATATTTAAAAATTGTGAACTTCTAAGTTATTTATTGAAATACAAAGATTCAAACAGTTTTATCTCTTCACCATTTTCTGAACTGGTACTTTCCGTAACCTGCCTGCATTGGATTTTAAAATTACAAATTTATGTAAATGATGAGTTCTTCTGGTTCAGATAGATCCTGGGAAATGTTGAATGATTAATTTTTTTGGCTTATCATGTAAACTCTCTTGAAAACTGTCGATTTTCGTCATTTTCGTCATCTAAAAATTAATTTTTTTGGTCGTCCAATTTTTTTATTTTTTGTAGCGATCTCTAAACAAGAATCAAGAAAAAAGAAAAAGCACAACTATTACCACAAATGCGATGGCAACCCAACGTCCTCTTGTAAAACTGTTTTCCTACCAACTAAAAGGATCATTCTGAAATTTTATATATATCCAGCCGTTCCAAAGCAGTTTTTTATACCAAATCTTACTCTCTTGCACGCATTAATCTTTGTTCCGTCGCAATCGTTCCCAAGGGGGACGGACTCTCAGCCTGCTTTCAATGTTGGTGTCAATGGCATTGCCGCTTTCAAGATGTTGGCGGTCGAGTTCCTCCTTTCCGGCCACGTTCTTCACCATTGACGATCCGGCGCTGTTGAACACCACGTTGCCTTCCTGTCTCATGCTCAACCTCCTCCCCTTCCATACAGCTACCGAAATGCTCCTCTGGTAGGACCTCCAGATTCTCTCCGCTGTCGTCTGCCTTCCCACCCATCTTTACGGCAAATGTTCGTTCGTCGCTACTGTGCAGACTAAGAACAACACCGTGGAGTTAAACAGCGGCAGTCTCCCACCGGGACGTCTTTGCTGCCGGCGCACTGACATTCCACTGCCTGGTATAATACAACATGGAAAATAAGTCAAAGACCCACGCATCCGATGTAAACTATCTGAGCATGTTTTTAAGATAAAATTTTCCACTGGAAATTCATTGAACTCGCCGATGTGTGAAGATAGAAGTATTTTTTTTAATTTCTTATTCCAAAGAGTAATAGTTCTACGTACAAACAATTGTTTCTAGGAAACAAAGGAATTCAAAATATGAATAGAATACAAAATTCTAATGAAAAAAGATTAGAATGATTAAACCAAATAATTGTGAAGGAGTTGAAGAAACTGCAAAGATTGAACAAAAGACAAGGAGTGTCAATGTGTGACATTTCACATGTGATTAACATTAAAGGCCCATTTGGCCAAATAGTTCACAATAGCATTCCATTTTTTAGGAATATGAATAAAAGAGATAGAATAAAATTTTTGCAATAGGTAAAAACAATACTACACAAAAGATGTTACCTTGCAAAAAGATTCATGAGACCTTCCATTATTCAAAATAGAGACCCAAATCATGGAGTCCATCTCAAATATTATATTCTTCCAACTCAGTTCACAAGCTTTTTCTAGACCCACAAATGTGGCTTGAACCTTGATGCAGGAGCATCCGAGTTCATAGGTATATATCTTGCTTTCCATGAAGTGCCTCTTGCACTCCCTACTTCTCCTTAAGGGAACGTATGTTCCTAGTTTCATGCTTACCTCCAAGTGCAAGCTTGTACATGTTTTGTTTTGCTCTAAGGAGGCCCAGTTGTTGATGTTTTACTCTTGTGAATCTATGCCCAATGGATTGATAAGGCCCTTGGATTCCATTATTAGCAGGAAATCATCCCATAGAAGTCACCATAAATGTTATTCTGTGTAACCCTTAGATGACCCATTATTGATAACCAATCTAAAAGATCCTACATGGGCCATCTTGCATGAATTCTCATTGAAGGGTCTTAAATTGACTAAGTCCTAGGTTTTCGAGGTTTCAAACTTTTTCTTACCTGCTTACTTACATGCCTTCTTAATCGTTCCCACACATTCTTATTTTCCTTGCATTTTCCCCAAGTGTTTTGAGTTTCAACCATCTACCTTACCCTTTAACTCTTACCATTTCCCTTTGGTAAGCCTCAAGCCTTACCCCCGATCATCAAAGCTCAATTAAACTTTTAAAGATTTGTCTAAGTCTTGGTTTGCCAGACTTTAGGGCTCGGGCTTCCCTCGTACCTCTTCTATCTTCTCACCTTATCTTCTTTCAAACTTTGGGTGTTAGCCTTCAACATTACCTTTTAACTCTTACTACTTTCTTCTCATAAGACATAAGCCTTCCTCCTAATCTTCAATCCCTGAAATCTCATATTTGGCCTTATGACTTCAAACTTTCTACTTTCTTCCTTCTTCCTTTTCAATTTCACTCTTTCCTTCAAAAACTCGACTAAGTGTTGAGTTTTTAGATGTCAGGATTTGACTTTCTCCTTAACCTCTTACCTTTGTTTGATAAGAGGTAACCCTTCTCTCTGACCCTCGATAGCTCCTTTATGACATTGGGATTTGGCCTTCTCCTTTATCTCTTACCTTTCTTCGGTAAGAGGTAACCCTTCTCTCGAACCCCCGATAGCTCCTTTCAAACCTTGACCTCTTCTCTTCTTTTTTCCCCTTTTTGTCTCTATAGTAAGATGTAAGCCTTGTCCACAACCTTCGAAGCCTGAAAAGGGTTACCCTTTAGACTTTGTGGTTTCTTCCTTCTCTCTTCTTTTTCTTCTAGTATGTGGTAAGTGATATAACAAAAGCCTAATCTCCAATGGTTTTATGTCATTGTGCGTAAAGTATGAAGAATAAAAAATGAAGCAAACTCGACACCCAACCCTCGATGAAGATGTCTTTTTTGCAGCTCCAAACCATTTAATGAATAGGAAAGGTTTTCTTTTGGGCCCCATACCCTAACCCTCCTACAAATTTGACATGTTTTATGGGTGATGACATTAATACTTGATCTCACTTTTGAGCAACATGTTTTGATTCCTAGGCCTCAAGGATGATATTTATTTCATCCCTTATCTTCTACAAGTGATTTTTCATGCATGCACATGCTCACGTATTGCTGCTTGTTGACTTTCTTGATGGATGCATTCCCTAATCACAATTTTCATTGGATGGCTCCATCCTTTCACACAAAACCTTCATTACTAACCTAGGGTTGGGGTTCATTTTATGTTCCAGGTTATGCTTGATCTATAAAGAGAGGAAATTTATTCATTTCAAGGGCTCTTCCCAATATTTTCTCTTGTAGATTATGCTTTTTTACATTCTCTACAATTATAAGATTCTCTCTATACGTCAAAATTAATGAAGATTAGTCATTTTCACCTCTCCTTGCTTGTGTATGTTGTGTAATATATGTTACCTTCATATTTGAGTGCTTATTTTCCTTTTCCCATACATATATGATATTTTGTTTGGCTCATAGTTAATGTTTTCAAATCTTCTTTTCCTTCCAACATTTGGTTAAACCAGTAGCCTCAATATTTTCCCCTAGGAATCAACCAAAGAAAGAGCTTTCTATGTCCTCTTGATCCCCTCCTTCAATTTTCTGTGTAATCCCAAGTAGGAAAAAACACTTTCAAACTAGGTGCAGAACCGTTTTCCCTTTTCAACATCCCCCCTTCTCCCTTTTCCTCCTACAGTTCATAGTTTAGGGTTATCATAGGGTTTTTCCAATGTTAGGTTGGACAAGTATTGTTGCATCTAGATTTGAAGAGGAATTCATCCTTCTCTGAATATTTGACCTCACCGTACAAGGTCCCACACCTTGAGGTCATTTCCATTGTATGATTGGAATGTTGAACTCCTTGTTCAGTAGGGTGCAATTTCATGTGAAAATAGGTCTAATTTCTTTATAGATACCCAGAGGTTGTTTTACCTCTTGGATTCCATTAGGATTGATTCTGGTTCAAACCATATAGGATTCCTACATCATCTAAAGTTTCCATATTAAACTATCAATTAATTTCTCAAATTATTACATTCCTTTATACACATTTAAATGACTTTCATTCTTTTAATTTTTAATCAAAAAGAGAGATTTTGACACAAATTTATAAACTTTCTTTTATTATAACATAGATGGATTACACAACATCCTTATTTATTCCAAAAAATTGACATCTTGTGACTACAAGCTGCTATCAGAAAGGGAAATCTCTGTAGGTTGTTCTTCACCCTCAAAGTCAACTAAAACAAATTTGGAGGGTGGATGTAGTCATAGGTACTCATCCATAACATCCCTACTAATCACAAGAGCATCCCTATCACAACCAAAGGGAATCTCCCTATGAATTGATGGTTTGACTAGTTTTACCTTTGAGATTAAAACATTGGCCTTCACACCTACTATATCTCATTGCTCCTTCTTTAGCATGATATGCTTAAGTGTGCCAACTAGTGTCTCAAAGTTAGCTAGCCAATCACCTCCCATGTAGATAATATTGCTAAGGAGTTTAAAATACATGGACAACTCTTTCTTAGCCCTAAGGTTGGACAAATTTTGGGAATTTGGCTTCCTTGCTATTTTCATTGTTCATCTTTTCCTGCCATTCTAGCATAAGAACATTTCAAACATTAGCTACTAATAATTTATGAGGAAAAACTTACACAATTATCTCATAGGTCCATGTGTTGAACCTAGTAGCTTTGATACCATATGTAAAATCCACATTCTTTTAATAAGGATATTGCTAGGGGTTTTAACCATGCAGTGAATAATTCCATTTCATGAAATTGGGATATAATTTTTTTCTCTTTGAACAGTAGAAATTATAATTGCATAATTCAATACATAAGCTAGTCATAATGAACTCAATTTACTTTTCAAACTAAAAATAATATACAAATTTTCCATTTTTATTTTCCACATAGATGATTGCAGTTAAGTTAAGATATAAAATTCAACTTTAGAAAATAAGGTCAAGAATTCCATATTTGGATTACTTTCCATCTCACAAGCCTCATCATGTCATCTACAAGAGGGATAGCATCAGCCAAGCACTTTACCTCCAACCACAAACCAACAGTCCCCTGCACACCTTGCAATTGGAAGTTTCCCTATCCTTCAATGAAGAGTATAGTTAAGGACCCCTTGGTATTTCCATCTGATTCCCTAGTGTTGTGTCCTACTTAATTCACATAGTTATACAACTATAGATTCTTTCTAACTATGCATGATATTACTAATTGGTTAAGCAACTCTAGACCATAGTGAATCGACAAGTACAAGAAAAGACTATTACACTTACTTTGGCTAGAGTATTGAATTAAATTCAACCACCAATTATGAGTGGAGTTGTACATTCACCCACCACTAACTTGACTCAGAAACCTTAACTGACCAAAGGTTGACCAAAACTTATTGTTTGACCAATGGTTAATTCTTCATACAATTTTTTTTATAAAAGTGATGACTTCATTGGAGTCATCATTCGATTACATTGGCTGCATATTCTTGGATTCGAACACCCATGCTTTGTTCACATAACATCTTAGCTTTGGTGACCACCACTTGTTCAAGTCTTTAGTTTTAACCGTGAGAGTAACTAGTCTCCTATTTTATGCAAAATTAGTTGATATTAATGACACATTGTCATTTTCTAGACTCACTTGGTCACAAACTATAAGTACTCATAAAATTTTCAATATGCATAATAATATAAAATTAAACTTAAACTAAATATTACCTCTTTGTATTATCGTTTTTGATGTCTAATGTTCAGTTTTATTATTGAATCCTTTCTCAAAATGTGGAGATTCACTGAGTCAATAACTCATCTAGTTTGGTTAGTTGTTTATTAGTCGACATGGCCACTTCTTTGAATCTTTACCATAATCCTTAAGAGTAACTACTCTCATTAGTTAAAATTTTAGTAATTCTTGATGACAAAATAGTTTTTTCTTGTCCTTCCTAGTCATAATATAACATAATGATATCATATACAAAAACTCCATGGTGATGGATATTTCTCCATTAAAGAATATAGTTTTTCATTAGGGTCTAGTCTTTCTTCATAAACATTGTAATATTATTTATTAAGATTACTCTCTAAGACATAAAATCCTTTGAGAATAATTTTTTTAGGAATATTACAAGGAGTGGCTATCATCAAATTCTAATCAAGCATCTTTATCTAGGGTCAAGTACTAATCTAAGTTAAAAAAAAAAAAAACTTTAGAAAATCTGGCTCCACCTTTCAATAGATTCGCATTCATAAGTGTTTAATCACTAAGATTGGTAATATGAATGGTTTGTTAAAATATCTTGGACATTGAATTCCCTTTTTACTTTTCCATACATCTATGGTCTAGACATTTACCTCTAACTTAATTCCTTACATGTACCAAAAAGGTTTATCTCATGACCTATTTTAATACCGCTTGGGTAGATATTGATAACACTAAGCCATCATTATAACACACACAATTATATCATAGGTACTGACTTAATGTCATACAAGTACTAGATTAATAATATTTAAACCAAATAGAGGATTGCTTCCTCTTAACCAAGTTTCAAACTTCCAATATCAAGTTATATGGTTTGGGTCCACAAGGATATCAAAAGAAGTAATGGTAATTCATGATATATAATATCGTCAGTATTTGAGTAACTTAACATCATATTTAGCCTTGAATTTTCATGAAATGTATAGTATACTAAGCTATTTAAACTTAATCAACTCATTTAAGGAAATACTCAACCAATCTTGCTACTTCTCTAGCATTGGTGTCATGTTATCCTTTACAAAATCATGTATCAAAATCTATTTAAAAGATTATATAAATCTATCCTTTCACATTTGTTTTCAAAAATGATAATATAAAATTAAATATAATGTTGTCTACTTTAGGTTGTAATATAATCTCATTATTTGAAATAACCAAAATAAACTCTTCCCATTTAACTCACAAAAGTCTATAGCAGGAAGGAATCTTATGAATTTCAAACTCCATGATACTAATATGATATTTTCCTTAGAAAATATTAATACTTGCTCCTTAAAATTGAAGGAATAACAAGTTTAAATAGAGAAAGAACCATGCATGTTATTCTATCTCTTGGCTACAAATAAAATTGCTTGAGTTCCCTAGCTTCAAATATGCACAACTATCATTCTTCTAGTTAACTAATAGTTGCATTCAAAACTAGACTAGAGAGTAATATTCTTTGTTCTCCATTATTGAAACTACTATAACAGTTTTCTCAGTTTAAATTTTATTCAAAGAAAAAAATAAGGCTACTACCCGTGCCAATGTAGCTAGCCCAAAAAATCATATAGAAAAGAATTTTTCTTATATAAGCCACACCCATATACAAAAATTAATGGCAACTAAATTCAGTCGCATCTCCTCACAAAGAAGCTTGAATAAATCTCCATTATGCTATGACTACAAGTTATTTTTGTTGCAGTTATGAACACTAACTAAATCATTTATGAAAGGCACCATCCTTTTCATTGATAGAGCATATTTTAAATAGCTTTCCTTGCCACAATGATAAATGGTATATAAACTAATAACACTATAGTTTTAAAAATCATTTTATTATGGTTATATTCCCACCTACAAGCCACAATCACATGTGGTTTTAAATGCTATTAAAAACTTGTTTGAATCACCACCTTGTGGTTGATTATTTCATTCACATAGTCTAATATAAATGCCCTTCAAATAGGTCACTAACTCTACACAACTACCACAATTTAAATGACAAGTAAAACATCATTAACTATTGGACCCCTTTTTAGTGGCTCAATTCCTTCTTAGAATGCCATGATCAAAAGTAGTTTTGAAAGATTTTAGACAACCAACATTGCCACTTTTTCTATGGATTTCCAAATGATATAAGATAATTTAAAATATAGTTTAAAATTTAGTTTAATATATAACTTCCATTTCCAAAATGCCACAACTCATATAAGGTTTAACTATGAGCATTTATTAATAAAAATTGTTGCCACTAAAGTAGCTTCAAAACAATTTCTATAAGTGTCTAAGTTATTTTAAATCTTGGCACCACTATTCATCATAAAATGACATAACAATATTAATAACAAATTCCTTATGTTAAGGCTCAAATACTTCCTCTTAATCCATGGCTTTATGCTAGATTTTAATGACTTCTTAAATTTAGTTTTCTATGCCATTATGTGGCTTTATTACACAAATTTATGTTGAACATCTAGAATACTGAGAGGGGGATGAATAAGTATTCCACAAACTGATAATAAAATCCACTTCATCATTATTACTATTTTGACTGAATTATCAAGAGAGAACATAAAAGAAAGTCAATGCAATCACACACAAGAAAACTAGAATTTTTACGTGGAAAACCCATAATGGGAAAAACCACAATGAGGGTTAACCCACAATATATTATATCCAAATACAAAATATTATGGGGCTCACTACCTTGACTCATTTTCCTTAATAAGGCTCATAACCTGAGTACAGAGATGACTCACTACTAAGATACAATGATAGTGGCTCACTGCCAAACAATTGTAACTGATGAAATATACCTTCAATGTGTAGGGTTCAATTCCATTGAAGCTAAAAATAAAAAACTATTGCATTTCTCAACAAATCTATACAACAGATAAAACATTTAAGCTCCGATCTTCTCCTCTATTCACTTGCTTGCACACACACACACTTACAGTTTTCCTTTCTTTCTCTCTTCCTTCCTCTTTCACCACACACACACTTCTCTTTCCACTTCCTTATATATAAAAGTATATTTTGTTCATTAATTAGGTTGACACTATATAAGATTCAAACATTTTATCCAAATATGAGAACACATTAATTTCCCATCATGCTACCAGTAAAGAGTTTGTTAGCACAACCTCAATATAATAATGTTCACCTTAGTACAATGCAGAGTCTCCCACATAGTACACCACAAATAGAACAATAGTAGGATACAAAATTGAACTTTGTCAGAAATAACTTTATGTTCATGGAAAAAAGAACATCTCAAAATCCAATAAAAAGTAGTTTGAATAATTCAATAAAACATTGTTAGAAGATTAGAGTCATATCGAATCTTTCTATGAGTTTTGGACTCAAGTACCAACATACTGATCCATCACAGAGGATTATTACCAACAAAGAACAACTTCTAGTAAACCAAGCAAACTTCCCATACAGTCATCACCATGTAGTTATTACCATGTTGACATCAATGACAACACAGAAACAACCAACACAACCATTCCTACTTCATGCTCATGTTGCTAAGCTTCCAACACCTTAAAGGCATAAAATTGGTGCTTAAAACATTCTTTAACTTTGCACTTTATTTAAAGATAATAAACTCAACTACATGGGGTCAAGTATCCCCCCCATGATACGACTTAAACTAGCAGTAAAATAATAGTTTAAAATAAATTTGAAAATAATTCAATGTTTTAATGTTATTACCATTTAGTGGTGCTTATAAGATATGGTTGGTGGTTGATATATATATCACACCATGATATTAGATTAAATCCATATAAATAAATCAACACAATATCCATTGATTAAGGTTGTCATGCCTTTCAATGTGCACTAATATAATATCGACATATAAGAAATAACAAATACATATAAGTTAGTGAATCATCAAACTAATTATAATTATTTATCATAAATAAATGAATAAAGAAGACATAAAAAACTTTCTTATAGGACAAACACCATTAAATTATCACATATTATTTACGAAACATTTAAATATCAAATTCAAGGATAATTGATAATTTTTATATAAAACATATTGAAAATTTATTATAAGGAGTACTATATGATTATAATATAAAGAATAACACTATCTGTAAATCCTTAAAACTATGTTTTTGATTTACTATGCATACAGAATAATTCCCAAAAAAATAGGTAGGAATCTACCAAACCCAAAATGAATTAATCACAAAGTTAAAAAAAAAATATTAGGAAAACTTATTTAGCTAATCCTTTGTGTAATAGTGGGTGTTCAAATTAAGGCTATTTACTTTCATTTCACATAAAAAAATATTTTCAAAATTTTAAAGTAAACATCCTTCTTAATATTTCTAAGAGGAATTAATTATAGTATTGTAAAAATTAACTAAACTAGCATAAAACATAGAATTAGACAAGAAAATAAAAAACTAGAAAAATAAGAAAGGAAGATGGCACAAAGAATATTACTAGAGGAGAAGACATATATAAATATTGATGAGATAATTATGGATACTTATAGTTAATGTTAAGTTAGTTTAAGTAGATAAACAATTCTAAATCATACTTGTAATATTTGATGATTGAGTTGATTTATATGGTGATATTTAACAATCTTTCTATTATAATTCCTCCTCTAATTTCATTGAAGACATTAATTATAATCCTTTTCTATAGAATTTTTCTATTATTTAAAATAGGATGAAAATTTAGTAATATATTATAAAATAAGTTCTTTGTTCAATTAATAAATTTTGTTAAATGAACAAATTTTGTTAAATGAACAAATTCTTCATTGCAATTAATTAAATTATTTAAATTTTAATATTATATAAAATAATTTACAAGAAAAAATAAAAGAAATAAAATATTAAAAATATATTTATTTATATAAACTAATTAAAAAATTAAATAATTAAAAAAATTATAATAAAAAAGATGTTATATAAATTAATAATATATTTTATTAAAAAACTTACAATCATCATAACAAATTAAAGTTAATATTCTATGATAATAAATATTTGAATTGATCAATCTTAAACATTTATATTAGATATTATTCTATTACATGTTAAATATAGAGACTTTTTTGTTCAAATATTTAAATGTAATGGAAAAAGTCTTATTTCAAAGATAACCAAAGCATCTAGTATGCTCATTGTCACGTAGGTTGTTTTTTCTTTTTCTTTATTGATTTCGAAATTGAACATCTAGTAAATGTCTGATTAAATGTATGGTTTTCATTTTCGATGTAGAGAAGAGATGGCTGGACCAGACATCACTAGTTGTAGCAGCCTCAAAGGTAAAGAAATTTATATAGGGGAAGTAAATTGTGGAGGTCTAAAACAGTGCGACACTTCAACTAAATCATGTCTTATCCAATTAAAGAGCACAATTGATTCTTCACATAAAATGTGGCAAGTATCAAAAAAAGTTTGCATCTATAGGATGCCTAAACTTATAATGATTTCTAAACCGCAAGCATATGCTCCTTCGGTTGTATCGCTTGGGCCTTACCATGAAAATATTAATCCTGAGTTATCTAGGATGAATCAACATAAATTGGAAGCAGTCCGTAGAATGTTGACAAGATTGAAGATAGATGTGACCACATTGATTGCAGAGATTCAAAAGTTGGAGTGTAAAATCAGGGAGTGCTATGAAGAACCAGTAGACTTAAATGGAGAAGAATTATCTTGGATGTTGACAATGGATGCTTGCTTTATTCTTGAATTCCTTAGAAAGGAGAGTGATCCATTTAGCCTTGTCTTCCAAGGTAAGGGTAGAAGGAACTCAATGTACCATGCTATTATAATTGATATTATGAAATTGGAAAACCAAATCCCTTTATTTATTCTCATAAAAATATTCGAGTTCGAATATGGAACCCCGGATCATGCAACAACACAGTTAGCTGCAATGCTGAGTAAACATACTGTGTTTTACGGAATTCCCTTTCTTCCATTGTCAGGGTATGATGATGCTAAATCGAAACTGGAGGAACTTATGATGAGAAAAGGACCTGAATACCATACAAATCTGTTGGATTTGTATAGAATGGTGACTAAAGATAAGATACGAGTGGAATTGGCAACTTCCGTTGGACGTGAAGGCTCCGGTGGTGCTCATCTTATCAGCATTGACAGTGGTTGGCGTGGATGGCCGATGAATGTGGCACTAGCTGGTTGGATACAACGACTCAGGTGCATAGATAAACTTCATTGTTTTCCCCGAACAGTTTCTCCCGATGATACCTTGTCTAACCCTAGTGCCGAATTATTACCCCAAACACTTTCTCCCGATGATACCCGGTCTAACCCTAGTGCCGATAATACTCGGTCTAATCCTAGTGCCGAATTATTACACAAGACTGGTATCAAATTTCAACCAGGCCAATTGAGATTTGAAAAGAAAAGGTTTGGAAAAGGTACGCTCTCCCTCCCTCAAATAAACGTGGACGACCTTACAGAAACATTGCTGCGGAATTTGATGGCTTATGAAGAGTGTCAAAAGTGCTCATCGGAACCGGAAAAGACAGTAATTACACATTATGTACGTCTCTTAGACGATTTAATCGATTCAGAGAAAGATGCTTATGTGCTTCGAAAATCTCAAGTGATTAGGAGCTGTGCAGGCAATGAAAATCTCAAGTGATTAGGAGATGCTTATGTATTGTTAATTTGAAAATTGCTAAAGTATATGTTTTGTATAGTTTGTGTAGAAATTTGCTAGTAAGGTTTGGTAGTATTTTCAGATGTATGGTTTGGGTTCTCATCATATAATTCTGGGAAGCACTATTTTGTAAGGGGTCAAAGAATTTTGTCTATTTGTTAGGTGGCATAAGTTTTCTCTACCATATAGCTGACAAACTCTATGTAATTATATATTATATGATATTAATATAATTACAAGCATTTGTCTTTTGCTTTAAAAAAAATAAAAAAAAATCAATATATTGTATATGTGATTTTTAAATGACTAATAGTTTATTATGTGGAATGGTGTAATTATCATGGTAATAAAAGGTGGACTGTAATCACATTAGCAAGAAAAAAAAATTATTTGAATTTAAAGTATTAATATTTAATAATAATCTAATATTAATTATTAAAAAAGATAATTTATTTGTGATGTATTATAAAATATCAAAAAACAATATTTTTAGTCCTTGCGAGGAACTATAGGCACCACTAGAATTTAACTAGTTATTAATAACTCTCATTTTAACCAAGGAGAACTTGAGTAATTTTTCTATTTGAAGTTTTCAATCTATTATCAATGTATAGATGTGAATTATATAACAAAATATATTTCAAAAATCATTCAATTTATTAATGATTTTTTAAAATTTATTTTGCATCTATATTATAATTATAAAATTTGATATTTGAAAAATAAAAAATAAAACAATTTTATGAGTAAAATATTAGTTCAAAGTATTTTATTCTAAAATATAATTCAATTATAATTTATTAATGAGAGTTTATTTTTTTTTGTTATAAAAAACCTAGTTTAAGGATCCAGGAACCGAAAATAGGGAGACCACACCGTTGAGGCAAAGCCAAAGGAGGAGAAAACAAAACATCAATAGCGGGAAAGAGAAGGGCACAGGCAAGAACAAAATTGAAACCACCGAACGTAGACAGAGACAAAATCAAGGAGGGTGGAGTTTAATATCATTCTTCAATAGTTTGTAGATAGCACAAGGGAAGTTAGACCACCAAACATGATCAGCCTCCCCAGTCCTAGCCAGCAAATTGACCCCATAATTGGCAGCCCAGTCAGCAACCTGATTGCCAGATCTTTTTATGTGGGTGAAGAAGATATCCTCAAAGTCACGTTTAGTTGATATTATAGCCTCCACTAAGGTGCCAAGCTTCCAATTCTTCAGTCTCTTCCCTTGTATGGCTTCAATCAGAAGTTTTGAGTCCCCTTCCACCCAAAGTCGCTTCCAGCCACAGATCCTTGCAAGGGAAAGCCCTTTCCACAAGGCCCAGGCTTCTGCCCAGTTGTTTGTTGAGATGGCACAGTCAGAAGCAAGGAGTCCCAGAGGTTGACCCCTCGAGTCCTTGAAGACACCACCGCTGCCAGCAGCCCTAGGATTGTACTTTGCAGCACCATCAATATTTAACTTAATCCAGCCAACTTTAAGGGCCACCCAAAACACAATGGCCATTACCTCCTTCCCAGTGTGGGTATTGGTCGTCAACCACCTGAAGCATGGCCAAGCATTGGCCCAATGCAATTCTTTAGAAGATATGGAATTGAACTTCTTGCTGTGGACCTGACCAAGATCAGCCATGGAGCTCTCCACCAAGTCCCAAACCCTGTCAGCCACCTTTACCTATTCAAGAAATATTCTCTGGTTGCATTCAAGCCAGATATTCCATATGATCAGCGATGGAGCAATCTGCCAAATAAATTTCAGCCCCGAGCTCTTAATCTTCAGGGTCCAATAGTCAAGTAATAGGGGGACATCCCTGGGGAGAACCCACAATAACCCCCAGTGGTTTAGGAATAGAGACCAGACCCTCCTCGCATAAGGGTAGAGAAGAAATAGATGATCATTGCTTTCTTGATCGCACCAACACAATACACATCTTGAGGGACCAACTTTTCCAAGCTTCTGCAATCTATCCCATGTAAGAGCTCTTCACTTCTAGGCAATCCAAAGGAAAGCATTGGCTTTCAGAAGGCTTAACTTGCACTAGATACGCTTCACAAAGGGGGATGAAGCACCATCATCAAAGAAATAGTTATAGGCAGCTTTGACCGTGACCTCACCACTGCCATTAGGATTCCACACAAATTTATCGTCAGCAGCAATATTCCAAATAGGCCACCTGTTGAGTTTGAAAGACAGGGAATTGCAAGCCTTAGAGAACTCGGGAGCTGGTGGTGCAAGTTGCTTCCAAGAGCAGAAACCATCAGTGCCAACGAAGTAGTCACAAACGTGGACACCCATCGTGCCTTCGAAGTGGCAGACCACAGGGAGCAAGGAAGGTGAGGACTGAAGGGCATGATTTTCAAGCCAACGATCATGCCAAAAATGAATCTTCCTGCCATTGCCCAATCTCCACATGACACCCGGGGCAATGAGGCTGATGCAAGCTTTTAAAAAATTCCAAATGCTGGAACCCATAGGAAGGACAACAATAAATAAATTGTCGAGGTTATTATCCAAGTATTTAGCTTGCAGCAGTCTGCTTCAAAGTCTACTACCCTCTGAGTAAACATGCCAGACCAGCCTAGCCCCCAAGGATTTATTCATATTTTTACACCTTCTCAGACCCAACCCACCGCAGTCACGAGATTTGCAAACCTCTGACCATTTCACTAAACTATATTTAAAGGCATTGTCACTGCCTCTCTAAAGGAAGGAACGTTGGGTTCTCTCTAAGATGCAAGCCACTTTGCTAGGAATTTGAAACACCAACATAGTGTACACAGGGATGGCAGCCAAGGCAGACTTAATGAGAGTGATCCGCCCAGCAAAAGAGAGCCAATGAGATTTCCATGAAGCGAGCTTGCTTTCCACACGATCCACCACCGTGCTCCAATCAGCCACTTTAGTTCGTTGACAAAGGAGGGGCATACCCAGGTATTTGCTCGGAAGGTTGTCCTTCTCAAAGCCCAAGATGTTTTGGATATCTAAGCTTTCCAAGCAATTTGGTTTTAGAAAGAAGATTATGGATTTGGAGCAATTCACCACTTGACCGGCAGTGGACTCATAAAGGGAGAGGATGCGTTTAAGGCACCTGGCTTCTCTAGCAGAGGCCTCACCGAAGAGAAGTCTATCGTCCACAAATTGGAGATGTGTGATATTATTGAATCCACCTGAAGCTTGCGGGCCGGTGAGAGATCCCTTGTGGGCTTCCACCTTGATGGTTCTTCCAAGAGCCTCAGCAAGGATAATAAATAAAAAAGGGGATAAGGGATCCCCTTGGCACAACCCACGCTTGGTAGAGAAGGGCCTTGAAGGCATACCATTAACCAGAATAGAGAAGGAGGCAGATGAGATACAACTAAACACCCAGTCACACCATTCCTCCGCAAAGCCAAATTTGCGCAAAACTTTGATCAAGAAATCCCATGAGACTCTATCAAAAGCTTTGCTCATATCAAGTTTGATGAGCATTCCTTCTTTCTTTCTCAATTTGATGGAGTGAATTGTTTTGTGTGCCGTGATAATCCCGTCTAAAATCTGCCTCCATTTTAAAAAGCCACTTTGCTCCTCTGAAATAACCCTCTCCAAACAGCCCTTGAGACTGTTTGCTATAGCCTTAGAGATGATCTTATATATTGTGTTACATAAGGCTATAGGCCTGAAGTCGTTGAAGCTTTGAGGGTCCCTTATCTTGGGGATTAAGGCAATAAAGGTTTGGTTCCATGCTTTCATCATAGTCTTCCTACGCCTGCATTCTTCAGCCACTTTCCAAACGTCTTCATCAACAATGTCCCAAAATCTCTAAAAAAATTCGGCGTGAATCCCATCTGGGCCTAGAGCCTTCCTAGCTCCGAAGGAAAAGGTGGCAAGAAGAATCTTATCCAATGAGAAAGGAGTGAGCAACAACTTGTTTTGGTCGAGGGAAATCAAATTAGGAATGTTCTCAAGAAGGGCATGTTGGGTGACTTCGTCAACTTGGGGAGGGGCTCCCAAGAGGGAAGCAAAGAAATTCCTGCTCTCATTTTTTATTGCAGCAACATCATCAATAACAGAACCATCAACTTTCTTAATTGATAGAATTTTGTTCTGCTGCCTTCTTATTTTGGTGGATAAGTGGAAGAACCTTGTGTTTCGGTCCCCTTCATGCAACCACTTCACTCTAGATTTTTTTCGCCAAAAGATTTCCTCCATTTGTAGCACCCTCTCATGTTTACATAACAAGTCTTGTTCCCTTTCCTTAAGCTTTATCGAGAGACCATTGGTGGCAATGTTTTGCACAACCTATTGTAAATCAGCCTCAATCTTGTTCTTCTCCTCAAATAAGTTGCCCATAACCTCCTTGTTCTAGGTTTTGATTTTCCTTTTTAGTTCTTCAATTTTCTGTAGGAGAACATAACGTTTATGGCCTTTGAAATCTTTACTCCACCAAGTCTGCAATGCCTGTTCAAACTCTGGGTGGTCGTACCAGAAGGATTCCAACTTAAAGGGGGTCCCAAGAGGCTTTGTGATCCTACTAAGGGATAAGGAGATGGGCCAGTGATCAGAGCCTCCGAACTGAACCACATAAGCCATGAAGGAGTCAAGGTCCAACAGCCACTCGGGATTGACAAAGAATCTGTCCAATATGCACATAATGTTATTCTCACCCGCTCTCCAGTTATTCCAAGTAAACCAACCAAACTTGGGGCAGATATCGGCCAAAGCTAAATCCTCACTGAACTACCTAAACTCGGAAGAACCAGCAGTGGAGAGGGCCCTACCCCCCAACTTTTCACTCGGGCTAAGCATGGCGTTAAAGTCACCACCAATGATCCATTCCTTGGACTCATGCACCCTTCTCATACCATGAATATAATCCCAAACACCCAATCTGTCAGATTCAGAGTTGGGCCCGTATACATTTGAAACCAGACAGTTGCCCCCAGCCCTGTAGTTGTTGATCATAACAAAAAGACAAAAGGGGGACTCATCTGCAACTTGCCCAACCCAACTCAAGCAATTCCAAAGGATTGCAAGACCACTAGCAGAGCCATTAGCAGCCACGGTGACCCCACAGCCATGGCACCAAATCCTGGGCAGTATCTCCAAAAACTTGCTTGTGTCAACCTTTGTTTCTTGTAAGAAAACAACATCAGGAGCTTCAATGGCAATTAGCCGCTTTAACAGGCGGCATTTCTCAGGGGTGTTGATGCCCTGAATGTTCCAGCTTACAATCCTCATAGTGACTTGCTTGTAGGGAGGTGCTCGCCTCCAGTTTTAACAAAGCTTCACATTGATTTCTGAGAACCGTTTTCTATATTCTCGAGGGCTTTAAGCTTTTCCTTAGTAGCTTCTGACTTCCTACCCTTGGAGCTGGCACCACCTGCATCTAGGGCAGTCTGAGGCCTGTTCCCCAACTTTTTTTCCCTCCTTGTAACCATACTCCAGGTATTTTCCTTATCGGCTATGTCCTCATCGCTATCAAATTTGTCGATCAAGGTCCCTGGAGCAGGGGACAAAGCATTTTGTTCTGACACTCTAATCTCTGAAACCACATTTTGAGTTTCCAATAGAGCCTTTAACCTAGCAGCACCACTGTCTACATCGGTCTTCGAAGGGGCAGGTGAAGACATGTTCCCATTCCCAGTCGTGACACCCATAGGTGGGGCCTTATTATTCCCAATGCCAGATTGGGGTGCTAAAGCAAAGCCAGAATGACCCTAGGAATCAGATGTTGTCACAGGCTTGGTCGAACACTTCCAGGCCATATGCCCAATTCTACCGCACTTAAAGCATCACAGGGGAAGACCTTCAAAGTCGATTTCAATCATTGAGTCACCAAGCACCGAGTGTAATTTGACCGAGGGAACTAGGGGATTCTCTAAGTTGATCTTGAAACATATTCATGCAGAACGCTCTAACCGACCACCACTTGTGAAATGGGCGCAATGGACAAATTTACCAAGTGAGTTCCCGATGATTCGAAGGATATCTTCAGTCCATAATTCCATAGGAAGTTTGTAGAGTCTGACCCAAATGGGGACATCATTGATCAATTCCTTGTGCGGATCAAAGCCAGGAGTCCAGGCCCGTAGATACAGGCCGACACTCCCCATAAACCAGGGGCCACCGGATAAGATATTGTCCGGCTCAACTTCTGAGGAGAAAACAATTCGCAGGAACCCTAACGCGAGGAAACTCACATCAGGCGAGCAACCCCGCCATTTTTTCCCTATCCATGATTTGATGCGCTCCATAGTGGGCCAAATACCAACGAATTTGGCGATGATAGCCTGCTTTCGCAGCTTTTCCAGCTCAAGATTGAGTAGATGGTCCCGAATTTT
The DNA here is from genome assembly GCA_007258455.2 of Sequoia sempervirens. Taxonomy (NCBI): domain Eukaryota; kingdom Viridiplantae; phylum Streptophyta; class Pinopsida; order Cupressales; family Cupressaceae; genus Sequoia; species Sequoia sempervirens. The sequence goes on from VDFB02193867.1 coordinate 99,206,137, forward strand.
GATGCAGGGGACTACCTTTGAGACATGCACATTCACATTTCTGATTGCCATTTTGAGCATCGAGCCCTCCGGACGACCAAACAAAGCCTCCTCTGGTGGATTCTCCATCCCCATTATGATCCCCGCGCTTCTACTAAGCGAGATGGCAGCCTCCCGACCGACGGATCCTGCAGCCGAAGTGCCCCCCGCGAGCACATCCCCAGTACCTGCCTTTTTGCAACTTATGCGCATGCTAACTTCTTTGCAACCTTGACTCAGATATAAAATGATTACTTTATTAATGAGAGTTTATAATTTATTAATGAACATCATTTATTTATTTTTATTAGCATCCATATCATAGATCTAAAATTTTAAAAGTTCAAAAATAAAAATATAACATTTATTACTAAAATATTAGTTCAAAATATTTTATTATGATTTTTTTAATATATATAATTCAATTTTATTTGAGAATTTATAATTTATTGTGTGTAATCATTTTTAATAGTTATAAATTTTATTAGAGATTAGTAGACTAACATTTATAATATTAAAAGATAATTCTTAATAAAAGAAAAATAAAAAAATTATATTTATAAAAGAAAAATAAAATAAATTTACAATTTGTTTTATAATTTCACTTTTAACTTTAAATGTATGTTTACTCATTAAGTTGTATTTTTTTTACAATCACACTTTTTATTTTAGATGTTTGTTTATAAAATATAAAGATGCATTAAAAATATATTAGAAATATTTTTCTTTATATTATATAACATTCATAACATTGAATTAACTAGAATAATTGCACAATATCACTTAACCAATTAGTAAAAATTTAATCATTAGTATGCAACATTATTCACACATCAAACTAACAAATAAACATTGAAAACAATTTTTTTTTTTATATTATAACATTCATAACTTAAACCTTTTATACACAATATCAAGTTAATTATAAAAACACATAAACAACTTAAATTTTTTAAAAATTTAATAAAATATAATTTAATATAAATTAAAAAAAATTAATAAGAATTATAGATGAATTTATGAAATATTGATTTACTTATCAAGAAAAAATCAATGATAAATTTACTTATTATAGATAAATTTACTTACCAATCTATTTTAACCATCAAGAAAAATTTAATCATTAGTGATTGCAACATTATTCCAGCACATCTTTTAAACTAACAAATAAACATTGAAAACAAATTTATTTTTAGTTCCTGCTAGGGACTATAGGCACCACAAGAATTTAACTTGTTCTTAATAATTCTCATTTTAACCAATAAGAACTTGAGAAATTTTTCTATTTGAAATTTTTTAATCTATGATCAATGTATACATATGAATTATTTAACAAAATATATTTCAAAAAACATTTCTCTTGGATTTCATTGGTACACAATTTTCACCCGATTTTTCCCCACTTCCATTTCTTCCATTACCTCCATTTTTCCATTTCAGAAGGGAATTGGTTAGAATTATTAATCATAAAAAATAATTAATCAAATCACAACAATATTTGTAAAGCTTAGAAATAATTATAAAATTAAACAAAATTTTAATTTCTAAAATTTATAAAGTATTTATTTTCTAGTTTTGAAAATAATCATTTAAAATATAGTAATTACATACTAGAAATAAATTAAATTAAAACTAAATTTTATTTTTAAAATAATTCAACAATTATTAATTATAATTTTAAAATGAATTAGGAATATATATATATATATATATATATATATATATATATATATATATATATATATATATATATATATAATTTTAACATCCTATTATAATATATATACAATTTAATATGTAACATATGTAACATCTAATATATAATATAATATATTAAATAATAATATTAAAATTTTATATTTTAATTTTAAATTATGTAATATATTATTTTAAAATAATTTAATATATTTTTTTAAAAAAACATTTAAATCAACATTAATTTGATCATTAATGAATAAATAAATTATTAATTGTTCATAATTACTTCCTCATTTTTTTAAAATAATGAAATGTAGCAATTAAGACTACTACCAATTAAAATTAATTATCCGTTCTAAAATTCTATTTGTTTTACAATTTAACCCCATAATAATTATTGATTATAAAAATTAATTCAAAACAAATACTAATTAAAATAATAATTCTTAAAATAATCGCATACCTCAATTAAATTTTAAAATAATAATTCTTAAACATAAATGTTAAAAATAAATATCTAAACTTTCAATTTAAATAATTGTTTTATAGAATTATAATATTTATTAATTTAATCATTTTATGAAATAATACTTCATTATAATAAAACAGATTAAATTTTAAAATTTCATTTACTATTTAAATAATAAGTTAAAAAATTAGGACATAGAAAAGAGAGTGCAACCAGATGGCAGATGGCATGTTTTTCATGAGACTACATATATACTTTTAAAAGCATGTTTTTAAGAATGGTGGACATGTTATTTTTTAAAGTACAATTTTATTAAAATTTTATGATTACAAAATTTCTAAGTGCTTTACATCCTAAAAATGTTAGGCAAAGGAGAAATCAAACTAATAGTGTTTTCTTATCTATGGATAGGGTATTTAAATTTTTTTAGATACATGTTTAGAATGATTTTATAAACATAGTTTGATAGAGTTTCATGTTAGTATGAAAAGAGGTTTTACCTATCTAGTTTAGTTTTCACCCAATAGAGATGTTCACATTACACTTAGAAATGTTATTTTAATCACATTTATTGTTTTTTTTATTAGATAGTTTATGAGATTTATTAATGTGAATAGAATTTATAATTTTTCTTAATTGTTTGTTGTAAAGTTTGGTATGAGAATTGTTCTATATTGATATTATGTTTGACGATTAGACTCTTCTAAAAGTAATTATCCTCAATTCTCTTAATATTAAAAAATATCGATACATACATAATTATTGAAGATGATAAAATGCATAAAAAATAATATATATTTTTAAAAAGTATGTATTCAATTTTTTGAACATTATTTTAATTAAATTAATATATTAATAATATAGTTTTTCCTATATTGATATTATGCTTGACTACTAGAATCTTCTAAGAATAATTTATTAATATTAAAATATATAAAAAATAATATATAATATATTAAACAAAAATACATATTCAATTATTTTAAAGATTATTTAAATTAAATTAATATATTAATAATATAAAAAAGTCAAATTTCATTTATGAAACTGAAAGGAATATAAGTTATAAAAGATAAAAAAGAGGGTGGCACACATCAAAAGAAAAATACAAAATTTAATTTATATAAAAAAATAAAATATTTAGATTTCATACATAATTCTTTAAAGACTAGATAGTTACATTCATTTTTATTTGATTGTCATTAGTGTTGTTTAAAATTATTATGAGATTTTGTATCACATTAGAATTTTTATATAATTTTATTACTTAATAATTATTTTTTCAAATATATTTTTAAAGGATAGATTATACTCATTAATTATTTATTTTTAATTAAAAAATAAAAAAATGAATTATGTCATTTTTAATTATTTATGTTTTAATTCAAAATTATGTATCAATAAATTATCTTTATCTTTATTAATAATTTACTTTATATAAAAAGATAGTCACAATAATACTCAAATAAAGAAAGTTATGAGTAATTAATTTCTTGAAATGTAATTGGCTCAAAACTTTTGAGCAATAAGGGTGATTTTCCCAGAGAAGAAAATGGCATGCTTTTCTCTACTGAACGTGCTCAAACTGCAATGATTTATTTCAGCTTGAATAGTTTCAAAATCCATTTGAAATTCATTTCTTTCCCGAAGGTTTCCAAGAGCTCTGCTAAAAGTTTAGGCTTACACTTTCTGCATCAAACAATTCCAATTTTGAAGCAACTCTATGCCACAATGCTTGTGGAAATACTTGTAATTCATCATATGCTATAGGGTTTGAAGAAATAAAAAAAATTGTCACAATTTGGAAGTGTTCTTCACACACACGACATCCTATTATACAGTAATTTCTGCCTTGGAACTCATCTTGCCATTTTTATTATGCAGATGATGTGAACTTTATGTATCTGATTTCTATTGATGCATAATTAATCAAACTTTTTAAAATTGCTGCACAAGCTAGTTTTGTAAGTTTCCAAATTCTTGCATTTTTTGTTGCTCCTTCCCACATAGTTGATAGAAGTTTGGTTAATCAAGCAGACATATGCAAAGGATGTGCATAAACAATCCAACATGTATGCTAACTAAGGAAAGCTATGAATTTTGTGTGCTAATGCATTGTGTTCTTATTTTTTCAAGTGTTTCGGTCACAAGGGTTTCCTTCCATGAAGTCAGGTTTTAATCCTATACTATTTTCATTATGGGTTTCTCGGTATTTAAGATTGTTTCTTGAATGGTTGAAGTCTCTTGATCTTGGTCAGACTATGGATATTGTGTACATTCAGGCTGCTCCTCAAGCAATTATCTCCAAGAAGTTGAATACTTGATGTTTCTTGAATCATGAATGTTGTGTTCAAATCAGGTCAGACTATGGATATTGTGTACATTCAGGCTGCTCCTCAAGCAATTCTCTCCAAGAAATTGAATACTTGATGTTGCTTGAATCATGAATGTTGTGTTCAAATTAGGTTATGAATGATTTACTGTGTTTTTATTTATTTCATCTTCCTTTAGTGTTTTGGTTTTGATCTAAACCTCCAATTTCTAAGGAAATGTATTAGCACTACTCATGCTAGAGCCCATTATGGTACATTAGCTTCTCTTTCATTTGAACCAAAATTGCAACTAGTTAAGAATTCTATGTATATATTAATCCCAGAATACAGTTATAAATGCCAAATGTTTATCATTAGAGGAAAACTTGCTTTTTATGTACCTATTTTATAACAAACACAACAAATAAAAACATTACTATTTTATAACTTTTTTCACAGGAACTTCGCTGCCTTGCAGCTCTTGTTTATATTGTAACATTCATAACTTAAACCTTTTTATACACAATGTCAAGTTAATTATAAAAATACATAAAATTATTTAGAAGCAACTTAAATTTTTTAACAACATATAATAGAGTTTAGATTTGTTATATCTCTCATATATCAACATAGGTAAATCTAAAAATATTTTAAATTATATAATTTCAAAACAAATTGAATGAATTTATAGAAGATAATTTTTATTAAAGTGATAGAATCTAACCCCAATACTAACACTAATTATAAGTCTAACCATAAC
>VDFB02193867.1:99211493-99224936 GCA_007258455.2 Sequoia sempervirens
CTATGGAAAATACTTCCTACTTATCAACCTATAATCTTTTAAATTTTAATAATTTTATTATATATATATATAATTTTAATTTAATTTAATAATCTTTATTAAAATATTTCTTCATTTTAATGATAGGTTATGGAATAATATTCAAAATGTTGATACAAAAACTCTTACATTATTAAAAATAATTTTAACCCACTCAAATAAATAATAGAAATATAGTACATTAATTGTTTAATGCGTTTTACTTGCTAATTTCACCTTTTATATTATAAATTATGTTATGTTTTCATACTTGAAGGCATCTTTTGTATATTATTTTTAATATTTAGTACTTATGATTTATTATGGTTTCTTATTTATTTATATGTTCTTACATTATTATTATTTTTCATGATTTGTTATTTTCTACCCTTAATATTTTGGTAGTTCACTTATTCATTACATTCATGTTTCTATGATATATCATCCCTATTTTACTTGTATTATGTCGTGATCTTTATACCTCTTATGTCATTGTTTATCACTCTATATACTTTTTTTCTTTATTGGAAAAATACATTAAATTATTTTGTAACAGTCAACTCTTGCTAAAGCAGTGAAGGAGAAACAAAGTAGCATCTCAAAGCTTCAAAACCAACTATCTAAAAGGCAATGATTGCTCAAAATCATAATGGATCTCTACTCCCAATGGTTAATATCATTACAAAAGAACATGCACTACTCTCTTGGAGAAAGTGATGGTTAATATCATTATAAAAGAACATGTGATACTCACTCTCGAAGAAGAGTGATTCTCTTGTAAACTGCGCTTTATTCTTAAGTTTTTTTTAGTTAACTTAATTGTTATGTGATCACTCTATATACTTGTGTACCATATCATAACTCTCTTAATTATTATCACATGTCAATTCATCTTCACATTTCCTCATTTCCCTAAATTAGGGAAAACCATACTACACGTCTTAAATGCTTATTTCTTATTCATCTGTTTTATTAAAAATTAATTTATGGATATAATTTTTTAAAGTTGCATGTAAAATTAAAGTATATTTAAGTTTTGTTCTTAAATTTGTATTAGTTAATTCCATTCATATTGAATTTCATCAAGATGTATTTGTTTGTAAATTAATTGTTACTTTCTCTTTTGATTGTAGCATGTTGTTATGAAAGCTTATTCTAAGTACTTTCGGATTTAGGGAAATTATTGGTATTTTCACATTTCACATTATTTTATTTAATATTTTTTATAATTTTTTTTTCTTCTATTTGTATGTAAATTTATTTTTTATTTATATTTCTTTAATTTTTGTTTTATTATGCAAAAATAATATCAATTAAAATTGAAAGGATGAGAGCATCATATTATCTTTTTTTTTTAAAATATTTTATTATATATTTTTTAATTCATTTTTTTAATATATATTTTATTATATATGTTTTAATTCAACTTTAAAAGGATAAAAAAATGCTTTTGTATCACTTGTCATAAATGTTTTGATGTTTCATGATGTTACCCATTGATGAGGGCTATTGTAGGAATGATTTATTCGTTAAGACACACATTAGGATGTTGATGATGATTTTCAAAAGGTAGGGTAGTTAATACTTAGATTATGTTTTAGTCTGATGATGATCCAATCATTTCATTTCTTTGCTTGGAAGTTTTTCAATTATGATGTTTGATTTTCTTGTTGATTATGTTGTCAAATGTTGAAAGAAATAATTGTTTATTATGGATGGAGAGTTTATTGTAGATAGGTGATAACGAATATAGGACTTTCAAAAAATTTGTTGATTTTTTTTGTGCTTTTGAGGCTATTTGATGCTATTTTTGATGATTTCAAAATATTTAGAGACCAACAGGGGGGACGTAAGGGGACTGACCTAATGCCTCGAGGTCTCATTGATGTTGGCCTTCCCTATGTATGTGTAGAGACGACATAGTTCAACTGACCATGATTGACACTATCTTTGGATTTTTTTTACAGTTCATGAATGTTTTCATACTTTGATAAGATATTTGAATGTTTTTGGATTTTTGAGCAAGTTTAGAGACCAAGAGGAACACCTAAAGGGATTGACCTAGTGCCTCGGGGGCTCATCGATGATGGCCTTTCCTACGTTCTACACATAGAGACAACATAGTTTATTTTATTTTGACTCAATTGTGACTTGTAAAAGACACATAAAGAGGGGTAAATTTATTAAACCAGAAAAAATTACAGAGAGAGTCATTACATAGCCTTATCCAGCTCCACCAAATGGTCCAACTGTTGAGACAAATCAGGGGGTAATTGACCCCGATCAACCAGATTCCAATCATGAATATGATTCAGAAGCCCATTTAGCCAAACAATCAGCAACACCATTCCACTCCCTAGGAATATGAGTGAAAGTAACAAACTCAAGAGAAACACAGAGATTGAGAATTTGATCAATAATCAGAGCCAAGTGCCAACTGACATCATCTAACCTACGCCTGTTCAGCAAGTTCACAACAACCTGGGAATCAGATTCACAAATAATCCTACGCCACCCCAACTGAGTGCCACGCTCCACAGCCACCAAAATAGCCTGAGCCTCCATAAGATTATTAGTATGCAGACCCTTATAAATAGAAAAAATAAATTGAACATCCCCAGAGCTATCCCGACCAACACCACCAATTCCAGCATGACCAGGGTTTCCATGGGAAGAGCCATCCGTGTTAATTTTTAGGATGCCTTGAGGAGACTTGTCTGAAGACAACCAACAATTTTTTTGGGATTTTTTGTTTTATGAATTTATTTTGGATTTTGAAAATTCTTTGGATGTTTGTTATTTTGATAGTTTTTTGCAAGTGATGGGATGGACAAGGATCTAATCCACTACCAAGTTTAGGAGGTTTCCCTAGTTCAGAATAGGATTAAATTTTTATTAGGGATAGGTGGGTAAAAAAAATGGTGGATAAAGATGGTGCAACAAGGTTCAACACTAGATCAGTTATTGATCCATGGTTTTGTGCACATTTTATTATGCAATGGATGGAGTGGATGTGATAGTATATCCAGATAGTGCTAATAGATGAGTATGCAAGACTTATTCAAACATAGTGAATGTTTACTAGGTTTTCACTATGGGACCATTCCTAGAAGTGCCACAAGGTTTTTTTCACTTAAGGGAAAATTTATTTCTCTTTACTGTTTTATTGATTTTTTTCTTTTTTTCTTTTCTTTCACTTTTTTTTCTTGGGATATTCTGATACGCTAGGCATAGAACTTCTTGATATGACTTCTTTTAAGAGGCTTGACTAGAGGTTCTCCTTCCAATTTAGCCAATTGATATGCTCCTATAAAGACCCTTTGTGATTCACCTTATTAGTATTTTCTAGTACTTGATTTTGTTGATTTAAAACTATTTGATGGAGTTCTTAGGTATTTGTTGTAATAAATAAGAGAGAGGATATTTTCTTGAAATAAATAAATGCATAGATATATGCTATAATTATATATACAAATATATATATAAATAGTTGTGTTGGAATTTATTAAACCTTCCTATTTAAACGTTGTGAAAAACTATTAAGTTTTTAGTAACTAGATTCCTACAATGACTTTGCATGGAAGGGATGACTTTAATTGTTTACCAAATATAGGTGTGCATGTTGATGCAAATAAGGGGAGTGGAAGCCTATCTCAAAGGTATGGTTATAAGTTGGTGTTGTTTTGATGGGATGAGGGAGAGGTGAGTGGCAAGAAGATTCTTAGCCAAAACCCTTGTTCTTCCTCAAGGCCTCTTTCAATCCAACCATATTTTGGTTTGTTTATATAGCTTTGGGCTTCTTATTATTGTTAGGAGATATAGTCTATAACAATGGAGTCATTCATATGAAAATATTGAGAGCTCCCCTATAAATCCTAGTTAAAAAAAAAATATAACACATCTTGCAGGTTCTTTACAAATGAAGGAATATTTAGAACAGTGATCATAGCTTAATCTGGAGGAAATCCTTCTATAAAGCCATGTGCCTCACCTCCTATGTCGAGGGATGTCTCTAGGTGATCATCATGATATCGGATGAAGCAAAGGATATGAAGTTGTTAAGATTACATGTGGTTAGAGATCCTTTAAAAATGACAGGTCCCATTCGTCAGAGTGTTTTTTTGTTCTCTTTTTGCATTCGAGTTTACAACCAACCAAATAGGGTTAGTAAATGTTGCTTAATATCTTTTTTCCTTTGTTTTTCATTCAACTCTTTAAATCTGGCTTATAGTTTTGATTGTTGCGAATTCAATTTTAAATATCATCTTGAAAATTATATTAGTTATATGATGGGTACACTACTGTTTGGTATTTATTTCTTTCTTTGGCTTCGATAGTTTTTGTGAACAATAACTTTTGGTATACCAGTCCTCTGATGATCAGGCATTAAGGATAGACCATGCTTGCACGATTAAATTGCACTAGGTTGACATAAATTAGAAGGGGTATTGATCTTTCTTCCAAACTTCATTTAAACTAGCACTTCGCAAGGGGAAATTAGTAACAATGGCTTTATTAATTTTTAGAAAAGAATAGGTTACTCATGTATACTCTTGACACATATACAATACTAATCTAAAGGCCATGACCAATCTTCATTTGTTGCCTCTTTGTATGCTTCACACCTCTATTAGAAAATAATCTTAGACCTGTATCCATGTCATTTAGGGTTGTATTCTATCTATCCCAAGCGTACATAAGTTTGTGCTTCCACATTTTTTGTAGATTTCCTCCAGAGTATTATGTTTATGATTAGAGTATTTTCTCTATTTATTTTCAATTATTTTTTTAATTTTTGTAAAACCATGTCCTGTAACCTAGAGGATGATGCAACACTGCAGAAGCACAACTAATTTTTTTCTTAAAAAGAGTAACAATGACGAGTGAAGTAAATTCTCTAACACATACATCCTCTAGGCCATGCAACACATCTACATGTGAATTTCAAAAACTTACAAAGTTATTCTAAAACATAGCATATGAAATTAACTCATGATAACAACATACAACAAGGCATTAACCCATTGCATAATAATTAAAGATGGAAATGTAATGAACATATTTCCATAGATACAACACCAAATAAACAATATATACCATTTAATTCAATAATGAATAGATTGTACATAATGTTACAATTACAACACAAGGAATCCTCCTTGATTACAAATAAGAATACAATAATATATAGTGCCCCAGTGTTACAATGAATATAAGAGAAGTATAAATCCATAGAAACACATGAGCTCTTCAAACTAGAAGATCCTGCCATCACGAACATGAAGAGAAAACTCAACAGTGTAAGGTGCATGCCACCCATCCATGTGGTACCCATAGGACCAACCCCCATGCTAAGAGATAGTAACAGGTAACCAAGACTAACCTACTACCTCTAGACACAGGCAAAGTAAAAATGCACATTGTACTAGTAAATACAAAACATAGGCTTACATTACTTCCAGAATCACTAAATTAAGAACAACCACTGTACAATACAAACTAACTGTTGTCATAGGAGGAGTTTCATCACAAAGGTTGCATTGGTTATCTTAAGGAGATCTTCCTAGGTCTTGACCTCTATCTTGGGTTATCCTGGTAACCTCTCACGAACTTTAGCCCCACATGCATACCAATGCGGAATTGATTATCTTTCGAGAAGACAAAATAATGATCTTTCCATTCCAGGCCTTCCCAACTCATCTCAAGTCTAACACAAGCCCTTGAGCTAATTATCAAGTTAAATGTGTTAGCTACCCATTCCCCTAATGTAGGTTATTTAATTTCCATTGATTACACTGACTCTCACACGAGTTGTCCTGGGACCACTTTGTGTCCCGGCCCCCTTTGAAAGCCACTCCCCTATTGACAACACAATAACTCATTCTACAACCCAAGGGTAGACAGTGCACAAACTGATAATAACATAACACAAGAGATACACACATCCCTATGATGTCCAATACTGAACAACCACGCGTACTACCCAAGGAAATCACAAGGGAAAATAATGAAATGACAACCTTTCACAATTACAATCTAGAAGACTTATATTTTCTACAACAAATATCCCCCACAGCATCCAATTACAAATATACTAGAAATTAAAATAAACAATCTGATGTAATTAAAAGCATTACTATTTAGATTTCCTAAATCCAATAGATCAAGCAAGCACCCAAGGTCCTTAGGGGTCAGTTCAAGAGCCAGGAGTTTGCAGGGGTCAAGAAGATCTGTCAACCATTCCAAAACATCAACTATGATGTCTTGAAGCCTATAATGGCTTTTGAAATGGAAAATAACTTGAAAGGAGTCAATTGTCCTAAGGGTCCTGATAAGGACCCTAGGACCAAAATGCAATATAAATGGGACAGTCATGTTCTAGGAGGTTAGGTAGGTTTATGATGTTTTAATAGTGTTAAATAAGGTTGATCAATAATAATGTAATGGTTTTTAATGTTTCTAGTTAGTAGAGTACAATAAAATGTAACTTTGGAAATTCAAATTTTTGAATTTCAATTTGGGTGGGTAAGTGAGTTTAGGGGGTTAATCAACTTTAATGTAATGAAAACTGACTCTAATTGGTTGGGACAGTTGGGGGATTGATCTATAACCCCAAAATGATCATTTGTACGGAGGTTTGGCATTTGGAGAGGAGATTGTACGGACTGCTACAGGAAATAGTGAAAAAAATAGTTTTCTTGCATTTCCTTGAGTCTTTTTGATGATCTATTGATTCCTTTTGAATTTCTAATCAATTGGATAGTTTAAGAACTTTTATTTACTTTCAATTAACCTTTTGAATTATCTGATAGACATTAGGAATCAGTTTTTGTTACATATTGCTGATTGTCCTCAGGAATAACATAGAATTTTCACTAGTTTTGGTGATTTTCATGGATGATTGATCCATTTCAAGGTAGAATGCTGCTGTGACTTATGAAATGGATCATTCCTAACATGTAACATACATATTTAACAAACTAATGTGCAGGGAAGAAGAATATTGAGGTGTACACCAAGATTTCACAATGCAAAGTGCTTGAAGATGGAGGCTAGGGTATAGCAGCAGAAGATCTCACCGGGTTGAGGGTATGTTTTTGAGTTGGGATAGGTTAAAAATCTTGTCCTAATGGTGTAGGATCAATAAACAAGTTCTGGAAGTGTGTGGAAGGCCAAGAACCAAGAAGCCCTAGTTTTGAGGCAAATTAAGGAGGGTTTTGTGATCAGGGATCTTAGAGGTGTCATAGAAGGTTAGGACCTTCAAAATCCTTTATTTTGAGACAATTTGAGATACTGTTGAAAGTTTCTTATTCAGGGGATAAAGTTAGAGAGGGGTTGCTTTGTAAAAGTAGGCTAATTGAGTAGCCTTGAGCAAGGTAGGTGCATTGAAAGTATATGTTGGTCCAAAAGAATCACTATTGGTTTTCAGATATGTTGTGTAGGTCCAAAAATGGTATCTCAATCCATATTTAATTTGTTAAGTGTTTTGGAAAGCTTGAGTGTAAAGTGGTTTAAACCAGGTTGCCTATGCTACAAGGGAGGACATGCTATATGGTGGAATTTTGATGAGTTCTTTGAAACCCATTTTGAAATTGATCTGATGTTCATTTGTGAGTCATTTTGAGAAGGTCTCCACCTCCCTCTACATCAATCAATATCTCACACTAAAATACATTATTCAAAACACAATTCCAATTAATAATCAACAACAAAATTATATTAAAATTTGAAGTACAGTTTCACAACCACACATAATATCTAACTCAATTTCACAATTAAAATAATTAATCATTTCAATTTAATTACTCATGCTTGCATGCACCTAAATAAAAATTCTTTTAAATAAATATATATCTATATTATCAAATTATATAATCAAATTATTTAATTCCAATATTCATTTAAAAATCATCTACTTGCCTTCTAAAAAACATCTTTAATAATAACATCAATTTAAATAAGCATATTAACTATTGTATAACATTAGAGAAAAGATGGCAGTGGGCTCTGCAAATCATGGTGGTGGCGATCAGAAATCAAAAATTCTAGAGGACGGTTTAGCCGGGGAAAAAGAGAGGAAAAACTTGGAGTTACCAGTAGTGGATGTTGCAGTAACTGCTAAGAAGAATGCAATCTTTCTAGAATAGCATGCAGTTATTGGATGCTTCTTGCGAAAATGGTTAACAAGGAAGGTGATTGGAGAGTGGGTGATCAAAAATTGGAAGATGGATCTAATACTCAATTTTCTACCAAAAGGCTTTGTTGTGGCTGTATTTCAAAGCATGGATGAAAGGGAGAAAATTGTTTCACAAGATTGGCAACTTGGATCATCCTTTCTATTCCTGCAAAGATGGGAAATAAACTTTAATCCTCTAGAATACAAGCCCCGTAATGGTCCGGTTTGGTTACGATTATACAATCTTCCTATTGAGTATTGGTCGGGTGGTTGCCTATCAAAAATAGGTAATACTATTGGCCGAACATTGGAGATTGATTTTAGAAAGGGAGAAACATTGATATATGCAAGGTTATGAGTACTAGCAATCAAGGAGATTCACAAAGCGCTAGTCTTATGTCCGAACGACGGAATTGGAAACAAACAATTGAAGTTGATGTCCCAAAGTTCTTTTGTTCTAAATGTAGATGAAGGAATCATAACTCCGATGCTTGCAATAGATATCCATCTGGATCGAAAGGTGTATGGAAGGAAAAATGAAAGGTAGATCCCAAGGGTGCTTCGAAAGAGGAAACACATACAAAAGAGGAAGTGGGAGCGACAACAGAACAACTTGGACTCCAAGCCTCATCCCATGTCAAAATGTGGCAAATGGTCCTGGCAGATAGTCAAGAGGCAAATCTGGGGGTGGATGAAAGAGTGTTTGAGGAAGGAGAGATCAGGCAATCTAAAGAGGAAAATAGGTCTCCCGTAAAACTTCTGGAATGGTACAATAATGAAGAATATGAAGATCTAGGGTCGCAATCAGAGAAGGAAGTCCCTAAAGAGTTGGTACTAACTAAAAGAAGGTCAATCAAACAAACTCCAAAAACTGCTTCAACTGTCAGGGTTGGCCAAAAGACCAATAAACATAAAAGGGAAGAAGAGGCTCAAGAGGCCGAACAATCAACAATCAGAGCATACATGAAAAGATCCAAGGGAGAAAAACCCTCCCTTGGAAGGAAATGAAGATCACCTCATGGAATGTTAGGGGCATCAATGCCCCTAACAAGAAGCGACTGGTGAAATACCAGTTGGAAACTCTAAATCCTGATGTCATCCTTCTACAAGAATCAAAACTGGAAGGGAAGGAAATTAGCACTTTCATCAAATTTTGTAATCTATGGGAAGGCTATTTTGTGGATGCAACTAGAGCTTCAGGTGGGTTGGGCATTATGTGGCGTCCAGGGAAAGTCAAGGTAACTGTGTTGAACTCTAATCCTAATTGGCTGAAAGTTGAAATTGAAGTCATCCAATCAAAGCTAAAATATGAATTGCAAAACGTATATGGTCCCACAAAAATCAAAGATAAAGATTATTTGTGGGAAACTATATCAAATAATCTAGGAAGATCAAAAGTAATCTTAGTGGGAGATTTTAATGCAATTCTAGATTTGAAAGAAAAATTAGGGGGTGCAAGGAAAGTCACTCAAGTTTTAAAAGATTTTATGAATTTTTTGGAATCTAACAATCTGATAGACATCAAAACTAGGAATGGTATTTATACCTGGAATAACAGGAGAAAAGGTTTTACTAACATTGACGAAAGGCTTGATAGATTCCTAGTTTCTGAAGACTAGCTGCAGGGTAACCTTCTTCCAAAAGCAACTATCCACACGGTTGCAATTTCTGACCATTTCCCAATCAATCTATTGGTAAATGAGGAGTCAAGTCTGGCCAAAGGTCAATTCAAGTTTGAGAAGATGTGGTTGTGATCCCTGGAGCTTCCATATTTATTAAGGAAATGGTGGAGTGAACCAGTTCAGATGGTAGGCTCAAAAATGTTCCTATTTCAGAAAAAATTGCAAAGGGTAAAGGAAAGGCTAAAAGTGTGGAATAAAGAATGTTTTAAAAATATCTTCGAAGAGAAGAAACAAATAGAAGAAATGTTGATGGTTCTGGGAGAAGTGGTACAACCGGCGGCATGTTGGGCTTTAGAGTTCGGAAAGAGGTAAAAGTAGCTCAAGGCAGAATATGAGGAAATCTTGCTTAGGGAAGAATGCTACTAGAGAATGAAATCAAGAGAAGCTTGGCTCTTGGAGGGTGATTTAAATACCAAATTTTTTCATAGCTTGACTAAGATAAGGAGAAGTTGGAACATAATCAAGCAGATGATAGGTATGGATGGTCTGATCAAAACCAAGGAGGTGGATATCCAAGCAGCAGGTGTGGAATATTTCTACAACTTGCTGGTAGGTAACGGTGATATGGAGCCTCTAAACTTGAACATTGTAGATGATATCACACCAAAGGTGTCAGTAGAAGATAATAAGCTGCTCTATGAGGCTACAACATTGGAAGAAATAAAAACAACACTCTTCCAGATGCAGCTGGATAAAGCTCCCGGCCCTGATGGATTCAATGCCTGTTTCTATCAAACTTGCTGGGAGTTTATGGGGTTAGACATCCATGGCATGGTAGAGGAATCAAGGAAAAAAGGTACAATTTTGAAGGATATCAACAACATGAATATAGATTTGATTCAGAAAAAAGAAAATTGTGAATCCTTCATGGACTTCAAACCAATAGCTTTGTGCAAAACAATTTATAAGATAATTTTGAAGGTAATGGAAAACAGATTGAAAAGGATTCTCCCTAAGTTAATTTAATACGAGAAAAGTGGCTTTGTTCCTGGAAGGATCATCTCAGATGCAATTGTGGTCACACATGAAGTGGCTCACTCCTTAATGAACTCACAACAAAAAGGTATGATAATTAAGTTAGATATGATTCAAGCCTACGATAGAGTAAGCTGTAGATTTCTAATGGAGGTAAAAAAGAAACTAGGCTTCAAAGAAGAATGGATAAAATGGGTGTTCAACTACATTTCAATGCCCAGATATTCCATACTAATAAATGGATCCCCATCTGGTTTCTTTAGTGGTGCCAAAGGATAGAGGCAAGGTGACCCAATCTCTCCTTTTCTGTACATTATACTAACAGAGGCTTTGAGTGTGAAAATTAAGAATGTTGTAAGCAATAGCCTATGGAAAGGCGTCCGGATCTCTGAGTCCTTCCTAGCCATAACTCATCAATTATTTGCAGATGATACAATTCTATTTGGGTCCTCAACAATAGCAGAAGCACACGCCATAAGGAATACACTCCAGTCTTACTGTTAGCAGGTAGGTCAAGAAATAAACAAAGAAAAATCATGTATATTTTTCTTCAATACGACAGTTGGGCTCCAAAGAAGGCTAGTGGGAATATTGAATTTCAACATTGAAAAGTTTCTAGCAAAGTATTTGGGCGTTCCCCTCATAGAAGGACCATCAAAAATTTTCCACTGGGAGGAAACAATAAACAAATGCTCCACAAGAGTGGATTCATGGAGATGTAGGTGGTTAACTCTAGTAGGGAGGATAGTGTTGATAAAGGAAATTCTTGCTGCCATTCCCATTTATAAATGTTCATGCCTGGAAGTAACAAATAAAGTTGTAAGGCACCTCACGGGTATTCAAAGGAAGGTTTTTTGGGAAGGCTCGCAGGAAAGGAAGCGCATCCCGCTGCTCTCTTAGGACACAATGATGAAATATAAAGAAGGGGGTGGGATTGGCGTAAAGGACTTGAAAGTGCATAACCAGGCCCTAGGAGCAAAGTTGGTGTGGTGGATGTCTAAACACCTGAAGGCTCTATGGAGTAGGATTCTTCAAGAAAAATATCTAGACACTCAAGAGGCTAAGAGAATTATAACCATAGCGGACCCCCAACGTGGTTCGATGGTATGGAACTTCATGCTAAAATCTAGATGGTCTAGCCCACATCAATTTATCATGGAAATAGGCATGGAGGTGGCTTCTTCACGACTCTGGCCTCTTATCCAAATTTTATGAGTACTCACACTATTGATGCAAAGTGGGAACCGGCTCTAAAACCATCTTATGGTGGTATGCTGCTGCACTCTGGTAGAGGGCTCGCCTCTAGAGAATGGTCGAGGCATCTAGTGTGGAGACCTTCAACTCTTTGCAGGAGCATGTAAAGTTGGCACTTTTAAATGAGCTGGGAAAGAGCAAGTTCTTCCTATCAAAAAACAAAGACTCCCTAATATGGTGTGCCTCAAAGATGGGCTTGTACTCCATTAAGTTGGGCTATGAGTTAGTCAAAGCAGAAAGAGTAGTGGCAGAATGGCCCAAACGGCTTTGCTGGGCAAAATTTTTCCTCCCAAAGTGGGCACCTTCGTGTGGGTGGCGCTACACGAGAGGATCCTCACTGGTGAAAGGCTGGAAAAACTAGGAATTTCACACCCCCACCATTATGTTATGTGCGAACAAAGTAGTGAAGATAAAACACCTTTAGCTCGTGATGTGATGCGGCAATACCCATCCGAAGTATTTTGTGCAAAGCTAGGTGGTGGCGGTCTGGCTAGTAAATCTCGTTTACAGAAATTTTCATTCTCGCCGAATATTTTCAAAGGGGCAGCTTATGGTGGGCTTTGGGACGTTGTTCTGGCCATGATTGTGTGGCAGATCTGACGTGAGTAGAATGCAAGGATTTTCAAAGGAAAACCTTCATCTGTTGAACAGGTAATCTCGAAGGTGGAAACAGGGGTGTGTGAACTTTTGAATGGTAAATCCATAGTATCCAAGTATAGTTTCATCCCGGCCTGGGACAAGAAGATGGCGATTGCATGGCCTATGCTTTGGCCTCCAATCGGGAAACAACTCAAAACTAAAGGGTGTAGGGCTTAGGAAAAATGGATTCTCCCCCCTAAAGGTAGGTTGAAGTTGAATTTTGATGGGGCCTCAAAGGGGAACCCGGGGCCCTCAGGTGCTGGCTTATTGTTCGGGATGAGAATGGTAAAATGTTGGTGGTTGTCTCCATTAAATTTCAAGAAGGAACAAACAATGAAGATGAATGCTCAACACTCTTTGAAGGCATAAACCTCTGCATAGAGAAAGGATGGCACAATGTGGACTTCGAAGGGGATTCATAGATAATTAATGTTGTTTCCTTGAGCCAAGCACCAAGCTGGAGATTAAATCAGTGGGTACAGGAGATAAACATGTGTTTAAAAGGAATCCAAAACCACACACTAAGGCATGTGTATAGAGAAGCGAACAAGCCAGCAGACTTGTTGTCAAAGATAGGTGTGGAGCAGGCCGAGGTGAAAAGGCTGGGAGTGGAAGCGACAAATTGGTCAGACTATCCAAATCTCATTCTAGCGGATTTGAATGTAAGGCAGGACTCTTTGTCGCCTCATTAGTCCTTTC
>VDFB02193867.1:99235665-99354211 GCA_007258455.2 Sequoia sempervirens
TTTTAGAGTGAAATACTTGAAACCCCCACTGATTTTTGTGATTTTCACCCTATAATCAAGGGTTTACAGATTTTGTGTATTGCTGAGCATTTTCCATCTTGAAACTTATTTATTTGAGAGTTTTTGCACATGGAAAAATACTTTTTGAGGTTTGTTGGTATTTTGGTGATGATTAAAGACTACTTTCTTTGTTAAAATGGCCTATTTGGGGTTCTTTAGAAGCAAAGAAGTTGGGACAGCAGGCATGTGTTCCAAAATAAGTGTATCTAAAAATGATATATGTTTTTAATGGGAAAAATGGGCACCCTAAAATGTATTTATCATATAAATATTCATTGTGGTTTGCATTTTACACCCAATTTAGTGTTTTAGCACTTACAAGCAAATTTGGTCTTCTAGTGCAAGTAATTGTGAAATCTGATTAAACAGTGTTGTAAGAAGGTGTTTTAGCTTTGTTCATGTCAAAACAAAGATGAATAAAGTGTACCAAGGTCTGGTAAAATTTTGGAAGCAAGATTTGAAGGTTAGGTGTCTTTTTGCCTTGTGAAAAGTTGCAAAGTCGTGCAACTTTCGTTCTCCAACTCGTCTGACCAAACAGACTATTCCAACGCATCTGAGTAGGCATTTTTACACTAGAAATGGTCCTCTTTCACACCCAAGCATGTGGAATCACTCTGAGCTACGTTCAACCGGATCAATCCCTTAAGGGGCCAAAGGGATAAAATGGCTGCAAACTTAAACATGAGGTTACTCGGACACCGTGACACTTAGGAAATTCTTTTCTGATCCTATGGGATCAAATTAGGCCCCTCTACAATAACCTCTCTTGGTTTTCATTATCTCAGAGTGGTTTTTTCGTAGTGTCTAGTTTTCAGTTGATGGAAAAAGTGTCAAATAGAAGTAGTGGAAAGTTGCAAAGTGGTGCAACTTTCATTCTACAACTCATGTGACCAAAAATATTGTTCCAACACATCTGAATAGGAATTTTTACAATAGGAATGGTCATCTTTTGGACCCAAACATGTAGGATCACTCTGAGCTACGTTCAACCAGATCGATCCCTTAAGGGTCCAAAGGGAAAAATGGCTGCAAACTTCAGCATGAGGTTACTGAGACATCATGATTCTTAGAAACTTCTCATCTAATAATACATAGGATTAGGTTGGGCCCCTCTACAATAACCTCTCTCAGTTTTTGTTATCTTGGAGTGGTTTTCCTGTAGTGTTTAGTTTTTCAGTTGATGGAAAAAGTGTCAAATAAAAGTAGTGGAAAGTTGCAAAGTGGTGCAATTTTCATTCTGCAACTCGTGTGACCAAATGGAATATTCCAATGCATCTAAATAGGCATGTTTACACTAGGCATGGTCCTCTTTCACACCCAAACATGCGGAATCACTCTAAACTACGTTCAACCAGATCGATCCCTTAAGGGTCCAAAGGGCAAAATGGCTGCAAACTTCAGCATGAGGTTACTCGAACACCATGATGCTTATAAATTTCTCGTCTGATCCTATGAGATCATGTTGGGCCCCTCTACAATAACCTCTCTCGGTTTTCATTATCTCAGATTGGTTTTCCCATAGTGTCCAGTTTTCAGTTGATGGAAAAAGTGTCAAATGGAAGTAGTGGAAAGTAACAAAGTGGTGCAATTTTCATTTTGCAACTCGTGTGACCAAAAAAACTATTCCAACACATCTGAATAGGCATGTTTACGCTAGGAATGGTCCTCTTTCACACCCAAACATGCAGAATCGCTCTGAGCTACGCTCAACCAGATTAATCCCTTAAGGGTCCAAAGGGAAAAATGGCTGCAAACTTCACCGAGGGCAACACCGCGGATGCTTATAAAATTCTCATCTAATCCTATGATATTGTGTTGGGGATCTTATAAAATAACCTCTCGCCATTATCTCGTGAGTGGTTTTCCAGAAGTTTCCGCCATTGATGAAAAGTGTCAAATGGAAGCAATGGAAAGTTGCAAAAGTGGTGCAATTTTGTTCGGCGAACTCATGTGACCAAACTAATTGCTCCAACACATTCGAGTGGGTATTTTTAAGCTAGGAATGGTCCTCTTCACACCCAAACGTGTTGAATCGCTCTGAGGTACGTTCAATCGGCTGAATCCCTTAAGAGTCTGAAATGCAAAATAGTTGCAAACTTCAGCGTGACGTTACTCAGACACTGTGAGGCTTATAAAATTCTCGGCTCCCGATCCTATGAGATCTTTGTTGTGATCCTCTACAATAACCTCTTAGTTTTCATTATCTCGTGAGTTGTTTTCCGTGGTCTCCGCGCTTTCAGCTTTTGGAAAAGTGTCAAATGCAAGCAGTGGAAAGTTGCAAGGTGGTGCAATTTTTGTTCTGCAACTTGTGTGACCAAATGGACTATTCCAACACATTCAAATAGGAATATTTATGCCTGGTATGGTTCTCTTTCGCACCCAAACACGCAAAATCGCTCTAAGCTACATTCAACTAGATTGATCCCTTAAGGGTTTGAGTGTACTATGTTGAAATAGGCCATTCCTCCTATTGTTCAGGCTGTGTCTCGGTAATATGGGCCTGATGTAACTTGAATTGTGGTAGCTTGATATACAAAGTCTATTGATACTAGGGTTCAATTTGTATGATTTTGAAAAAATAAGCCAACTAAGTAGAGTTATCAACATTATTCGTAAATCATAAGAATTTCTTTAGTACACTAGCTATTTTGATGCCTTCTTGTAGTCTCAAACATTATTTTATATCATTGTTACATTGGTTTTTGAAGTGGTAGCTTAATATAGCCCCATAATACAAAATCCGGTTCACGCTGATTTTCACGTGAAAAAAATGTGAATCAAATCATGTTGATGTGAAAAAAACCATGAGACCATAGCTTGTGGTGCAGGAGCACCTAGGTCATGTAATGCCTTCAAAAGGCTAAGTTGTAAAAAATGTATTTAAGTCCATGTAATGCAAAAATTAAATGTAATCAAGGCATGAAAAAGCACAAGGTGTAATATTGTCAAAATGCTAAATATGTAAAAGAGAGAAAAAGAAGGAATGTGAAGAGACAAAACAAGAAAATCAAGGAAGAGGACGAGTCATAGGTCGTTCAAGGAAGATGATCATAGGTCGTTCAAGGAAGATGAAGAGGTATTTGATGGTTGGAAACTTCTTTAAAAGAATTGTAAATGCTGAGCAAAGAGATCATTGTATTCTAGAAGAATTAAATTAACAAAGAGTTCCCTGTTTTAGCTTATTTTCTATGTTTTTCAGTTGTTTCTTAACTTGTATGGGCTATGCAAGAGTTTAGGGTTCAAATTTAGATTGTTTCTAGTAGGTTGGGGAATCACCATTTGTTTGCATCCATTTGGGAAGGAATCTAATAAATTTAATATTTGTTTGAGCATTCTTATTATGGCTCGGTCTGAAATCCTGTGCATTGAGTTTTGAGTCTTATAAGGCATTTCCACACTACTCCACCAATGTAGGTCAGGTAGTTTGGTGGAGTAGGTTAGGGATAGGTTATTTGATATGTTTTTATGTTTGTGAGTGGAGTAAAAAGAAAGAATACCTTGAAGGAGCTGCTGCTACACAGAAAATTTTGAGTTTTCCAGTCAAAATGAATAGTTTCCAGCATGGCAGTGGAGAAAGAACAAGTGCATGGGTTAGAAGATGTTTCCAAATGCCTTTTCAGATGTATTTTGACATGTTTCAATGGTTGGCCAGAGGTTTTGAGGTTTGCATGTAGCCTATACAGGAAACCCTCATTGAGTTTTGAGTTTTTCACCCTATAAACAAGGGTTTGTCAATATACTGTCAAAAGGAGTCTTTTAATCCCTAAAAATGGATAAATTGGGAGTTTTTTGTTATTTCTAATGACTTTTTTGAGGTTTTAAGTGTTTTTGGAATGTTTGAAGGGTGTCTTCTTTGAAAATCAAGCCTATTTTAGTAGCCTTTTTTACAACGTTCAGACTAAAAAATGCTTATTTCTTCAATATAATTTATTCTGAGTTTTTGATATGAGGACATGGGCATTAAGAGATCTCTAAATTTTTTTTGGATCTTGGGTTTTGAAACTAGTGTGTTTGGTTTACCTGATTTAGGGCATGAATGTCTCATTAAGAAGTAGTGCCTTGATTGCTCAGAGAATAGAAGTCTGACCTAACAGTGATCGGTGAGTTGATTTTGGGATAATTTTGTCTAAGTGATGGTGTCAGGGATGTATGGAGTCTTGGACAGGGTTTAGAAGTGAGATATGTTGTTTTGACAGTTGGACAGTGAGGAGACTTGGTGTAAAATAATACATGAAATTGTAAGTTCAGTCATAACAAAGTTAAGAGAGCAAGTTCCTAATTTGTATCAGTTGTAATAATGATGTTCACAGTGCTTGATGGTCTAGTAAAAGTTTGAAAGCCAATTGTAATGATGGATTGACTATTTGGGACAAGTTGAATGAATTGATTGAATGGAAGAGTGCCTTGTTGAAAATGGTGTTTTTGAAATGCATGTTGATCTAATTGATTGAATCAAAGTTTTCTAAAATGGTTTTTTGCTTTGAATGAGTCAATTGGAATACAGATTTTTGGAAGGATGAATGATGAATGATAAGAGAATTTGAGTGGATGAAAAGTAGATTTCTGATGAAATGTTGAAATTTTGTTTGATCTTCTCGAAGATGAGTTTGGGACAAGAGTCCCCTGAGTTGTTGAGTGGTTTGGAAATCTTTGTATTGCATCAGCTTGTTGCTTACTATTATGCTCTAATAGATTTTTTCCAAGCATCCATAGCTTGTTCGAAAGCACTTGTTTTAGGCTTTTACCATAGCAGCAAGGCAATGAACTGTTTGATAAAATGCTTTGATAGACATGTATGAAAAATGTGTTAGCATAGACAAGGCAGTGAACTCTTTGAAAAAATACCTCAAAGAAATGTGGTTTCATGGTGATGGAATGACATGATGAATGCCATGACAAGAAAATTGCTATGGATTGTCATGGAATTCCATCACCATTGAGACCACATTTCTTTGAGGATTTTTTTCAAACAGTTTGTTGCCTTTTTGTATGCTATTGATTATTAGTATGCTTTGATAGATTTTTTCCAAGCTTCCATATCTTTTTTGGAAGCACCTATTTTAGGATTTTAGCCATAGCAACAAGAATGAACTATTTGATAAAATCTTTGAAATTGGCAATGTTATGATAAATGTGGTGGCAACAAGACGGCAAAGCCCCGTTTGAAAAATGCCTCAAAAGAAATGTGGTCTCATGGTGATGGAATGCCATGACAATCCACAACAATTTTTCTTTCATGGCATTCCACCACCATGAGACCATATTTCTTTTGGGGCATTTTTTCAAATAGTTCATTCCCTTGTCTATGCTATTTCTTACTATTATGCTATGATAGATTTTTCTAAAGCATGTAAAAAAGCAGATTAAAAAAGCACCTATTTTAGGCACAACCATAGCAACGAACAATGAAATGTTTGATAAAATGCTTTGATAGACATAATATGAAAAAATGTGCTTATAGTAAAGGCGATTGAACTCTTTGAAAAAATGCCTCAAAAATGAGGTCATGGTGATGGAATGCCATGACAAATCAAAATCATTTGATTGTCGCTTGGCATTCTAGATCATGAACCTCATTTCAATTGTCATGCTGCTCTCTATGATATTGCTTACCTGTTATGCTTTTGATATATTTTTTCCCAAGCATCCCTTATCATTTTGATTGTCATGGCATTCTATCCGAGGTCATGAGACCTCATTTCTTTGAGGGCATTTTTCAAAGAGTTCATTGCCTTCTCTATGATGACATACACTATTATGCTTTTGATATATTTTTTCCAAGCATCCATAGTTTGTTCGAAAACACTTGTTTTAAGACTTATCCATAGCAACAAGGAAACACTTGAACTATTTGACAAAATGCTTTGGTAGACATGTATGAAAAATGTGTTAGTATAGACAAGGCAGTGAACTGTTTGAAAAAATGCCTCAAAGAAATGTGGTCTCATAGAATGCCATGACAACCAAATGCAATTGGCAACTACTCCTAGTTATTAGTTATGCAATGTGAAGTAATTGCATAACTGCGTAGGTTGACTTTGTAAAAACTATATTGTAATTGAAATTTTGTCATCTATCAGCATCTAATTATTAGTTATGAAATGTAGAAGCAATGCTTTAGTTTGAAAGATGTGCAATGCAATGTAATCAACGTTATGAATATAAACTACAAAAATCTATTTTTTACTAAGTTATCGGTTCGGTTTTGGGTTCGGGATCGGGTTCGAGAACCCAGTTTGTGGTTTGGGAAATTTTTTTTTTGAGTTCGTTTTGGGTTCGGTAATACAAAAACATATAAAAATAGAAATATATACATATTTGCAGCAGTAATCAAGTTCAGAATATACCACCATATTAATAGTCAAATAACATAGCAAAAATACACCACCACTTTCATAGTCAAATATTAAAATATTGAGTGATACTCGAATGTCATGATACAAAATTATAAATTAAAGTTCAAACATAAAAATGTCAAGTGTTTACAATCAGCCATTATTGATCATTGATCAATTTGAAAAGTGTGAACATTTTTCTGTGTGGAATGCAAACAAGAAAATAATGTTACATAATTATTTACATTGTGAAAGAGCCAAAACCTTTTTATTGCAGATCGTAGAAGAATCTCACTAATTTTTTGGGTGTCCTTGCCTTGGAACAGAACTATCCTGAGCCATGAATGATTGACCATGAACTGTGAGAAAGAAAAAGATAAATCATGCAACTTGTTGCAATTTCTTTCCTTGGGAAAAGGGGTAAAGTCTGCTTTTCAGGGAGAATCTCCTTTAGAGTTTGAATGCATTGATAATTTTCAAGATAGACTTAGCCAAATATGTCATCTAGGTTTGAAGCTTTTAGGTAAAATGTTTGCTTCTTAAAATTTTGTTCAAAATTCAAGATGCAGGCTCTCCTCCCTTAGGGAAGAGAAGGCCTATCAAACCTAACACTCTTATTCAACACTTCTTAAGTTCTTGTTGATGCAGTATTAGATGCGAAGTTTCAAAATAGGCATGGTTATATAAATTCTCATCTCAGGACTATCATTTGCATCAAATTAAGAATTTTCAATCCTTTATGGTCTAGACAAGAGAAGTATGGAGTAGTGTTCCAATGCTAAAGTCTTATTGTGAATCTATTTGCTATGAGTGGTTCAAAAATGAGGAATCTGTCTTCTACACCAAATGAGAAATATTCACAATATGTGCTAGCAAGGAATAAGTCCATAAGATCGAGTATGCAAGAACTAAGAATTGCAAATTGGCTTACATTTGACTTCCACACACATAAATTTTCACACTTTTCAATGTTCACACGTAAGTCAAAAAGTATATGTGTGTAAGTTGTAAAGTATACACTTGAATACACGTAACTCATATATATTGAACCATGAATTTATAATGCAAATATGGAAACCATTGATAAAAAAGATTTGTATTAAATGCAAATAGCCATGTACACATACATCAATGTATGTCGATATAAGTATAAAATATAGTTACAAAATAGCCATATAGGCTTACGAGAATGCCATATAGGCATACAATGTCAAATATATCCAATACAAAATATGTACAAAATTGCCATGTAGGCATACAACAAAGGGCTCTACATTCAAAATTAATTTCTCTCCATGCTCTAGTTCAAATACAATTTTCTTTCCCTTTACTTGGCGATCTGATGGCGATAAGTCTGTCACCCGTTTCTGTTGTGCTTGAGTGCTCTTGCTACTCCTCCTAGTGTTTAGCTCCTGGTGAAGTTTTAACTGTTATAATAAGAAGTAAAGACATTAATATATAGAGATTACATTATAAAAATTGATATATTTAACAAAATAATCACTTACGGCCATCTCACGATCACTCTCCTCGATGGAAATATTTGCACGCTGATGTTGAGGCGTGCTCAAGCCCTATATAAACCATCCAAATAGGATTAAACTATGAATCAATAATGGTTTGATTTTTCACTAGAACTAGTTCATCTATAACAACGAATGTAAATTGAAATTTAGTAATTTGCCTCATACCTCCCCTATCAGAGCCATTGAGGATTGTATAGCGGAGGAAACACCAATATGCATTGCCCTTGTAATGTTTGGCGGTGTTTCTATCACCAACATCTGAAAATAAAACAACAAATTATTCAATCACAAAAAAGTTACAATAGTGATCCACGTGATGACTTATAATGTATGAGATCTAATGAACAAAATTTTGAGTACAAGTATTAAACTATATATTTTTGATTATTAGTTATCGAATTTGAAGTAATGCTTTGAGTTTGAATGATGTGTAATGCAATGTAACCAGCAATATGAATATAAACTACACAAATCTATTAAACTTAAAATTCATTAGTTAATTTCTCTTTATTCTATACTACCTCTATGAATGTTTGATCAAATCTATTGGCACTAGGAGGTGTTTCCTTGAAACCTCCAACATTACCTTGTTCAACATCCAAAAATCACATATTAAAATACCATTCGTAAAACAATGCTATTAACATGTAATAAATTTATAATTGTTTACTAGTTACATACCCCACTGATAGGTGTACTACAAAAATAAGTAGGTGGATGACTGGTGTATCTAGTCTCTACACTGTGACCCTGCAATTTTATTAAAATAATAAAACTAAATTAGTTAATCTTCCATTTCACAATCAAAATTTAATAAATTAAATTCAACATTGAACATGCTGAATTTTACCTGAGTGTCAATGCCATATGCATCATGCAAAATTTCAACCGACCTCTCCATCCCCGTAGATGCATATGGATCAGGTTGCGTAGTAGCATATGGATCCTACATAGCACCCTCCTGAGTGTCGATAGAGTCATATGAACAAGTCACCCTGCAAGATTGACACACATGGGTTTGAAGGCCACCACCTCAAGACTCCCTTGGATGGCATTGTACAATAGGGCTGGTGTGATGGATGACACTCCGGGTCAAAGTTGTGATCGCCTGCAATGTCTTTATGTTGGCACTCTCCTTTGCAATGACATGCATCACAATCTACTCATGAGGTGGCCTAGCGAGAGGTTGTCTCCCTTGCCGTGTAGGATTCGGCTGTGCACCAGGCTTATCCTAAGCTGACCTCCCACCTCTCCCCTAGAACTCCCTCATATCAAAATAATTTGGGATTTAGTTCAATACAAACTCATTGTATAGTTTCCTAAGAAAATATTGGGGGACTTCACAATTATTGCACGGTGGGTAATCAAAGACCATATTCCATATTTCATAAAAACAGTTCTTAATCTCTTGGTGGTGGCACCAATGAATAGGAAACCTCTTTGCATTGAGGGTAAGATTTTGATTTGTTTTAGGGTCAGTGAATAGAGAGCACAAATCACCTTTAGTAATTTTTAAATCTTTTACTTGTTTATATGATAATTTTTCTGCATAATATGCCCTAGTTGTCTGCCTCCTATCTTACCATCCAGATATTTGTTGGGTGATTGCATCTACATTTTTTAACATATCTTTCAATGAATTTTCTAGAAGCATTCTTTTTGTGGTTGAAGCATTTGGATCACTCAACCTACTGATAAGATCCTCAAGTTATTTTCTATTATTCTCAATTTCACTCAAATTTTCTTGAGTGCCAGGAGGATGTTGAAAGAATGGTGGGGGAGGTTGATTTTGTTGAGGATTTTGGTGTTGAGGATTTTCCTCCTCTTCTTGTTGAGGATTTGCAGGATTTCCTACAAATTTAAAAAAAAAACAATCTAATATAACCTAAAACAAACAAAATCAAAACAAATAGCAAACAATACTTACCTCCCGCATCTCTTCGTCATTTTTGCGCCATATTTGCAAAGAAAATCCAACTGTTCTTGTTGAAATAGGTAGAAATCCTTCCTCCTAAAACATGAGCGCAAAAGTGAGGGTTTTTGGCCGCGGGCAGAGCTAAGAAATAGTAAAAAGCAAATGATACATATTTCACTTTTCTTTTTTCTTTTAAAATCACATAATGCAAGCGTGTTATAACGCACTCGCGTTATCTCTTTTCAAATTTTTTTCCCCATTTGGCCACAAAAGTGCGACCAACTTCATGCACCCACCCCTATGGCTAAGGGGTTTTTGTAGCTAAGTTTGACAATGCTCATGACAGAAATATAATTTTGTGTGACAATTTTTTTAGCTGGGAAGATAAATATTTGTTGATGATTAAGCCTTGGCACTAAGATTTCAACCCTACTTATGAAAATTTTAACAAGATCTCGATTTGGGTACGATTGGCTAATCTTCCCCTCCACCTTTGGAATGACTCTCTTCTGGAGGAGGTGGGTGAAGCCCTTGGTGATTTTTTGTTGGTGGATGATGAATCTTTAGACATTCTTCATTCCACAATTGCTCGCATATTGGTTGAAATCGATGTTTCAAAAGGGTTGCCAGCTGAGGTTTTACTTAAATCTTCTAAAGGTTCTTGGGTTCAATCTTTGGATTATGAAGGGATTCCCTTCCGGTGTAGAAGATGTTTCAAAACTGGACATGCTGCTACACAATCTAGATTTGAGAAAAAAGCAAAGATAGCTACTTGGTGCAAAGGTGCTTCTCAATGGATCAGGTGGTTGCTTCTGAATCAGAGGGTCTTGAGATGCCCCCTCCAGACGTCTCTAATGGTGGGGTTGCTAAGGCTACCCCTAATGAGCAAGCTTAGGCTTCCATTTATGGTGATAGCTCTTTGGCTTCCATACCTGGTGGTTTTTCAGATAAGTCTTTGTCTACGCAAAGGAATAAAGATGAAACCCCTAAGAATTTTACTGTAGGCATTCATTTTCAAGAAAATTGTGAGCTGGCGTGGAATGGTAAGGCTACGAAAGTGGAAGAAGGTTGGATCATTGTTAAGGGCAAGAAAGCTAAATCCTCTAGGCCTTCTTTCGACATGACTCTCTGTTCTCACAAGAGTGGTTCTAAATGTAAATCTTGACGAGTCTTGTTTGGGAGCTGGTTTTGGGATGGTTGCAGGTTGTCCTTTCTACAGACTTGTTTTTTATTGTAAAGGGTTTCGGGTCCCTTCAAAACCTATTTTTACTTGAATCAAAAACAATTTTTATGGACGATTATGATTAAATCCATCTAATGGCATTTCCTCCAGATGAAAAAGGAATATCTTTTATGATAAATTAGGGTTAGGATTCAATTAAGGTTAAGATTTAAATAGGGTTCAACTATGGTTAGGGTTTAATTAGGGTTCAACAATGGTTAGTGTTATGGTTTAAAATGGGTTAGGGTTAATTTTGGGTTAGGCTTAATTTAGGGTTAGGTTTAGGATTAAGATTAACCCAAATTATAAAACTAACACTAATTCTAAACTTAATCCTAAACGTAAACATTAATCTAACATTAACCCTAGCCTTAACCCTATTTCTAAATTTAATCCTAAACCTAAGCCTAAACCTAAACCTAAATTTGACATTAATTATAACTTTAACCCTAACCCTAATCCTAATTCTAAAACTACCATTACTTCTAATTCTAATCCTAAACCCAACCCTAACCCTAACTCTAACCCTAGCCCTCCCCTAATCCAAACCCTAACCATAACCTTGCCCATATCATAACCCTAACTCTAATCTTAACTATAATCCTATCGCTAACCCTAATTCTATCTCTAATTATAATCATAACCCTAATTCTATCTCTAATTATACTATAATAGATAAAATGTTAAGAATTTTAATGAATGATTATAATTATATTCATCTAGCATGACTAGTTTCTAGATGAAAAAGGATCATCCCTTATTATCTAAAAAAAATTATCATCTTTCCCTCTATAATGATGGAAAAACATCCCATTAACTTGGCCTTGTCGTAGTGTTGTAATATGCCTAACATATTCACATTAGGTCTTGGGCCCTTGTGAACTAATGAATTTAAATGATACCTTTCTAAAGTGTTGTGAAGTGTTGTAACACACTTTCACACTTTTCTAAGGTTTTCTTAAATAACAAAACCTAATAAACATCTTTTTAATTAAAATAAACATTAATCATGCCTTATTTTAAAGTGTTGTAAAAGTGTTGTAACACAATTTCACACTTTTCTAGGCTTTTCATTAATAATTGGGCTTTCTTATGCTTTAATTGGCCCTAGTTTGCATCCACAAGCCCCATTTATTACATCTTCTCAAGGATAATCTCGACATCAATCATTAACCAATCATAATTCATTTGTTTTAGGTTTGAATGGTCTAGATCTAGTGATTTGGGACTCATTCACCACCTTGGGTGAATGAGCCCCACCTAGATCTTTTGGTCCCAAACCTAGTTTCACACATTTCTAAGCATTTTTAAATTTGGTCCCAAAAATTAAGCCTGGTGGGACTTATTCGCCACCTTGGGAAAATGAGTCTCGTATGGCTCAAAATCAAAAGTAATTCAAAATTTTGGTGGGATTTTATTCTCCTAGATCTGATGTTAGCTTGTAGTGTTGTGATTTCAATAATTCTTGCATAATTGAGTATAAATACAAGTTTCTTTCACTCATTTTCACCTAAGCATTCAAGAGATCACCTAGCAAGTTGAATGAGCATCTTTATAGAAAAATTGAGTTCACAAGAGCATTCAAGGGAAAATCATCAAGCATTTTAGAGGAGCATTCAAGCATCAATTATCATGTCAAGGCTTTCATGCATCATGTTTTTCATTGTGCCAACAATTGTGATGTAGGGTTTATGATTCAAGCAAGTGTTTCATTCAAGATCAACCTCATTCAAGAAAGGATCAAGATCTACATCCATTGCAACCATCTCAAGCATATTTGTAGCACTTTATTAAAGGTTTGGTGAGTTGCAACATTGTCATTTATTCATTCAGCATCCTCCATTCCTATTTGATTTCATTTCAAGGTTTAATTACCAACAAGGGGTTTGACCAAGGAAAACCCATATCCACTAACCCAACAATGTTTTTCCCTCTCCTTTGTGTGTGATTTGTAGGTCTAGGTGGTAGATTTCCTAAGGAGCAGGATTGGAGAAAAGTTGTAAATCATTCAAAGTTATCAAAGTTGTCATCAAATCTTGGAGAACCTTGGGGAAGACCTATAGGTTGCATATCATAGGTTCAGATCTAGGAACCAATTAGGAAGGATAAAGTAGATAGATAAGAGTAGGATTAACCTTTGAAGCTTTAGAAAAGCCCAACTGGACTAATTCACCACTTCTGGCGAATGAGTCCTAGTTTCAATCAATTTTTAGATTTCTGCAAATTCGAATACCCATTTGGTAGATTCATATTCCTACACAATTTTCCCTAATCTAGATTGATTCACCTAGCTTGTAAAATGAGTCCCAATCAGTAATAAAATTAGAAATTCTAGTGTTTTAGATCTCCATCCAACCTTTTCCAAATCTCCAGGTGCACATCTTCCTTTCTACAATTTTATGTGTCATTTCAGTCACTTTTCTGAGTCATTTCATAGTGCATTGCATTCAATTAGGGTTTAGTGTTGCATCTTGCATTTCATTAACTTTTCCAAGTCTAAACTTGGTGGTGAACCTCTTATTAGTTTGCATCCAACCCCTAGGACAACCCTATTACAAGATTTATTTCTTTTATGCATAGAGATCTTTAGGGTTACCCTTGAATGAAATTGGAAATGTGGGTGTCCTCTATTTTCTAAACCATGCGCTAGCATCCATCCCAAAAATTCATCATTTCACCCTTGAAGGGAAAAATGAGAGTATACAACATGCTAGATAAAAGGTTAACAATTTATATAGATGATTATGATTAAATCCATCAACTGGCATTATCTCTAGATGAAAAAGGAATATCTCTTATGATAAATTAGGGTTAGGATTCAATTAAAGTTAAGATTTAAATAAGGTTCAACTATGGTTAGGTTTTAATTAGGGTTCAATTATGGTTAGATCATATCTTTGTTTATCTTTTCCAGAAGTAGTAGCCTTGAATGCAAATTGTACCTTAGGAAGGGCATCACCAAATTCACTCAACTCAAAAGTAGTAAGCTTACCAATCAACATATCTCTGGTAACATTTGTTACAGTCCAGAGCTCTTCAATAGTACTAGCTTTGACTTTGTAGGAACAAGGCAAGGATCTAAGCACTTTAGCGAAAATCTCTAATTTGTCCAACTATCCACAAGTACATCTAATACCACACACAAGTTCATTCACTCTTGGCATGAAAGTAGTAATGTTCTCATCATCACCCATTCTCAACATTTCATATTTCCCTTTCAGATTTTGTAGCTTAGCAATCTTCACATTAGCATCACCTTCATACAAAACTTTTTCTAGATCTCATAAGTAGTCTTCAGATCTATCACATTTGTCATCTTAATATCAATCAAAGCAATCAAGAATGCCTCCTTAGCCCTGATATTATACTCAACATCCCTAATCTCAGTAGTAGTAGTAGGAACATTATGTGGAATAACATACCTATTACTTGTAATGTTCTAGTAAGCTTCACCAATGCATTTCAGATGGCACTCCATTCAATTCTTCCACAAAGAATAATTTTTTCCATCAAATCTAGGACTATCCTTCTTATAAGTTGTCATCTCAGATCACCTCAAGCTGTTAAACTTCTACTAAGGAACTTGCACTGATACCAATTGTTGGCAACACAAGGGAAGACAACTGAGACGGGGGGTAAATCAGTTGTCACAAAATTTCAAACTTATTCAACTTACTAACCTTATTCTTAGATATGATCAATAACCATTAAAGCATAAATGAACAACACATCATAAACACACATAACACCAAGGATTTTACATGGAAACTCTGTTAGGGGAAAAACCATGGTGGAGGTCAGTCCACAAGATTATACCTTGTTAAAATTATAAAGAAATATGAATGGGGAATGAGCATTCATTCAGGCACACTGCCTAGAGCTCACTACTCAATTACAAAAGGAAGACACACTATCTTATAGAAAGGTTTTGAGTACATCCATCAGATTTGAACTGAGAAAAATAGCATATGCTAATGCCTTATTATAGTTCTAGTTAAGCTCATAAACACTTCTTCACTCTTCTTCACACTCTTCACTAACTTTGTATGATCTGAA
The DNA here is from genome assembly GCA_007258455.2 of Sequoia sempervirens. Lineage (NCBI taxonomy): Eukaryota > Viridiplantae > Streptophyta > Pinopsida > Cupressales > Cupressaceae > Sequoia > Sequoia sempervirens. The sequence goes on from VDFB02193867.1 coordinate 99,250,780, forward strand.
CAATATTCGCACATAGGATTCCCACACTTCACAAAAACTTCCACTCTCATTCATTCAAATGATAAAAAAATCACTTATATATATCTGCAACAAGAAATTACATCGCTACAAGTCAACTTTAACAAAATAATAAAAAGAATATAAACTGTCAGCCCAAAACAATAAATATTATTCATGTAAATCAACCAAGGTCAGCCATAACATAGTGAAGACCGAAAATAGCATCCTGAAACATGAACCACTTCAATTAATTACTCATTGAAGATCCATAGTGTGCTACAAACACCTTGTCGGCTAGGAACATGAAAAACATGAATAGGCAAGAGAAAAAATTGGATCGTGAGCATAACAATCAATGCAGACATGCAAAATAGATAGAGGATGATCTAGAAACATCCAAAAACATCATGAATCACTAGAGAAACATCATGAATCACTAGATAAGCATCCGCAACAACTGAACTTACTGAAATCACATCATCTTCATTCAAGAACACCAACTGAAGTAATAGAAAAACTACCATAATACAAATCTTTATAACTTGATGAAATATTTACGCAAACCTCTGAAACTCGATGTGGATAAAATATATATACTTGAAAAGAAACCCTTTAGTCCACAACCTTTGAATAGCAGCGTACTTAACTCACCAACAGACTGAACTTCACTTTAGTACTAACAATTTGTAACTCTTTTTATTACAATTTTCTCAATGTCCTCAACATATACAACTTCAAATGCATTAATGTTAATAGTGTTGACATCAATGACAACCACATATGAAAAAAAAAACCACAACATCCAACTAGATTAACCTTCTACATAAGAGCAACACGAGGATGAAATGCTAGAATATGGTGTAATAATTGAATATGATATTATCACACTAAAAAAGATACAATATGTATCAACACTCCCTTTAATTGATCGAGATAATATGAGCTCATCTAGACTAGATAGAAGGTAGAGGTGAGTGTTGATTATATAGGCATAATGTGAGCATATAATTCCAAGAGGGGTAAAAACTCCCAAATAAGAAAATTAGGTGGGAGTTATGCCTACTTGGAAAATGCCAAACATGTGGCATAACGTACTAAAAAGGAGATAGGATTGTGGTTTTGTGATGTGGCATAAAAGGCCAAATGAGGGTGTGAGACTCAACCACCCAAGTTTGGGTGAGAGCAACACATGCAATCGAAGGATTACACCACATGTCCTCACATAAACCATGTCTCCTATAACCTAAGTATGCTTAATAATGTGTAGCAAAAATAAATATTAAAAAAACCTACACTAACAATTTCATCCAACATGCATCTTTCATTTAGGTCAAAAACTGAAAAAAATCCTTATTTTGTGTCAAAATTTCATCAAATCATCATTTTTCAGAACTTTACATCTTAGAATTAGTCAATCATTGCATCTTACATCTAAAATTTTCATTTAAAATTTTTCACATTTTTCACACATTTGCAAACTTGCATTTTCCATTTCCATATTCATAAAATCAGTAAAATCTAGAAAAATATTCATTTTCAAAACTATATGTGGCATAATTGGGAACCTTAAACAGTAACAAGTGTAATCAAACTTTGAATTTATAGAAACCTTGTTTAGGACATAGACACTTTGGGTGCCTATGTCCTACAATTTGTGGCTAAAATTTGAATAAGATCTTTGTTTCTATGTTCTTTATTGGATTATTATGTCTGAATTTTGTTTTTTCATTTCAAAATAGTCATTTATTTTCAACATTGATGCATGTTTGCATTCTTAAGTTCACAATAACAAGATCAACAAAATCTAGAAAACAATTTACTGCCAAACCTGTTTCAACATAGATTTAAGAACGTATATTTGATAGACTAGAGCAATATAACTTGTGTCTAAATCCAAAGAACTGTGTGATCAAGGTAACATCTGTGAAACTATTGGGCTACATTGTATCCATAAGAGGTATCGAGGTGGATCCTACGAAGGTCAAGGCTATCCTTGAAATTCCTTCCCTGAGAACATTGAAACAATTGCGCAGTCTACAAGGAAAGATTTAGTCTAGATTCGAAGGCTTATTGCACAATTAGCAAATAAATTTCATCCATTCACACATTTTATCCATAAATATGTAAAATTCAAATGGGGCGGAAGGTGTGATCAAGAATTTGAATAAGTGAAGGACTATTTTCTCACTCTCCTAGTATTGATGCCTCTAATTCAAGATAAAGTAATGATTTTAAATTTATCCACAACAATAATAGATTTGGGAGCTCTATTGGCACAACTAGATGAGCATTACAAAGAAAGAGTGGTTTACTACATTAGTTGTACCCTGGTTGGCTATGAGTTAAATTATGCACCCACTGAATGAGCATGTCTATCAGTTGTCTTTGCAACAAAAAATTTAGGCATTACATGTTAAATAGAAAAATCAACCTGATATCTAAAGTAGATCCCTTGAAATATATCTTGGAAAAGTAGCTCTTACAAGAAGAATCTCTAAGTAGGTCATGTTAGTGAATTTGACATAGAATATCTTGACAAGAAAGTCATCAAGAGCTAGGTGATAGCAAATAAGTTAGTAGAAGAACCTATTGAAGATCATCAACCACTAATAGCATATTTTCCAGATGAGAGCATCCTACTAACAACTCACTTAACCCATTAGACCTTATACTTCAATGGATCCTGTACCCAACATGGCTCAGGGACTAGTATCGTATCTCTTACACCACAAGGAAAAAATATACCCAAATCATATAAGATTTCCTTCCCCTGCGTAAATAATATAGTTGACTATGAAGCATTGGTCATGAGGATAAAAATGGCCATGAAATGGAAAATTAAAGTACTACAAGTATATGGTGATTCCCAGGTGGTCATAAGGCAAGTCAACGGTGAATACCAGACTAAAGACAACAAGATCATGTTGCATAAGAGAATGGTGGACAACTTCAAACAATACTTTTTGGTCATCATATTTGAATAGATCCCAAGGGTTAACAATATAGAAATCGATGTTATGGCAACCATTGGTTCACTCCTTGACATACTCGAGAATGTTCCTAGATACAGATTCATAGTGGAACAATTGCTTATACCAACATTTGAGATCTTGGAATCTTAACTTTTATGTGATATTTTTGGTCCCGAATCACCTTGGTATGAAGACATATTCACCTATATCCAACAATGAATCATACCACCTTACCTAACATCCAATCAAATGAAAACCTTTATCTACTGAAATTCACAATTTACCATCCTTGGAGATACCTTATACCACCAAAGTTTTGATGGTACATTACTCTGATGTCTCAATATGGAAGAAGCACAAACTACCTTGCAAGAGGTACATGAAGGTGTTTGTGGGTCCCATGCTAGTGGACCTAACCTATTCTAGAATTTTCTACGAACATGATACTATTGGCCATCATTGGAGCAAGAAGCAATTCATTTTTCTGAGAAGTGTCATCAATTCCAACATGGAGATCTCATACATGCACCTGCACAAGAGTTGTGTCCTATCACCACTCCATGGCCCTTCTCTCATTGGAGACTTGAATTAATAGGAAATATATCACTACCTCATCCAATAAACAAAAATTCACCATCATTGCCACAAATTACTTTACAAAATGGGTAGAAGCTATCCCCTTAACTTATATCATAGGGAAACAAATAGCTAAGTTCATTCTTAACTATTTGATTTATCGATATGGTATCCCATAGACTATCATAATAGATAATGGAACTCCATTTAAGAACCAAGATGTTCGCAAGCTTTTCTCAATATTGTCTATCCAACACCAGTTTTTAACCCCACATTATCCCTAAGGAAATAGCCAGGCCGAAGCATCTAATAATATTGGATCTTTAAAATTCTAAGAAAATTATTAATGATCCCGACCATGACTGGCACCTACAGCTAAACCCATACTTACATATGGGCTTATAGAACTAGTATTCACACACCTATAGGTGTGACTTCCTTCACATTTGTCTATGGATCTGAAGCAATAATTCCTATAAAGGTTGAAATCCCATCCTTGAGAGTATCATTAAAGGATCTTGTTAGCAACAAAGAGTATCGGGTATCTAGACTCAATGAGCTTGAACTCCTAGATGAAAGATGCTTCAGTGCATTGAACCATCTCTAGGCCTATCAAAATTGGCTCAAGTGAAGCTACAAAAAGAAAAAAAAATAATAACTTTCAAATTGGTGACTTGGTCCTGAAGGAAAATTAGAAGATCCCAATAAATCAAGATGGGAAAGATAAGTTTAACAAAACTATCTAGGTCCCTAAATCATTATAGGAAGCTATGAATCTAGAGTGTAATACCCCACCACACAACACCAAAGGAAACTAGTACATCTCACATTTATGGCACAATTTTTTTTTAAGTAACTATCATGCAACATGATATTAACATTCAAAACTTGAAATGAAACTATACATGAACAACATATAACAAAGTCCCTTGGGGTTACATGGCTACATTACAAGTTGAATCAACATCATTACATCACATGAAAGATAAGTATACACCAGTAACCATAAGATAACATGAACATGAACAATACATTATAACTTGAAGATACATTATTCAAGGATTACAATATTACAATGTTGCTTCCCAACATGAACTGGTAAGAGTACAACAAGGATGAATACATCTTGAATGTATGAATACAAAGTTCCATATCAAGATCCAACATTGGTACATACCTGTACTACTCAATCAGTAACTAGGGACCCAATGGGGTGAATAGCACGTTCCAATCGAAAACGTGGAACCAAAGGCCCAACTCTTGTGCTAGGAGAAGACAAGAAGGACCTCAACATTTATCATCAAATGAAACAAGGATTACAAGACTTCACAAAGAGAACAAAAACAACACAATATAACATTCATCTCTACAAATAACCAATCCAAGATGTAACCAACATATGAAATAACCAACCCAAGAGAACATAACCAAGCATTAACGAACACATGAAAAAATCAGCTTCCAGAGGCTCAAGAACATCAAGAGGGGAACAATCAACATACAATGTTGTTAAAGGGTGGAGTGTAGTCGCATAGGTAGCCACGAGTTACCATGGCGTAACCTTCCTAGGCTACTAGACCCCATCTTGGGTTTCCCTAGTAACCTCTACCGGCTGCCAGACCTCCATGCTCGCTATGCGAGATCAACATACCTTGCAAAATTATTATGCAAAGGCAAGCCAGTTGACCTTTCCATTCCAGGCCTTCCCACTCATCCCAATCCTCAACGAGCATTTGGGACCATGAGTGAGGCTACATTATCAAAATTAATATGTGGAACTATCTAAACCCCCTATGTATTTAATTTAATTATCACTTGATTAAACTCACAATGGCTTGTCCTAGACCAGCCACTTTGGCCGTCAACCTCCACTGAGATCCACTCCCCCAACTCACAACAAAATCTCAAAATCACAAATGGGTAAGACAACTTGCACAAGATACCAAATCCAAACAAAATAACTGCACCAAGTGAGGCATGCACCATCTCACACTAGAACCTCAAAGTAACATAAACCGCATTCAAGTTCAAGTCTCAAACCCACATAAACACAATGGTCAACCATCATCAAAATAACAAAATCATGGAACCACCCACTTCCAGGTAAAACAACACAATATTCAAATAAATACTTCAAGATTGTTATGGGTTTTCCAAGGCAGACCCTCCCAGGTTGCTGGCCCCCATACCAACTCTTGCAAGTAGAAAACATATCCCCTCTAACCTATGGAAGACTCTCAAAATTCTAACACAAAGGTTCCCCCAACAAGAAATATTAACACTAACAAGATCTCACGATTAACGAGTCAACAAGTATCAAAAAGTGGGTGACAATATCCCATCAAAATCTTCAGACTCATCCAAGGATTTCATAATCAATTTCAATACAAAACAATTGGGCATCCAAGGTAGATCTCTATTTTCTCCTCTCAAGATACCCAACCACTGATAACTCGTTCAAACATATAATCGAACAAACACAATACTACGAAAACGACAATCAACTAATACACAATCTTAATATAGAAATTAACCCACACCAATAATGGAATCAATCAAGATAACCAACACGAGTGTTCTATATATAAAGGGGACTTACAAATCAATACTTAATCTACAGTATGAACTCTAACTTGGGTAGGCATTTAATCATTTCATGTTACTAATTTAAGGAAAGATTTTCCATAATTATCATCATTCAATTATAAGATTACAATAAATCCAACTTCCTTATGACATAATTCTTTGTTTCAATAATACAAATTTTCAACACTTAAAGCAACAAGGTACTTTTATACTGAATACATGAAAACATATATAAATTTATATCTTAGCATACGCATATTGCATGTATATATGAACCTAGCAACTCTACTTAAAATAAATCAATTCTTGTAATAACCCAATTTTTCTAAATATAAATGCATCCATCCTATTCCAATTTCTCCTATCTCTTTTGTGTATGTGTAGGATCATGATGGGACAAAAAGTGGCAATATGGTGGGTACTTGTAGGGTATGTGGCTGATGACCTTCTTTTTACCCAAAATTGATGAAATGAAAATGGATTTTAAAGGAGATTCTCAACTTTTCACCAATATAAATTATGCTTTACAGGCGGGTGCATGAAGTTGGGTACCAATTTTCTGGCCACTTATGATTTTTTTTTTAAAAACACGCTCACGTTATAACGCGAGCGCATTATAACTCGCACACATTATTTTGCGTTTAAAAAAAAGAAAAAAGTGAAAATATTTGCCTTGGAATACCAACCCAAAGGCTTGGAGGGCATTCCCAACAAGGCCAGAGACGTGTTTTTGCAAATTCTACAATTTTTCACATAATCGGGTTTGTGCTCACCATCAAGTTTGTATCTAGTTCAATATTGACGAAATAGAAAACATGGGTAATGTTAGGTTCTCTCTTAGCTATCCAATGATGTAATTTTTTCACTTTTCAACAATGTTAAGCCTTTCATCCATAATTTTTTTGTTTGTATGTCTATTTTGTGCCAAAAAACAATGTTTAGTGTTTTTTTTGTTATAAATTAACTGTTCATCAAAATTTCAAATAAATTAAATTTTAGAAATTAGACTCCATTCTACAAATTTAAAAAAAAAAGAGAAAAAAAAATCAATTATTTTCAAAAAATTTAGGGGAGCGGCCAAAATTTTGTTTTTCAGGAAGTGCCCACTTAGAAAATTAGTAAAAAATCAAATATTCATTAAAAAATTATTAAAAAAATTGTGCACCAACTAGATGCTATTAGCTAACTTCTGACCATAGCGATTTTAAAAATACTACAAAAATGTTCATCGTGCTCAGGTTGTACAAGACTTGCTATGTTATGTTTTTCTGACAAAAACAACACCAATTTCTGTACATCCCCTTTTGAACCCCTTAATCTCAACCATTTTCAAAATAAATTAGTAGTTTAGAAAGTAGACTTGGAGCACTTGATCCTTGTTTTTGTTCCATCTCAAAATTTTGACTGTAACTATCCTCAATTTCACGTCCAAGGTCACATTTCTTGATTTCAGAAAAAATGTTGCCACTTAAGCCCCCTTTTTGGGAACCATCTTGGTGCACTTACCCTTACTTTGTATTTAATAAATAATTATTATTCATTTTCTATTTGAATTACGACTGATGTCATGATTGATAGGTTGATTGGAAAACATATATATCTTTCAAACGGTATCACATTTCTTGAATCCAAAACATGCATCACATTCTATGATTCAAATACTATAGGATTAAAAAAAGAAAAATTGAATTTCATGAAGTTTTGACCAAGTTAAGGTGGTCAGACATATGAGTTTTTTATTTTTTAAAAATTTGTAATAAAAAATTCATGATTAATTATTTACTTGGAAAAAAATTACAAAAATATGCATCACATCCGACATAAGTCCTCTACTTATGTCTAAAATCATATAAAAAAGTATTATCATTTTATTGTGGTTAGGGTGGTCAGACAAACACCTGCTTCTTATGTTTTCCTTGAAATTTAAGTACTACTGCATTGAAATTTCAAATTTTTGCCAAATAGATTTTTTTTCAATAAACCTAGTAGTTTAGATTCAACTATATTCAATTTGCTATAGATTCTATTTTTACATATTTTTGAAATAATATAGATAACTTATTCAAATTTTTACGTCAAGTGGCCTAACTCTGATTTTTCTGAATTTTTTGCCACTTAAGGGCTTGGTTTTTCCATGATGATCCTGCACATACCCTTTTATTTAAAATGAAATCCCATTACCAATTTGTATATATATATATATATATATATATATATGTTAGTAAACAGATTTGTCCTTTGAAAATGAATGAAAGAAAATGACTCAAAATGCCTAGCAAGAAGAACAAATAGTACTAACAATTGAGTCACTTGCAATGGTAGTTGCAAGTGCTCTCTACTTGTTTTACAAGGCGCAACTACCTTCGTAAGATATGCAATGAATGAGAAAACTAGGTATGCTTTTGACCAGAAAGCAGAAAAGGAAGACTGACACTTACCCATAACCATGATTTAAGTAAATGCAATGAATTGATTCAGAAAGAAGTGAATGCAAACAAATGATACAAAGCCCATTTATTCCACACCCACAATGATAAATAAGAAAAAGAACGAGTAGTGAATTTCCCTTTCAATAGATGAATTATTTTACATTCAAAGTTCTAGAAATAATTGCACATACAGTTTACTATGATAAAATCAATATTGGAAAGAAATTGCAAGAGCCCAAAATCTATTGACAATTTAAAGAAACATTTACAAATGAAAATATTTGAAAAAACTTTCTTTATTTCTCCAATATCAAAATTATGAGCACAAAGACTCAACACCCTACACAACCAACTGCACAAAAAGAAAACCCAAGACTGACCCCAACAATTAACTTGGAGGCCAATATATACATGCACACCAAAACTGTTACATTACAAAAAGTAACGGTCTTGAAAGCAAATGACATTGATAACCATTTTTAGGAAAGACATTATTATTCTATATTGTGAAAGATTCCATGCATTTTGCTAAACCACTAGCGGTGTCGAAACTCTATACAACTCCAATTGCATTTCCATAACTAAATTGTGGAATTCAGCATGTTCTTCTTTTTCCAAAATATGGATTGCCCTATTGTACTCAACATAGCTGGTTTTCTCCTTCCAGGCCAGTGAGCACAACTAAGAGATGATGTTGAATTGCTCTTCCTCTAGCCAATTCACATCAGGTTGAAGAAGAGGAACAACTTCATCTTCCCATTCCCTGACATCACCCGGAAGTACCATTTTGTGAAACTCTGAAATTGAAAAACATTGCCACCTTCCCTTACATGCAGACCTATTTAACTTTGGTGGTGAAAAGTGGTCATTTATTCACTAAGAAAAATGTGTCAAACCATTTTGCCAACTTCCTTATTAAAGAGTTGTCTTTTTAGAGAATTTTAAAAGATTACGTTAAAACTTTTTGTTGCTATCTCGAGAAATTGGAGAAGACATTCCTTAAAGGTGTCGTACACTTCATTAAATGCACTAATACTTTGGAAACAATAAATCCCGCTGAGGTTTCTATGTCGCTACGAGCTAGAACCTTATACCTATGGGTTGGAAGTTTTGGAGTTTCTAGACCTGCCGGTATCCCGACAACCCAAAACATCATTTCTAAAGGCTGCAAGGGGTCGGGTGATTTCAAAACTTCAAAACTTAGCAACTCAGTTCGGGAATTTAACATGACCACGATAGTTATAAGATTTGTAGAAGCTGTGACTTTCACAAGTTTACCATAAAAGGATGAGTTTTAAAACAACTTGTCTCGAAATAAAATTTCAAGGGGTAACACTATATATATATATATTCATTTAATTGCTTGCACATACTATCACATTTGTCTAAGACCATAACTTTCTAAATATGAAAAAGATAAGTGTTTAAATCATTCTTTAATGAACTATTTAAAATAATCTCATAAATTAGTCTTGAATCAAGGCATATGTAGATTAACATGACTTATATCCATACCAAATTCCTACTCTTACCTTCATGATCTTATCATGATATATTCCTAACCTTAGATTTCAATTTAATCTCTTTATGTTTTATTTTCATTATATCTATCATTCCCTATATTTTCATACCTTCATATGAGTGCTTCTATTCTTTATGTCTTCCATATATGTACTGTAACATATTCAACTTTTATTGACTCTCATACTTGCAAATTATGCTACTAGCTCTAGAATGATTCACTATGTCTTCCTACTATCCTTACTTAATATTTCCCTTTTCTACTCTATTTGTCATATATCTATTACCCTTCTATTGACTCTAATTCATGTCTCTAAGTTTGAAGGGCATAAAGAAGGCCATATCAGAGTTAGAAGCAATTGGCAAGTGAGAAGACAAATATCATAACGTTTCCTACGTCCTCTCGTCCTGTGCCATAATGCGGCTTAGGAACAGGGTATGGATATGTCGTTGAGAAATAATATGCAATATGGTCAACATACGAGGGTCCAATTTATGGAGGTACAACACCATAAATCAATCTGCAAATCTTGAAATGAGGCTTAACAGAACCACACAAATGTTTGGATGACACAATGTTTGCCTGAAGATGGGCAATTCAATACAATAGACATTACACGACACCGTTATGGCTACTTTGTTCCAATGTGAACTTTATAATTAAAAAAATCGTTGAAAAGAAACAGAGAAAATCCTCTAATCATAAACGTAATACTCTGGCAGACATCTACGCAAAATGTGGAAGCACAGACTTATGTATGCTTGGGACACATAGATTACAACCTTGAATGACATGGATACAGGTCTAAGATTATTTTCTAATAGAGGTATGAAGCATACAAAGAGGAACAAATGAAGATTGGTCATGGCCTCTGGATTAATATTGTATATGTGTCAAAGGTATACATGAGTAACCTATTCTTTTCTGCAGATTAATAAAGCAATTCTTACTAATTTCTCCTTGCGAAGTGTTGGTTTAAATGAAGTTTGGAAGCAAGATCAATACCCCTTCTAATTTATGTCAACATAGTGCAATTTTATTGCGCAAGCATGGTCTATCCTTGATGCCTGATCATCAGAGGATTGGCATACGAAAGGTTATTGTGCACAAAAACTATTGAAGCCAAAGAAAGAAATGAATACCAAACAATGACGTACCCATCAGATAACTAATATAATTTTCAAGGAAATATTTTAGATTGAATTCACAACAATCAGAACTGTAAGCCAAATTTAAAGAGTCGAATGCCAAACCAAGGAACATAGATATCGAGCAACATTTACTAGCCTTATTCGATTGGTTGTAAACTCAAATGCGAAAAGAGAACAGAAAAACACTCTGATGAATGGGACCTGCCATTTTTAAAGGATCTCTAACCGCATGTAATCTTAACAACTTCATATCCTTTGCTTCATCTGGTATCATGATGATCACCCAAAGACATCCCTCGGCATAGGAGGCAAGCCACATGACTTTATACATGGATTTCCTCTAGATTAAGCTATGATCACTGTTCTAAATATTCCTCCGTTTGTAAAGAAGCCGCAAGATGTGTTATATTTTTTTTGTTTTTTAAACTAGGATTTACAGAGGAGCTCTCAAGATCTGCATATGAATGACTCTATTCTTGTAGACTATATATCCTAACAATAATAAGAAGATTGAAGCTATATCAGCAAACCAAAATCTGGTTGTATTGAAAGAGGCCTTGAGGAAGAATGAGGGTTCTTGTCGAGAATCTTCCTGCCACTCACCTCTCCCTCATCCCATCAAAACAACACCAACTTATAACTCTCCCTTCGGGATAGGCTTCCGCTCCCCTTATTTGCATCGACATGCACAACTATATTTGGTAAACAATTAAAGTCATCCCTTCCATGCAAAGCCATTACAGGAATCTAGTTACTAAAAACTTAATAGTTTGTCACAACGTTTAAATAGGAAGGTTTAATAAATGCCAACACAACTATATATATATATATATTTGTATATATAATTATAACATATATGTATGCATTTATTTATTTCAACAAAATATCCTCTCTTATTTATTACAACAAATACCTAAGACCTCCATCAAACAATTTTAAATTGACAACACCAAGTATCAGAGAATGCTAATAAGGTGAATCACAAAGGGGCATTACATCATCCCCCACTAATCTATTCGACTTACTCCTAGAAGTCACAAGGATAAATAAAGCATACACAATTATAAGCAACAACAAAAATTCAAGTAACTAAATACAATAACGATCAACATCCAATCATCACGATTTAACCAATATAATCACAATATAAAAAAATAACAAAAGAAATCAAACAAAGCAACTAACAAAACATAAAAAACCATACCGAATGGTTGCAAGGTGGGTGTACTCATCCTCGTCGCGGATGATGGCAAGGTTGGGAACCCTTCTTGTCAACTCTTTGTTTCCATGTTAGACCCATTGGGATTTATGAGGCTTGCTCAGACCTGACAGTGCAGGTGGAGACGAAGCCTAGTACCTACAATCTTGCATTAAAGCTAACATTGTATACAACATATATATATGATATCAAATCAACCTAGTGTAGAGGGAATCTTCATGTCATATGCCTCTCATGAATGAGTGATATAACATTGTCCTTCTAACACACTACAATCAGTGAGAAATCATATACGACAATCAATAGAAATTACTAATTAGATGCAAACATAGTATTAAATCCACATGTTAAACATAACACATTAGTACTGGTTATTCAAGCTAATTCATTACCAAGGAACACAATTCTAGTTAAACGTCATCATTAAAACATCAGGTATTCCACTCTATTCATTACTCAACACAAAATTTCACAAGATACATGACACAAGATCATAATTTTATGCCCTTTCAAGACATAAAACATAATTTTAACCCATCAAAAACACAAAATTTCAAGGTTACACACACACTCAAATTCACTACATAGGAACACACCACAAGGTGACACAAGGTTCCCAAAATGCATTCCCAATAGGAAGAATATTGGTGCATTGTGCACTACACGGAAGGTCCTATCCTTTCCACTGGGTTTCTACATCTTTGGACCAACACCACCTAGAGACAAACTCGGGTTGCTAAGTTTGCGTGACACAAAAGCAAGGATGTAACCTCAAGAGTATGAGCATCTAGGTCAACATAATGGGCTCAAAGTGCCCAACATATGAACCTAGGCTCTGATACCATGTGTAATGCCCTGCCATGCAACCCCAAAGGAAACTAATACATCTCACATTTATGACACAATTCTTTTTTTAAAAGTAACTATCATGAAACATGATATTAAAATTCAACACTTGAAATGAAGCTATACACATGAACAACATATAACAAAGTCCCTTGGGGTTACATGGCTACATTACAAGTCGAATCAACATCATTACATCACATGAAAGATAAGTATACACCAATGACCATAAGATAACATGAACATGAACAATATATTATAACATAGAAGATACATTATTCAAGGATTACAACATTACAACGTTGTTTCCCAACATGAATTGGGAAGAGTACAACAAGGATGAATACATCTGGAACGTATAAATACAAAGTTCCATATCAAGATCCAACATTGGTGCATCTTTGCACTACTTGATCAATGGTTGGGGACCTAATGGGGTGCATAGCATGTTGCACCTAACCACGTGGACCTGAAGGCCCACCCCCCATGCTAGGAGAAGACAAGAAGGACCTCAACGATTACCATCAAACAAAACAAGGATTACAAGACTTCATAACGAGAACAACAATAACACAAGATAATATTCATCTCAAGAAATAACCAATCCAAGATGTAACCAACATATGAAATAACCAACTCAAGACAACATAACCAAGCATCAATGAACGCATGACAACATCTGCTTCCAGAGGCTAAAAAACATCAAGAGGGGAACAATCAATATACAATATTGTTAAAGGGTGGAGTGTCATCATATAGGTATCCACGGGTTACCTTGGTGTAACCTTCCTAGGTTGTCGACCGCCATCTTGGGTTTGCCTGGTAACCTCTACCGGCCGCCAGACCCCCATGCTCACTATGTAGGATCAACATACCTTGCAAAATTACTATGCAAAGGCAAGGTAGTTGACCTTGCCATTCTAGACCTTCCCAGTCATCCCAAGCCTAAACGAGCACTTAGGCCCATGAGTGAGGCTACATTATCTGAATTAATGTGTGGAACTATCAAAACCCCCTATTTAACAATGGGTTTTCGTAGACTAGCCACTTTAGGCAACAAACCCCACTAAGAGCCACTCCCCCAACTCATAACAAAATCTAAAAATCACAAACGGGTAAGCCAACTTGCACAAGATACCAAATCCAAAAAAAATAACTGCACCTTGGAAGTGAGGCATTGACCATCTCACACTAGAACGTTAGAGTAACGAAAACCAAATTCAAATGCAAGGCTCAAACCCACATAAACACAATGGTCAACCATTATCAAAATAACAAAAACATGGAACCACCAACTTCTAGGTAAAACAACACAAAATTCAAATAAATACTTCAAGCTCGTTATGGGTTGTCCAAGGCGGACCCTCCTAGGTCGTCAGCCCCCATACCTACTCTTGCAAGTAGAAAACATATCCCCTATAACCTCTAGAAGACTCTCCAATGTTAACACAAAGGTTCCCCCAACAAGAAATATTAACAATAACAAGATCTCATGATTAATGAGTCAACAAGTATGAAAAAGTGGGTGACAATATCCCATCAAAATCTTCAGACTTCTTCAAGGCTATCATAATCAATTTTGAGACAAAAAAATTGGGCATCTAAGGGAGACCTCTATTTTTTCCTCTCAAGATACCCAACCATTGATAACTTGCTCAAACGTATAATCCAGTGAACACAATACTATGACAAGAACAATCAACCGATACACAATCTTAATACATAAATTAACCCACACCAATAATGGAATCAATCAGGATAACCAACACAAGTGTTCTATATATAAAGGGGACTGAGAAATCAATACTTTAAAATCAATAAAAATTCTCAAATCTCATACCAGCATAACAAGACAGTAACACAGTATGAACTCTAACTTTGGTAGGCATTTGATCATTTCATGTTACTAATTTAAGGAAAGATTTTCCATAATTTCCATCTTTTAGTTATAAGATTACAATAAATCCAACTTCCTTATGACACAATTCTTTGTTTCAACAATAAAAAAATTCAACACTTAAAGCAACAAGGTACTTTTATATTGAATACATGAAAACATATATAAATTTATATCTTAGCATACACATATTGCATGTATATATCAACCTAGCAACTCTACTTCAAATAAATCAATTCTTGTAATAACCTAATGTTTCTAAATATATATGCATCCATCCTATTCCAATTTATCTTTTCTCTTTTATTTAAATATAATGTATATAAATCAATATTGTTCTAAAGCATGAAATCCCATTACCATTTTGTATATATATATATATATATATATATATATATATATATATTCATGTAAGTTCTTGCACATACTATCAAATTTTTCTAAGACCATAATTTTCTAAATACTAAAAAGATAAGTGTTTAAATCATTCTTTAATGAACTATTTAAATAATCTTATAAATTAGTCTTAAATCAAGGCATATGTAGATTAACATGACTTGTATCCATACCTAATACCTACTCTTTCCATTATGCTCTTATCATGATATATTCCTAACCTTAGATTTCAATTTAATCTCTTTATGTTTTATTTTCATTATATCTATCATTCCCTATATTTTCATATCTTCATATGAGTGCTTCTATTCTTTATTTCTTCCATATAACTACTATAACATAGTCAACTTGTATTGACTCTCATACTTGCAAATTATGCTACTAGATCTAGTATGTTTCTTTATGTCTACCTACTATCCTTACTTAATATTTCCCTTTTCTACTCTATTTGTCATATATCTATTACCCTTCTATCGACTCTAATTCATGTCTCTAAGTTTGAAGGGAATAAAGAAGGCCATATCAGAGTTAGAAGCAATTGGAAAGTGAGAAGACAAATATCATAACCTTTCCCACGTCCTCTCATCCTGTGCCATAATGAGGCTTAGTAATAGGGTATGGATAATTCATTGAGAAGGAATATGCAATATGGTCAACATATGAGGGTCCAACATATGGAGGTACAATAGCTGTAAATCAATCTACAAAGCTTGAAATGAGGCTTAAAATAACTAAAAAAATGTTTGGATGACACAATGTTTGCCTCAAGATGGGAAATTGCACACAACAGACATGTTACATGGCACCATTATGGCTACTCTGTTCCAACGTTAACTTTAAAATTGTAAAACCTTATCTCACAACCTAGAGGATGATGCAACACTGCAGAGGCACAACTAATTTTTTTCCTTAAAAAGAGTAACAATGACGAGTGAAGTAAACTACTCTAACACATACATCCTCTAGGCCATGCAACACATCTATATGTGAATTTCAAAAACTTACAAAGTTATTCTGAAACATAGCATATGAAATTAACTCATGATAACAACATGCAACAAAGCATTAACCCATTGCATAATAATTAAACACGGAAATGTAATGAACATATTTCCACTGATACAACACCATATAAACAATATATACCATTTAATCCAACGATAAATTAGATCATACATAATGGTACAATTACAACACAAGGAATCCTCCTTGATTACAAATAAGGAATGCCATATATAGTGCCCCACTGTTACAATGAATATAAGAGAAGTAAAAATCCATAGAAACACACGAACTCCTTGAACTAGAAGATCCCACTATCATGAACAGGAATAGAAAACCCAATAGTGTAAGGTGCATGCCACCCAACCATGTGGTAGCTGTAGGACCAACCCCTATGCTAGGAGATAGTAATAGGTAACCAATGCAACCTTTGTGATGGCACTCCTATGACAACAATGAGTTTGTATTGTATAGTGGTTGTTCTTGATTCAGTGATTCTAGAAGCAATGCAACCCTGTGTTTTGTATTTACTGATACTATGTGGTTTTGTACTTTTTCTATGTCTAGATGTAGTAGGCTAGTCTTGGTTACCTGTTAATATCTCCTAGCATGGGGGTTGGTCCTACAGGTACCACATGGCTGGGTGGTGTGTACCTTACACTATTGGGTTTTCTCTTCATGTTTGTGATGGTAGGATCTTCTAGTTCGAGGAGCTCGTGTGTTTATATGGATTTGTACTTCTCTTATATTCATTGTAATAGTAAGGCACTATATATTGTATTCCTTATTTGTAATCAAGGAGGATTACTTGTGTTGTAATTGTAACATGATGTATGATCTATTCATCATTGGATTAAATGGTATATATTGTTTATATGGTGTTGTATCTATGGAAATATGTTCATTACATTTATGTGTTTAATTATTATGCAATGGTTTAATGCTTTGTTGTATGTTGTTATCATGAGTTAATTTCATAGGCTATGTTTTAAGAATAACTTTGTAAGTACTTGAAATTCACACGTAGATGTGTTGTGTGGCCTAGAGGATGTATGTGTTAGAGTAGTTTACTTCACGTGTCATTGTTACTCTTTTTAAGAAAAAAATTAGTTGTGCTTCTGCAGTGTTGCATCATCCTCTAGGTTGTGGGACGGGGTTTTACACTTGGTATTAGAGCCTATGTTTAAACACTAGGAACTCTGGGTTAATTTGGAAACCATTAAGTTGTTTGTGTAGGATTTAAGTTGCATATCTTATATTACACCTTGGTGTGTTTGTGCAGAATCATGCCACCTAGGAGAGGTCGAGGTCATGGTCGTGGCCATAGAGGCAGACATGGAGGAAGTCAGCAAAACTCACCTCTGCATGTTTCTCATGATTTAGACCATGAGGAATAGTAGGCTTCCCAAACATTTTGGGAGGTTGTATTTAGAATCCGGATCCACCAGGGGTCGAAGGTGCTCAGTTGCATCATTTTTTGGAGGATACTCTTGCATGTCTTGGATCCAGGAAGGAGGTAGAGTAGATTGTTGTTAGAGAGAGGGATGTACCAGCTCAGTTAGAGGTAGTTGTAGCTGTACACATGAGAGATTTACTTAGAGCTCAATCACCCTTATTTGATGGATCAGGCAGTGGTTTAGAGGCTAAGACCTGGCTGATTGGCCTAGACAAATGCTTTGCTATCCACCCGTATGGTAGCAACACCAGAGCCAGATGTGCGATTATGCACCTAATAGGCTTTACTTCCACATGGTGGAGATTGGAGGAGTAGAAGCTCCATATTGATATTGGTACTGTATGTTGGGAGATGTTTCTAGAGAGGTTTTGTGCTAGATTTCTCTTTGATCATTGGCGAGAGCATTGTGGTGATGAGTTCCATACTCTAGAATAGATGACTATGTCAGTGGAATAATATGAGTGTCATTTTTATGAGCTCAAACAATATGTAGGAATTGGTGACGATGAGGGCATGTTGATGCAAAAATTTCTTAGGGGCTTAAATGCATGGATCAGTGGAGGTGTGTGGGTTTTCAAACCCAAGACTATGGAGACCATAGTAGATAAGGCCAAACTTGTAGAGGATAATTTGGCAATGGCATTGGGTGGTCATGTGGGAGTGTAGATGGGTAGTACTTTAGCTGTAGGGCCTAGTGCACGCAGTGACCATAGACTCAGGGAGCTGGACCACCCAGGGCATAGTAGAAACCAACATAAAGTGGACAGTACTAGAACTCATAGGGAAAAAAAAAGGATTTTCCACCTAGATAGAATGACAAATATCCGTAATGGGGTGACAAGAACTGGAGGCGTATCAAATGCTTCAGTAATGCATAGCCAGTAATGAGTACTCAGTCTAACTTCAGGGGTAGTGTTCAATAGTCCAATGCACCTTCTGGAGGTAGAGGTTCTGGTAGGGGTACCGGGTGTTTTGCTTGTGGCCAACAGGGTCACATAGCTCGACAATGTCCCAATAAAGGCACATCTGGATATACACAAAGGCCAACAACATCAGAGTCGATTGTTGGTAATGCAAGTAGAGAATATCATGTATTTTCTATGGTTGATAATTGCCAGGCTGACCACCAGAGCACAGTGGTGGAGACTACCGGTATGTTGTAGAATAATAGAGTTACCATTTTGTTTGATTCAGGAGCCTCAAACTCATTTATTTCATCATCTTTCATGGAATGTGATAGACTGGGGGCAATAAGGCAAGAAGGTAAGTGGTAGGTCCAATTAGCATCTGGGGCTAGAGTTGCAATACATTCCTATGTACTGGATTGTAGACTGGAGATTGGTTCTTTCAACACTACTATAGATCTCCATGTTATACCATTAGGTTCTTATGACATTGTCCTAGGGATGGATTGGCTCGATGCACATAGGACCATGATTGATTGTCGATGCAAGTCGATACGATGCATTGATGCATCTGGCAGTGAGGTTGAGTTAGTAGGGGTCCAGAGACCTATATCATTAAGGATGATCTCGGCTATGTAGCTGAGAAGATGTGTTTGTCATGGATTTCAGTTATTTGCTGTGACAATAGATGACTTGAAGATGGGTGATAGAGAGGAGAAGGTGTCTATAGATAGCCACCCCATACTTCAGTAGTATGCAGATTTTTTTCTAGATGATATTCTGGGGATGCCACCTTAGTGTGACATAGACTTGAAGGTTGATCTTCTACTTGGTTCTGAACCCATTTCATGAGCCCCATACCGTATGATGACTCAGGAGCTTAAAGAGCTCCACTTGCAAATTGAGGAGTTGTTGGAGAATGGTTTCATTCACCCTAGTGTCTCACCTTGGGGAGCACTGGTGATATTTGTGAAGAAGAAGGATGGTTCTCTTCGTCTGTGCATAGATTACCGACAGTTAAATAAGGTCACCATCGTGAACCGATATCCTCTACCTAGGATCGATGACTTGTTTGATCAGGTCAAAGGTGTTATAGTCTTTTCTAAGATCGATCTTAATTCAGGTTACCATTAGTTACGGATTGTGGAGTCTGATATTCATAAGATGAAGTTTTGCACACGATACGGTCACTATGATTTTATAGTGGTACTGTTTGGGTTGACGAATGTGCCATCTGTATTCATGAGTGTGATGCACATAGTTTTCTGCACATACCTAGATAGATTTGTAGTGGTATTCCTCGATGACATATTGATTTATTCCAAGATAGTTGAGGAGCATGAGGAACATTTGAGGTAGGTATTGCAGTGTTTGAGGGATAATAAGTTGTATGCCAACTTATCCAAATGTGAGTTCTTCAAAACTGAGGTCAAGTACCTTGTTCATGTTATATCAGGAGAGGGCATTGCAGTGGATCCTACTAAGATCTAGGCAACCATGGATTGGCCTACGCCCATGAATGTGGTAGAGATACATAGTTTTATGGGGCTAGCAGGTTACTACAGGAATTTTGTTTAGTACTTTTCTAGGGTAGGACATCCTATCACTTCTCTTCAGAGGAAAGGAAAGAAGTTTGATTGGTCATAGCAAAGCGAGGCTGCATTTTAGAAATTGAAGGAGAGGTTGACTAGCACACCGATCCTTTCTAAACCTAATCCTATAGGAGACTTTTTTATATGTGCAGATGCATCTTTGGAGGGGTTAGGAGCGATATTGATGCAGGATGGTCAAGTCATTACGTACGAGTCATGCAAGCTTAAGGATCACAAGTTGAACTACCCTACACATGATCTTGAGTTAGTTGTAGTTGTACATTATTTGACTCGATGGAAAAATTTCTTATTGGGGCACCGTTTTGAGTTACACAGTGACCATCGAAGTCTACAGTACATCTTCACACAACCTAACCTTAAGGCTAGGCAAAGGCAATGGATGGAGATCCTTTGTGAGTATGATTTTGAGGTGAAGTACATCTAGGGGAAGGAGAATGTTGTGGTTGATGCTCTCAGCAGACGGAGGCACAAACTATCTGAGATGACTCTTACTATGGATTTGAGGAGCCATATTCTTATCGCACTTCCTACAGATAGCTGGTACTGGGAGGTAAGGTCTGAGATTGAGTCAGGTAGGACTTTGGAGGGTAGGTACTCAGGATGTTCTTTGGAGATAGATGGGTTATTGAGATACATGGGACGTATATTTATTCCACCTTCAGAAGGGCTTCATAACTTGATTTTGACAAAGGCACATCGGGCACCTTATTCAACTCACCCTGGAGTGAAGAAGATGTATGTTGATTTGTGACCGCTTTACTTCTGGGTAGGTATGAAGTGAGATATCGCTGATTATGTATCACAATGTTTAGAGTGTTAGCGGGTTAAGGCTAAACACCAAAATTTGGCTTGTCTTCTATAGCCTCATTTGGTTCTTGAGTGGAAATGGGACATCATTTCATTAGATTTCATTGTTGGTTTACCCAACTCTTCACGACGACACGATGTGATTATGGTGATGGTAGATAGGTTGACGAAGGTGGTACACTTCTCACCTATCTGTTCCTCCTATAACACTTCATCAGTTGCTAGAGTGTTCATGGAGGATATTGTGAGGTTGCATGGTATTCTACATCGGATTATTTTTGGCAGGGATCTTGTTTTTACTTCGGCTCTTTGGACATCATTACAGCATGCTATGGGGACACAATTGAACTTTAGTTCAGCATATCACCCTGAGATGGATGGATTGACTAAGAGGGTCAATCAGATCCTTGATGATATGCTTCACATGTATGTCATGGACCAGCAGACATGATGGGAGGATTATCTCTATCTTGTAGAGTTTGCTTATAACAATGGGTTTCAGAGTTCTATTGGCATGACACCTTTTTAGGCCTTGTATGGATGGTTGTGTCGGACTCCATTGAGTTGGGACAGGTGGGAGGACAAGATTTTATTGGTCCTGATATGCTTTAGGATATGGAGTAGCAGGTGGTTCAGACTAGAGAGCATTTAGTAGCTGCAAAGGATAGGAAGAAGTATGCAGATGCACACCATGTGGATCGCCAGTTTGTTGTAGGTGATTGAGTTTTCTTGCGAGTGCGACTGAGAAAGAGTCCAATCTATTATGGAAAGGGTTCTAAGATCGCACGTCATTTTTTTGGGCCTTTTGAGATTCTGGAGAAGATTGAGCTAGTTGCTTACCGCGTTACCTTACCGCCTAGTCTCTTGTGCATCCATGATGTGTTCTATCTTTCTGTACTTAGACCTTATCATACAGACAAATTTCTCATATCCTTGATTGGATTCATTTACAGGTAGAGGATGGGCAGCTAGCTTTGGAGCCCGTGGTCGTTACCCAACATAGGAGACTTGCCCTCAGGGATCAAGATATTGAGTAGGTAAGGGTCTAGTGGGACCCTAGAGATGACACTTTTGCTACATGGGAAGATGCTACTAGGATGAGGGAGCTCTACCCTTATTTGTTAGTAGGCTTCTAGGAGTAAGCCTAATCCTAGGGGGCGAGGATGTGACACCCCTCTGATTTGTCATGTTTTCTTTGACAGCCTAGATACTTTGTTAGACCTTATTTTATGTTATTGTTATTCTATCGCTGACAGTGGAGCGATGATAGACTATATGGATGTGATGATACATTATATGTATGGTGATTATGTTTAATATGCTTTATGTTTGCATAGATGCTTAGTTGTGATGAAATTTCTATATATGCTCATTGTAGTTTAAATGATATATTATATCGCCAGTTGATGTGAAATTGTATTGGTGAAGAGAACAGTATTGCATCACTCGCTTGTGAGTGCTCTGTGATTTTTGTGATTCTCTCTTCATGGTGTGTATGAATTATTATCTGGATACCTATACAACATTTTCTTTGGTTGTAGGTTTGTAGGTACAAGACAACAAATTCACCTGGTTTCATAAGTCTGAGTGTGTTCACTACTCAATAGTAATGTTGATTGGGAGATAGTGACTGGTTAACCTTGTCAAACCTCTACCCTAGTACAGTGTGTTGTCAGTCTGTTTTTTGGTCATGATTCTTTATCCATGTTGGTCTTGGTATTTTATTTATCGTGCAAGTTTAAATTGTAAGGATTAAATTATAAGTGTGATTAAGTATTTAATTAATATGAAGACCTTATTATTAATTAATTAATTAATTTAATTTAAGTTATTATAAAGTAATTTTAATTATTATATTAAGTGTGGATTTAAAGAAATAAGTGATTTAAATGTGATTTGAATTAAATAAATTGTTTTAATTTTAAATGCATATTTGGGAAAAGATCTTAGGAATATCTTGGTTGTTAAAGAAAAAAGATATTTGTTGGGTTAACTGGAAGTTAGAAGGTTTTGTTTTCTAGTTGTCTTAAAATTGATTCCTCTGGAGAGGTTGACTGAAATTTGTGAGAAAAGAGGAAGTTGTTTTCACGGGAAAAAAGAAAGATGTTTTAGGAAAATGGGAGAATTTTTTTGTGGTTTGAAGAAATTGTAAATCTGAGAAGCTCTTTGATAATTTTAGGAATATAGTTTGTTGTATTCTTGGCTATGGATTATTTATGTTCTCTTGGGAAGTGGCAATTCTTCTGGAGGAAGCTTTGGCAGCTCTAGAAAATTGAAGATTAAAGGGAAACTCGACATTAATCTCTGAATAATTCAATCTTTTGGAACAAGTTCTTTATTACTTTGTTAATTTTAATTTGAAAGAGAAAAGTTAAATTATTATTGTATAGCAAATTGGAAAATTTTAGAAGAGGATTTATTTTGTTTTAGAAGATTTTGTTTTTGAAAGAAATTGTCATGATTGTTACAGCCTCTATAGAAAAATAATTTAGATCCTCTATGTAAATTGATTATTGAAACAGTTTTATACAAAAGGAAATTATAGTGGAATTATAGAACCTCTGTTGAATATAAATCAAAGTTTAGAAAAGATCCTTTTGAAAAATTGTATGTATTCCTTTGTAGGGAAACTTCTTCTATGAAATTGAAAATATTAGATGATTTAGGGAAACCTCTGTAAATTTTTCTACTTATTTTCTTGTAGAAAATTTAGTTTTAAAATTGGCCTATGAGCAATTGGTTTTGTTGGATTCTACACACACATACACACACACACACACACACATATATATATATATATATTGTACATATATATATATATATTGTACATATATATATATATTGTATATATATACATATATATAAATATGTATATACTAGTATTAACAATTTTTTTTATAATTTAAAAGTTCATGTAGAAAATTATTATAAAAATTATATTTTTTTTGTTTTGAAAATCGTCGTACAACGAGATCTAGAGGAGAAGTTTTTATTAAAAAAATAACATATTAAGAAATGTGGAGGTTGGGGCTACCACAGCGGCCCCACAAAGGGATGTGGATTGTGGGAAGTGCCTAGTACTGCTCACAGGTCGCAACCCTATGGGGAAGGCTGCGTAGCAGCCCAAGCCCCACACACAAGGTTAAACTTGTGTTGGCAGGCCAGGCCTATGATTTCATTATTGTTGTGTCATTTTTAGTATATATATATATATATATAGATATATTAATGATATATATATATATATATATAGATATAATATTATATATATATATATATATATATATATATATATATATATATATATATATATATATATATATATATATATATATATATATATATATATATATATATATATATATATATATATATATTTTGCATGGTTGTAATTATAATTTATTTTTATATATGAAATAATATATATATTTAAATATATTTATTTAAATTGATGTTATTATTAAAGATGTTTTTTAGAAGGCAAGTAGATGATTTTTAAATGAATATTGGAATAGAATAATTTGATTATATAATTGGATAATATAGATATATATTTATTTATTTAAAAGAATGTTTATTTAGGTGCATGCAAGCACGAGTAGTTAAATTGAAATGATTAATTATTTTAATTGTGAAATTGAGTTAGTGTTCATTTTGAATAGTTGATTAAGGCAAAAAACCTGCAATAAACAATAAAAATACTTGTCATGATTAGTTTTTTGTTATAATGGAATAGAAGATGTAATATGATTGAGGAAAACTAAGATAGAATTCTATTAAATAGAGCTTTTTTTCTTTATCTTGCTACTAATAAGATGAGGAATAGTATAAGATTAGGCATAATATACTTTCGTAATTTTCATTGAAGAATAATAATTTCAATTACTAGAATATTCTTGCTTTTTTCTCTTAATTATTTTGTATTAAAATATAGTAAAAAAAATGAGAAGTAAGTAAACCTAACCCATTAACTAATTAATATATTAGTTATTCTGATATTGAAAATTGAGGAAAATTTTGAAAGTGAACCTTTCAATTCAATCACTTTAAATGATTCAAATAATTGAATATTTGCTTGTTAACTGGATATTCTGTCGAATGATTTTTTTCTTTCCGAAAAAATGCATATATAAGTCTGAATTCTAGATGGAATTATTTTCCTTTTATCTTTAATATCTAATTCAATTATGATGTACCAAACATTCTTATATTAATGTACTAGACATTTTACTTTGGTTGTTCTATTGGTGGAAAATAGATAGGAATTCAAATAGAAAAAAAAAGATAAGAAAAGGTAAATGGAAAACAAAGGAATTGTTCATTTTTCATTATACTCAAATAGTATCACTTTTCTTTACTTATGAATTGGAAAAATGGAAAGGAACGAATAGAGTTCTTTCCTCTATCTCTATGAGCTATAGAAATATTTCGTTCTTGTTGTTCCTATTTATTCGTAGAAATAATGTAGTAGTATAAAAGCATAGAGATTCATAAAATAGTTAGAAATATTACTATGAGTAAGGTTCAAGAGGTAATAATATTCAATAGAATAGATTTTGTGAACAGTCTCTAGTGAAGAGCAGGGAGGAAGAAAAGCTAAGTTGCTTTTCTGGCAATTGTTTTGTTTCTATTTATTACATTTAGAAGATCATTTTAGGATAAGAAAAAAATGGAATAGAAAAAGGGTTATAATGCATTCACTTATATTGTATTAGTTGAGTTTAACAGAATAAGATCTGTGCCAATAAGGAATCTTTGGAACCCGATTTGTTGAAAGGGATGATGGACAAAAAAATTTCCATAAATATACAAATCAACGTATACCCTTTGATTCTATCAAATAGGGTGCTCAAAAACCGTCTTATTATTATAGTTCCAGGGTTTGACCCAATTCAATTCTATTGCTACCAAAAAGAAAATTAGACATGCAAATTTAATTTGATTAATGAATCAAGTCTTTGTCTCAATCAAATATTTAGATGTTAATGACGATCCGAGTTTCCTTTTCCTATTCAAGGAGCAGAAAAGTACCATAAAGATTGCTCTGATGGATTATACTGATTGATTTCTTATTTAAATTAGACCAACTAATAGTTAAAAACTTACCTTTATTAGAATAGATAAAACAAAAAAAAGAATGAATTCTCTTGTTTGGTTGAGAAAGGTGTCGAAGCTTTCACCTTATTTTACATAATAAATCACTGAGGGTAATTGGAGCTAAAAAAAGGGGGGGTGACAAATTTCTAGTGATGTTGTTGATGTGAATTGTCCGAGTGATTAACTCAATAAATACATCTATTTATTTATGTTCTAAAGATTTTTTTTCAATACTTTTCAAATATTGACCATACGTTCCTTCCTTTTTAATTAGGAGACATCCCAACATATGTCTATATTTTAGAATTACATATAGATATTCAATATTTTGGAATATACAATTTCATACAAAAAACCTTTTGCTTGCTAATTCTAGAAGACATAGGTATTTATGGTATTTCATTTCGATTTCCAAAATGGAAAGGAATGGAATATTAGACTTATCAATATATTAAAAATAAGGACAATTTTTTTTTCTTATTCATAAGTTCAATGAATCTAAGTGGATGGGGACCTAAAAAGGATAATTCAAACTTCTTAAATTGCTATGTTTTAGGGAAAAATAGGAAAATATGAAGGAAGGTAAATTTCCTTGTAGTCCTACTTTTTTGAATTATATTACTTACATCATACAAGAGACGAACAAGACCTATCTATATAAATAGGGTTTTAGTGACCCCACAAATAGTCTTTTCATGAAAAAAGACCGAAAAGGGTCTAGTAAAAAAATTGATTAGATTGAATCAAATCCTGACACTACCTATATTTGTACCTATACATATTTGGGAGCACTAGTAAATGATTACTGATAATTGGTAACAGCTCTTATTTACATTAATTCATTTTGTAAAATGAATAGCTCCAAATTATCTTATCCTAAGAATTGCCCATGACCCTGGAATGAGCAAAATTATTTGGATAGTAAGCCAAATAGAATCCAATCTTTATTTATGAAAATTGGAATCTTTTCTCTTTTTTAGAAATCATTAAAAACCCTTATTTTTGTTTCTTAAAAAAAAAGGAAACTAGCACATTTGAAATATTTTATTTTCGGGCACCCCTGTCTTATTCTTGCTAACAAAGATCTGTCTTCCTACGATACCCTTTTTATCTCTCAAGGATAAAAGAGGATTGCAGATCTATCATGTCAACAAAAATAACCATTATAGATTTACTAGGGATTATGTAGATCCAGATAGATCTACATAATCCCTAGTAAATCTATTCTAGTCTATTCTCTTTTCCTTTTTTTTCTTTTCTTTGTGGTGGGGATCACTCAAAGAATTTTTCAATTTATTGGATCGGAACTAACAGGGCTCGAACACACAACTTCCGTCTTGATAGGGCGGTACTCTAACCGATTGAACTACAATCCCACTAGGTACAGTTTGTTGACTAATTAGTCATAGTAATTCAACTGTGCCGAGTCGATAAAACATATTGTAAAACTTTTCTCTTTCAAATCTTCCGAAAGTCTCTGTTTGTTCTGATTCTTTCTATATAGGGTATAGGATATTCAAAAACCAATTATTTTACCAATATCATTGATTGATATGTATATCAATTTGTAGATCAATTTGGTATTGGGCTGAGCTAGATTTAGCAATTGGAATCAATATCAATATTATGTGTAGTTGTGAAACTGTAGTTAAACTTTTAATATACTTTCGTTGTTGATTATTAATTGGAATTGTGTTTTGAATAATGTATTTTAGTGTGAGATGTAGACCTATTGGATTTAGGAAATCCAAATAGTAATGCTTTTAATTACATGAGATTGTTTCTTTTAATTTATATTATTTCTGTAATTGGGTACTATGGGGGATATTTGTTGTAGAGAAAATATAAGTCTTCTAGATTGTAATTGTGAAAGGGTTGTCATTTCTATTATTCACCCTTGTGATTTCCTTGGATAGTTCACGTAGTTGGATTTAATATTGGACATACGTAGGGATGTGTTATCTCTTGTTGTATGTTATTATTAGTTTGTACACTGTCTACTCTTGGGTTGTAGAATGAGTTATTGTGTTGTTGATAGGGGAGTGGCTTTCAACGGGGGCTAGAACACAAAGTGGTCCCAGGAAAACTCGTGTGAGAGTCAGTGTAATCAATGGAAATTAAATAACCTACATTAGGGTAATGGGTAGTTAACACATTTAACTTGATAATAAGCCTCGCTCATTGGCTCAAGGGCTTGTGTTAGACTTGAGATGAGTTGGGAAGGCGTGGAATGGCAAGATCATTATCTTGTCTTCTCGAAAGATAATCGATTCCACACTGGTGTGCATGTGGGGCCAGATTTCGTGAGGTTACAAAGATAACCCAAGATGGGGGTCGGGACCTAGGAAGATCTCCTTAGGATAACCAATGCAACCTTTGTGATGACACTCCTCCTATGACAATAGTTATTTTGTATTATACAGTGGTTGTTCTTGATTCGGTGATTTTGGAAGCAATGTAATCCTATGTTTTGTATTTACTAATACAGTGTGGTTTTGTACTTTTCCTGTGTCTAGAGGTAGTAGGTTAGTCTTGGTTACCTATTACTATCTCCTAGCATGGCGGTTGGTCCTACAGGTGCCACATGGCTGGGTGGCATGCACCTTACACTGTTGGGTTCTCTCTTCATGTTCATGATGGCAGGATCTTCTAGTTCAAGGATCTTGTGTATTTCTATGGATTTTTATTTCTCTTATATTCATTATAACAGTGGGGCACTATATATTGCATTCCTTATTTCTAATCAAGGAGGATTCCTTGTGTTGTAATTGTAACATTATGTATGATCTATTCACTTTTGGATTAAATGGTATATATTGTTTATATGGTGTTGTATCTATGGAAATATGTTCATTACATTTCCATCTTTAATTATTATGCAATGGGTTAATGCCTTGTTGTATGTTGTTATCATGAGTTAATTTCATATGCTATGTTTTAGAATAAGTTTGTAAGTTTTTGAAATTCACATGTAGATGCGTTGCATGGCCTAGAGGATGTATGTGTTAGAGTAGTTTACTTCACTCATCGTTGTTACTCTTTTTAAGAAAAAAATTAGTTGTGCTTCTGTAGTGTTGCATCGTCCTCTAGGTTACAGGACATGGTTTTAAAAAAACTAAAAAAATCATTGAAAAGAAATAGAGAAAATACTGTAATCATAAACATAATACTCTGGAAGAAATCTATGAAAAATGTGGAAGCAAAGACTTATGTATGCCTGGGATAGATAGAATACAACCCTAAATGACATGGATACTGGTCTAAGATTATTTTCTAATAGAGGTATGAAGCATACAAAGAGGCAACAAATGAAGATTGGTCATGGCCTTTAGATTAGTATTGTATATGTGTTAAGAGTAGACATGAGTAACCTATTCTTTTCTACAAATTAATAAAGCCATTGTTACTAATTTCCCCTTGCGAAGTGCTAGTTTAAATGAAGTTTGGAAGAAAGATCAATACCCCTTCTAATTTATGTCAACCTAGTGCAACTTAATCGTGCAATCATGGTCTAGAATCCTTGATGCCTGATCATCAGAGGACTGGTATACCAAAAGTTATTGTGCACAAAAACTATTGAAGCCAAAGAAAGAAATAAATACCAAACAGTAGTGTACCCATCATATAACTAATATAATTTTCAAGGCAATATTTAAAATTGAATTCACAACAATCAAAACTATAAGCCAGATTTAAAGAGTTGAATGAAAAACAAAGGAAAAAAGATATTGAGCAACATTTACTAACCCTATTTGGTTGGTTGTAAACTCGAATGCAAAAGGAGAACAAAAAAACACTCTGACGAATGGGACCTGTCATTTTTAAAGGATCTCTAACCACATTTAATCTTAACAACTTCATATCCTTTGCTTCATCCGGTATCATGATGATCACCTAGAGACATCCCTCAACAGAAGAGGTGAGGCACATGACTTTATAGAAGGATTTCCTCCAGATTAAGCTATGATCACTATTCTAAATATTCCTTCATTTGTAAAGAACCTACAAGATGTGTTATATATTTTTTT
Source organism: Sequoia sempervirens (assembly GCA_007258455.2). Lineage (NCBI taxonomy): Eukaryota > Viridiplantae > Streptophyta > Pinopsida > Cupressales > Cupressaceae > Sequoia > Sequoia sempervirens. The sequence goes on from VDFB02193867.1 coordinate 99,281,282, forward strand.
TAACTAGGATTTATAGGGGAGCTCTCAATATTTTCATATGAATGACTCCATTCTTATAGACTATATCTCCTAACAATAATAAGAAGCCCGAAGCTATATAAACAAACCAAAATATGGTTGGATTGAAAGACACCTTGAGGAAGAACAAGGGTTTTGGCTAAGAATCTTCTTGCCACTCACCTCTCCCTCATGCCATCAAAACAACACCAACTTATAACCATACGTTCAAGATAGGCTTCCACTCCCCTTATTTGCATCGACATGCACACCTATATTTGGTAAACAATTAAAGGCATCCCTTCCATGCAAAGTCGTTGCAGGAATCTAGTTACTAAAAACTTAATAGTTTTTCACAACGTTTAAATAGGAAGGTTTAATAAATGCCAACACAACTATTTATATATATATATATATTTGTATATATAATTATAACATATATCTATGCATTTATTTATTTCAAGAAAATATGCTCTCTTATATATTACAACAAATACCTAAAAACTCCATCAAATAGTTTTAAATCAGCAACATCAAGTACTAGAAAATACTAATAAGGTGAATCACAGTGGGGCTTTATAGGAGCATATCAATTGGCTAAATTGGAAGGAGAACCTCTAGTCAAGCCTCTTAAAAGAAGCCATATCAAGAATCTCTATGCCTAGCATATCAGAATATCCCAAATAAAAAAAGTGAAAGAAAAGAAAAAAAAAAAAAAATCAATAAAACAGTAAAGAGAAATAAATTGTCCCTTAATTGAAAAACACCTTGTGGCACTTCTAGGAATGGTCCCATAGTGAAAACCTAGTAAACATGCACTATGTTTGAATAAGTCTTGCATCCTCATCTATTAGCACTATCTGGATATACTATCATATCCACTCCATCCATTGCATAATAAAATGTGCACAGAACCATGGATCAATAACTAATCTAGTGTTGAACCTTGTTGCACCATCTTTATCCACCATTTTTTTTACCCACCTATCCCTAATAAAAATTTAATCCTATTCTGAACTGGGGAAACCTCCTAAACTTGGTAGTGGATTAGATCCTTGTCCATCCCATCACTTGCAGAAAACTATCAAAAAAAAAACATTAGAAAACTATCAAAATCAAAAACATCCAAAGAATTTTCAAAATCCAAAAAACTGTCATAAAACAAAAAATCCCAAAAAAAAATTTGTTTGTCTTTGTACAAGTCACAATTGAGTCAAAATAAAATAAACTATGTTGTCTCTATGTGTAGAACGTAGGAAAGGCCATCATCGATGAGCCCCCGAGGCACTAGGTCAATCCCTTTAGGTGTTCCTCTTGGTCTCTAAACTTGCTCAAAAATCCAAAAACATTCAAATATCTTATCAAAGTATGAAAACATTCATGAACTGTAAAAAAAATCCAAAGATAGTGTCAATCATGGTCAGTTGAACTATGTCGTCTCTACACATACATAGGGAAGGCCAACATCAATGAGACCTCGAGGCATTAGGTCAGTCCCCTTACGTCCCCCCTGTTGGTCTCTAAATATTTTGAAATCATCAAAAATAGCATCAAATAGCCTCAAAAGCACAAAAAAAATCAACAAATTTTTTGAAAGTCCTATATTCGTTATCACCTATCTACAATAAACTCTCCATCCATAATAAACAATTATTTCTTTCAACATTTGACAACATAATCAACAAGAAAATCAAACATCATAATTGAAAAACTTCCAAGCAAAGAAATGAAATGATTGGATCATCATCAGACTAAAACATAATCTAAGTATTAACTACCCTACCTTTTGAAAATCATCATCAACATCCTAATGTGTGTCTTAACGAATAAATCATTCCTACAATAGCCCTCATCAATGGGTAACATCATGAAACATCAAAACATTTATGACAAGTGATACAAAAGCATTTTTTTATCCTTTTAAAGTTGAATTAAAACATATATAATAAAATATATATTAAAAAAATGAATTAAAAAATATATAATAAAATATTTTAAAAAAAAAAGATAATATGATGCTCTCATCCTTTCAATTTTAATTGATATTATTTTTGCATAATAAAACAAAAATTAAAGAAATATAAATAAAAAATAAATTTACATACAAATAGAAGAAAAAAAAATTATAAAAAATATTAAATAAAATAATGTGAAATGTGAAAATACCAATAATTTCCCTAAATCCGAAAGTACTTAGAATAAGCTTTCATAACAACATGCTACAATCAAAAGAGAAAGTAACAATTAATTTACAAACAAATACATCTTGATGAAATTCAATATGAATGGAATTAACTAATACAAATTTAAGAACAAAACTTAAATATACTTTAATTTTACATGCAACTTTAAAAAATTATATCCATAAATTAATTTTTAATAAAACAGATGAATAAGAAATAAGCATTTAAGACGTGTAGTATGGTTTTCCCTAATTTAGGGAAATGAGGAAATGTGAAGATGAATTGACATGTGATAATAATTAAGAGAGTTATGATATGGTACACAAGTATATAGAGTGATCACATAACAATTAAGTTAACTAAAAAAAACTTAAGAATAAAGCGCAGTTTACAAGAGAATCACTCTTCTTCGAGAGTGAGTATCACATGTTCTTTTATAATGATATTAACCATCACTTTCTCCAAGAGAGTAGTGCATGTTCTTTTGTAATGATATTAACCATTGGGAGTAGAGATCCATTATGATTTTGAGCAATCATTGCCTTTTAGATAGTTGGTTTTGAAGCTTTGAGATGCTACTTTGTTTCTCCTTCACTGCTTTAGCAAGAGTTGACTGTTACAAAATAATTTAATGTATTTTTCCAATAAAGAAAAAAAGTATATAGAGTGATAAACAATGACATAAGAGGTATAAAGATCACGACATAATACAAGTAAAATAGGGATGATATATCATAGAAACATGAATGTAATGAATAAGTGAACTACCAAAATATTAAGGGTAGAAAATAACAAATCATGAAAAATAATAATAATGTAAGAACATATAAATAAATAAGAAACCATAATAAATCATAAGTACTAAATATTAAAAATAATATACAAAAGATGCCTTCAAGTATGAAAACATAACATAATTTATAATATAAAAGGTGAAATTAGCAAGTAAAACGCATTAAACAATTAATGTACTATATTTCTATTATTTATTTGAGTGGGTTAAAATTATTTTTAATAATGTAAGAGTTTTTGTATCAACATTTTGAATATTATTCCATAACCTATCATTAAAATGAAGAAATATTTTAATAAAGATTATTAAATTAAATTAAAATATATATATATATATATATATATATATATATATATATATATATATATATATATATATATATATATATATATATATATATATATATATATATAATTAAAATTTTAAAGATTATAGGTTGATAAGTAGGAAGTATTTTCCATAGCATGTCAAATTATGATATTGCTATCAAGATTCAACCGTGTAGTTTTCGAGTCAAACTCATTGACCCATGTTTCACGAGTAGTGGTTCACAAGAACCCATCTCTCATTATCATGGGTCAATGAGTTTGACTCAAAAATTACACGGTTGAATCCTTATAGCAATATCATAATAAGATTATAGGTTGTTGTAATTTAAATTGACATTTTTTTTTATGCTAAAATAATTTTAAATAAGTAAAGAGAAATATTAAAATGTTAATAATTGGATGTATTTAATTATTATTGACCAAAATATGTTTTCGTTTTCAAACCACAAATAATCCCTCCCCGGTATGCTTAGTTTATAATTAATATTAATTAGCATTTCTTCCACGAGATTCCTTTCTTTGTCTTTGCTGCCACCAACTCCCAACTCTTCCATGTTTTCATCGCTTGTTTATTAGCATTAAATAAATAATTCGAAATTAAAAATATAAAAATTAAGTTGAATTGGGCAATCTTCGAGGAAGTTTTCCGCTGAATATAAATAAAAATATAGCTATAAGCTTAATTCAATATAATAAAAATAAAACAAAGCACTTGGTGTTCTTTTCTCTGATGTAAATGATTACATTCACACTTATTAAATTGTGCGTGGTTACGTGTTGAATAAATGCAGAATAATCAACATTCATTATAAACCGAGCAGCTTCAAGGAAAGCACGTTTTGGTCAAGAATAATTAAATACACCCAACTATTAATATTTTAATATTTCACATTATTTTCATTAATTTTTTTATAATGATTTTTAAAAAAATAAATTTTTAATTTATTTAGATTTATTTTTTATAAATATTTTTCTTAACTTTTAAAATCATTTAAGTATTTTGAAATCTAAAAGATGTGTTATATTCTAGATTTTATTAATTATAAAAGATTCAATTTCATACTTTCTGTTTTTTTATTATTAAGTTAGGTTGGAGGACTCTTTTTTTTTAATAATTTAAAATGTTACATTAAAAATTCATCTATAATTTATTTAAATTTAATAAAAATGATTAAAATATGCATTATAGTTTTCCATCTATCATTCACTTACATCTATAACTTGAAGATAAAATATATTTTTCCCCAAATTTACGTAGGGAGAATGCCATCTTTTTTTTTTCTAGAAAATTTAAGTGTCATTGAAATATATATTTTTCACTAAATTTATTTAATTTATTTTAAAACAATTCCATAAACTAAATTAAGTTTTCTAGAATTATATTAGTACCCTTTTAAAATGACATGGATAACTCATTTAAGTTTTCATATTAAGTTACTTAAGATAAAATATATTTGATAACCAAGTGGAAATGTTTCAAGAAGGCCATCCATGGTAGTAATTTTTCTATTGAAGTATCATTTTATCTTGAATATGTTGAGGCAATCAACAATTTATATGTACTACATATGATTTTCTTGTGTAATAAATATCTTTTACACATTTCAATCACTTGACTTAAGGTATATAAATATTTTTCACAAGTACAATGCACAAGAATGTGTTGGTGGTCAAAACTACTGCTCCACTTTCTCAAAGAAGAAGCTTAATAACAAAGCAAGCAAAGTGCATGCCAACTCAAATAGAGAGGTAGGACTCACTATTAAAGTGAGGATAGTTGGACATCCATTTAGAAGAGAGGGTAAGCTCTACTTCTTGTTGGGATTTACTAAATGTAGGACGATAATCCTCATAATTCCTTAACAAGACAATTTAAGAGAAATACTAAAACATGCAAGATCTATACAACTTGTAGACACCTAAAATTGACCACTTTTGTTTCGTAAATTTACCCTTAATTTGAACAATTTATATCCTCTATTTTAAATATACTTTAATTTTACATGCAACTTTAAAATTTATATCCATAAATTAATTTTTAATAAAACACATGAATAAGAAATAAGCATAAGGCATGTGTAGTAAGGTTTTCCCCAATTTAGGGAAATGATGAAATGTGAAGATCAATTAACATGTGATGATAATAAGAGACTTATGATAAGGAACATAAGTATATATATAGAGTGATCACATAACAACTATGACGACTAAAAAATGCTTAAGGATAAAGTGTAGTTTATAGGAGAATCATTTTTCTCCAAGAGTGAGTAGCACATGTTCTTTTGTAATGATATTAAACATTGGGAGTAGAGATCCATTATGATTTTTAGCAATCGTTGCCTGAGACTAAACTTTAGATAGGTCGGTTTTTGTAATGATATTAAACATTGGGAGTAGAGATCCATTATGAGTTTTAGCAATCGTTGTTTGAGACTAAACTTTAGATAGTTGGGTTTGAAGCTTTGAGATACTACTTTGTTTCTCCTTCACTGCTTTAGCAAGAGTTGACTATTACAAAATAATATAATGTTTTTTTTCAATAAAAAAAAAAAGTATATAGAGTGATAAACAATGACATAAGAGATATATAGATCATGGCATAGCATAAGTAAAATAGGGATGATATATCATAGAAACATGAATAAATGAACTACTAAAATAGTAAGGGTAGAATATAACAAATCATGAAAAAAAATAATAATGTAAGAACATATAAATAAACAAGAAAACATAATAAATCATAAGTACTAAATATTAAAAATAATATACATGAGATGCCTTCAAGTATGAAAACATAACATAATTTATAATCTAAAAGGTGAAATTAGCAACTAAAACACATTAAACAATTAATATACTATATTTCTATTATTTATTTGAGTGAATTAAATTACTTTTAATAAGAATTTTTGCATCAACATTATGAGTATTATTCCAGAATCTATCATCAAAATGAAGAAAATGTTTTATAAAAGATTATAAAATTAAATTAACAAATTAAAAAAATAATAATAAAATTATTAAAATTTAAAAGATTATATATTGTTGTCATCCTTTGAATTTAAATTGACATTGTTTCTATATAATAAAAAATAAAGAAATATAAACAAAATAATTTTAAATAAAGAGAAATATTAAAATGTTAATAATTAGATGTATTCCAAAATATGCTTTCCTTTTCAAACCACAAATAATCCCTCCCCGGTATGCTTAGTTTATAATTAATATTAATTAACATTTCTTCCACGAGATTCCTTTCTTTGTCTTTGCTGCCACCGACTCCAACTCTTACATGTATTCATCGCTTGTTTATTAGCATTCAACAAATTATTCGAAATTAAAAATATAAAAATTAAGTTGAATTAGGCAAATCTTGGATGAAGTTTTCCGCTAAATAAAAATAAAAATATAACTAAGCTTAATTCAATATAATAATAAAAATAAAACAAAGCACTTGGTGTTCTTTTCTCCGATGTAAATGATTCCATTCACACTGATTAAACTATGCGTGCTTACGTCTTGAATACATCTAAGAGGCAAAGACGGACAAAGTGAAATATTTCACATTATTTTCTTTAATTTTTTTTAATAAATTTTTAATTTATTTAGATTTATTTTTATAAATATTTTTCTTAACTTTTAAATTATTTAAGTATTTTCAAATTTAAAAGATGTGTTATATTTCTGATTTTATTAATTATAAAAGATGGAGTTTCATATTTTTTTGACTAGGTTAGGTTTGAGGAAATTTTTATTTTTTAATAATTTAAAATGTTACATTAAAAACTTATCTACAATTTATTTAAATTTAATAAGAAAATGTTTCAAGAAGGTCATTTGTTTGTAGTAATTTTTCTGTTGAAGCATCATTTTATCTTGAATATATTGAGGCAATCAACAATTTATATGTATTACACATGATTTTCTTATGTAATAAATATTCTTTACACTTTTCAACCACTTGACCTAAGGTATATAAATGTTTTTCACAAGCCTAATACACAAGAATGTGTTGGTGGTCAAAACTATTGCTCCACTTTCTCAAAGAAGAAGTTTAATAATGAAACAAGCAAAGTGCATGCTAACTCAAATAGAGAGGTAGGACTCACTATTAAAGAGTGGATAGTTTGGCATCCATTTATAAGAGAGGTTAATCTCTACTTCTTGTTGGGATCTACTAAATGTAGGAGGATAGTCCTCATAAGTCTTTAACAAGACAATTTCAGAGAAATACTAAAACATGCAAGGTCTAGACAACTTGTAGACACCTAAATTGACCACTTTTGTTTCATCAATTTACCCTTAATTCCACCAATTTATATCCTCTATTTTAAATATATTTTAATTTTACATGCAACTTTAAAATTTATATCCATAAATTAATTTTTAATAAAATGTTCACATGAATGAAAAATAAGCATAAGGCATGTGTAGTAAGGTTTTCCCCAATTTAGGGAAATAATGAAATGTGAAGATCAGTTGACATGTGATAATAATAAGAGAGTTATGATAAGGCACATAAGTATATAGAGCACGATCACATAACAACTAAGACGACTAAAAAAACCTTAAGGATAAAGTCTAGTTTATAGTAGAATCACTTTTTTCCAAGAATGAGTAGCACATGTTCTTTTGTAATGATATTGAACATTGGGAGTAGAGATCCATTATGATTTTTAGCAATCATTGTCTGAGACTAAACTTTAGATAGTTGGGTTTTTGTAATGATATTAAACATTAGGAGTAGAGATCCATTATGATTTTTAGCAATCGTTGCCTCAGACTAAACTTTAGATAGTTGGGTTTGAAGCTTTGAGATGCTACGTTGTTTCTCCTTCACTGCATTAGCAAGAGTTGACTGTTACAAAATAATATAATGCATTTTTCCAATAAAAAAGAAAAGTATATAGAGTGACAAACAATGACATAAGAGGTATATAGATAGTGGCATAACATAAGTAAAATAGGGATGATATATCATAGAAACATGAATAAGTGAACTACAAAAATAGTAAGGGTAGAATATAACAAATCATGAAAAAAATAATAATGTAAGAACATATAAATAAACAAGAAAACATAATAAATCATAAGTTCCAAATATTAAAAATAATATACAAAAGATGTCTACAAGTATGAAAATATAACATAATTTATAATATAAAAGGTGAAATTAGCAAGTAGAACACATTAAACAATTAATGTACTATATTTCTATTATTTATTTGGGTGAATTAAAATTACTTTTAATAATATAAGAATTTTTGCATCAAAGTTCTGAATATTATTCTGTAATCTATCATTAAAATGAAGAAAATATTTTATAAAAGATTATAAAATTAAATTAAATTTTAAAAAAAATTATTAAAATTTAAAAGATTATATATTGTTGTCATCCTTTGGATTTAAATTGACATTGGTTCTATATAATAATAAAAAATAAAGAAATCTAAACAAAATAATTTTAGATAAAGAGAAATATTAAAATGTCAATAATTAGATGTATTTAAATAATTAGATGTATTTAATTATTATTGACCAAAATATGCTTTCCTGCTCAAACCACAAATAATCCCTCCCCGGTATACTTAGTTTATAATTAATATTAATTAACATTTCTTCCACGAGATTTCTTTCTTTGTCTTTGCTGCCACCAATTCCAACTCCTACATGTATTCATCGCTTGTTTATTAGCATTCAATAAATTATTCGAAATTAAAAATATAAAAATTAAGTTGAATTAGGCAAATCTTGGATGAAGTTTTCCGCTGAATATAAATAAAAATATAACTAAGCTTAATTCAATATACTAATAAAAATAAAACAAAGCACTTGGTGTTCTTTTCTCTGATGTCAATGATTCCATTCACACTTAAAAATTGTGCGTGGGTACGTAGAATATATGTAAGAGTGGCAGCAAAGACGGCCAAAGTGAAGTAAAGCATGTTTTGGTCAACAATAATTAAATACACCCAACCATTAACATTTTAATATTTCATATTATTTTCTTTAATCCTTTTTATAATTTTTTTTAATAAATTTTTAATTTATTCAGATTTACTTTTATAAATATTTTTCTTGACTTTTAAATCATTTAAGTATTTTCAAATTTAAAAGATGTGTTATATATATTATGTATAAAAATAAAGTATAAATTGTAATATAAAAGGTGAAATTAGTATAAAAGGCATCAAATAATTAATACATTATATTTTGTAATCTATGTGAGAAAATAGTAGTTTTAGTGATGTAAAAAAATTACATTAACATTTTGAATAACACTCCATAATTTATCATCAAACTGAGGAAAAAATTATATAAAAGATTAAAAAGTTAAATTAAAAAATAAATAATAAAATATATATTTTTAAAAAGATAATACGTTGCTCTCATCCTTTCAATTTTAATTGATATTATTTTTGCATAATAAAAAAAAAAACAAATCTTAGAACCGAAAGGAAATAGGGTGGTTCCAAACCACAAATAATCCCTGCCCGGTATGCTTAGTGTATAATTAATATTAAATAGCATTTCTTCCATGAGATTCCTTTCTTTGTCTTTGCTGCCACCGACTCCAACTCTTACATGTATTCATCGCTTGTTTATTAGCATTCAATAAATTATTCGAAATTAAAAATATAAAAATTAAGTTGAATTGGGCAATCTTGGATGAAGTTTTCCGCTGAATATAAATAAAAATATTGCTAAACTTAATTCAATATAATAATAAAAATAAAACAAGGCACTTGGTGTTCTTTTCTCTGATGTAAATGATTCCATTCACACTGATGAAACTGTGCGTGCTTACGTCTTTAATACATGTAAGAGGCAAAGACGGACAAAGTAGTGAGAAATCTCGTGGAAGAAATGCAGAATAGGTAATTAGCATTCATATAAACTGAGCAGCTTCTTTGTGGTTTGTGAAGGAAAGCACGTTTTGGTCAACAATAATTAAATATACCTAATTATTAATATTTTAATATTTCATATTATTAGTCCCTGTCTTTTAAGACAGGAGACTAATGTTTTCGGAATGCTCATGTGTATTAATGCATTTGTTGGAAATGTGCAGCTAATGTTTTTATATAGTTGTGGGATTATTTTATTAATAGAGAATTTTGACTTTCTTTTTGCAATTTTCTCATTGGCTGTTGATATTTTTCTTATGATTTTGTATTTTTTAATTAATTTAACCAATTTCTAATGTTATGTTGCTATTGGAAATATTTCATGACTTTGTAATGTTCTTTGATATAGTAGTGTGTTCGCGCTTAGTGTTTCTGTCAACGTGTGGCATTTTAGCGAGGACATTGTGCATATATTGTTTGCTAATTTTCATTTATTGTGAATAGACTAAAGTGCAAATGTTATTAATGGCTTATGGTGTGAAGTTTTAAGTCTGTCGAGCAAAGGATAATTTACATTGCATATTCATTTGTTCAGATTGTTTGATGAGGGTGAAATTTGTGTCTGATGAGATGGTTTATATCTATCACATTTGAAGCGACAAAGGAGGCCTTTGTAAGTTTTTATATATTCTACACTGTCATTTTTGTGTTGTTTATTCATTTGCTCAAATTGTTTGATGAGGGTGAAATCGGTGTCTATTGATAGGGTTTATGTCTATCGTATTAGAAGCGAAAAAATGAGGCATTTGTAAGTTCCTATATCGTTTACAATGTCATTTTATAGTTTTTTAAATCTCTAAATTTTATGGGTTAATGTATATAATTGTTTGTTGTTCTCTACATTTTATTTAGGTTGGAGGAAATTTTATTTTTTAAACTAAGCAACTTCTCTACAATTGTGGAAAGATGTGTTATATTCTAGACTTTATTAATCATAAAAGATTGAATTTCATATATTTTTTCATTTAGGTTGGAGGAAATTTTATTTTTTAATAATTTAAAATGTTACATTAAAAACTCATCTATAATTTATTTAAATTTAATTAAAATTATCAAAATGTCCATTATAGTTTTTTATGTGTCATTCACTTACATCTATAACTTGAAAATAAAAAATACTTTTTCCTAGATTTACATAGGGAGAATGACATCTATTTTTTTTCTAGAAAATTGAAGTGTCATTGAAATATATATTTTTCACTAAATTTAAAAAAATTATTTTTAAAAAATTCCATAAACTAAATTAGGTTTACTAGAATTATATTAGTACCATTTTTAGATTACATAGATAACTCACTTAAGTTTTCATATGAAGTTGCTTAAGTCTATTTTTTAGCATCTTCATTGCCACTTAAGGTTATTTCTTGGTTCACCATGATCTCCTACTTACCAAAGAGATAGAGTAGAAATAATCAAAGTTGATGGTGGTCTACACAATAAATCAACCACCTTGTTAGTTGTTTGTTATAGATTTTATTATATTTGTTAACCAAATGGAAATGTTTCAAGAAGGCCATCCACTGGTAGTAATTTTTCTATCGAAGCATCATTTTATCTTGAATATAATGAGGCAATCAACAAACAATTTATATGTAAGTTATAACATATGATTTTCTTGTGTAATACATACTTTTTACACTTTTCAACCACTTGAACTAAGGTATACAAATATTTTTCACAATTATAATACAGAAGAATGTGTTGGTGATAAAAAATATTGCTCCACTTTCTCAAAGAAGAAGCTTAATAACAAGACAAGTAGAGTGCATGCTAACTCAAATAGAGAGGTAGAACTCACTATTAAAGAGATGATAGTTGGGCATCCATTTATAAGAGAGGCTAAGCTCTACTTCTTGTTGGGATCTACTAAATGTAGGAGGATAATCCTCATAATTCTTTAATAATAAAATTTAAGAGAAATATTAAAACATGCAAGGTCTCTTCAACTTGTAGACACCTAAAATTGGATGCTTTCGTTTGATCAATTTACTCCTAATTTGACCAATTTTATATCCTTTATTTTAATTAAATAATACCCTATTATTTAATTAATATTAAATTATCTCAACCTTCATCCTAATCTATTTCTTCTATTACCCCTAAATCCCATCCTAAAGTAAATTATTACCTTTAATTATTTACCCTCATTCCATTCATCCATCAAATTGAATAAATTATCTTTCCTCTAAATAGGATTATTAGAGGGGTCACCACTCCTATTTTGTAAAATATTAGCAATAGAAGGGATTTTAGCCCCATGTGCTATAAGGTTGAGTACAAGGTTGTCTTTTCCAAGTAGGAGGAGTCTCCTCATAATCTCTTGGTTATGGAGATCAACAGTGAATTCCCTTAGTCTAGGGGATTCCTCTTGTGCATCTACCATTTCATCATGGGGTGTTGGTGGTTGGGATGAGTTGGTGTTGAAAAAGGATTCTCCTTGGGAATCCATTAGTTTCTTTTCTTGTGATCTAGTGATTGGAATGAAAAACACAGATTCCTTGGAAGATTGGGTTAAATGTGTGAATGCTTATGTGGCCATTGAACTAGGTTTGGACTTGGATTTATGATGAGATGGTTTGGGAATTTTGGACCTTGGTCAAAGGATAATGAGTGCCAATGTTTGACTAAGGTTTGGATGATTGGATGATTAAGATTGATTTATGATGATTGATCAATTGGTTGATTTAGGACTAGATGATTGGTTGAGTTAAATTATTGGATTGGATTGCATGAAAAACCATTTTTTTAACCAAGATCTAACCTCTATATCCTTAGGGTATGATCATTTGGTATTTTATATGTTCTTACTTAGGATAGGAAAGACCCTAAGCAAGGTTGGATAAGGATGATTTTGAAAAATTTAACTTAAGTGATCCAAATCCTCAAGCTAAATAATCCAAAGAGATGGGCTAATCAAGGATGCAACTTAAGATAGGAAAGTTCTTAAGCTACTCCTAGATTAGTAGGATGATTAAAGATATATATTAAACCCTAATAGAAAATTAAATTTGCAAGGGTAATGATGGGATTGGATGGGGATTTTTATGGGATGATTTTTGATGGTTAAGAAATATGTCCTAAGATGGTATAGGGTGATAATAACCAATGGAGTGACAAAGATGATGAAATTATAGAGGGGGATTAATACCAAGTCCAAGATGATTATGGTGTCAAAAAGATGGAAAGGATGATTAAAATAATGTGGGTGATGGAAATGAGGGGATAGTAAGATTATGATGTGCAGGTTAGCGGTGAATAGTTATAAAGGTTATCCTAAGTTGAAGGTCCAAACAAGTTCAAATGATAGGGAGGGTGGGGGATTGGGGATAAAAATGACAAGATGTAGGTATGCTAATGAGGTGAAAAATGATGGGGGGGAATGATGGTCAGTAAATGATTGAGTTGCAAAATCTGTTAGACTAATCAGGGAAACCTAGAAGGTCACTATTAGGAGACTTAGGTTTGTGGCCAAATGTAGGTGCCGTTTCAGTGGACACAAGCGTAATAGTTTTTGAGAAAATCACAAAATGACTTTGGTAGTATGAAAGAGCGTAGATGCAAATTTTTGTTTCCATTGGTATTGCATAAGAAAACACTCCAAGAACTTGTTCACAAACCTAATGTATTCAAGTGGGTTTACAGACTAATGTAGTCCCACCACTCAAGAAAGCTTGAGTTAATAATTATTAATACTTGGGTAGAGCACCCTTTCTTGTGAAGGTGGATAGGTAGAGATCGAGTGAGTACATGGCGAATAACTTAGGGTACAATCTACATCCCTTGCACTAAACTAGCTATGTTTGAAGGCCTTGTCTAGGTTTCACAATATTTTTCTAGGGTCTCCTCTAAACACCAAGAGGGTGCATGAATCACAACTGTGAAAACTATCCCATCACAAGTGTGGGTCAAGAAATTTTAGTGGGAAAATTTAGACCATCCCTGCACTCCTAGTTGGAATCACCATAACAAACAAAACTTTGCTAAACATGACGTGACTATATATTGGGGTACAAATTTCATTCTCCTCCCTTTTAATACCTTTCTAGTAACACATGGTTGAGGTCATCCCTTAGGGTATTGAAATCCCTAGGAAATCCCCCTAAAGGGAAAGGTATACTAGGTCTTTTGATCCCCAATATTGCATGAAGTGCAAGGGGAGAGCATACACAAAAAACTAGCATACCTTATGTTTACCTAAAACAATCTTAACAAAATGAAGAAATGTAAATATTTATAATCCCCAAGATCACTCTAACTGCAAGGGGAGAGCATACATCTATTGAACCCTTCCAAACATGACATACAAGTTCATCAACCCACTACTCTAACTTTAGTGCCTAATTTAGTGGAAAAAAAAATCTTCTACAAATGTCCTAGAAAACCACAAATTAGTAGGTTGGTTTGCTTCATCATGGAAAAATTGATCAAATACAACACTTGTTAGTTCAAATTTTTAGCTTAAAAACCTCAAAATCTAAAAGTAAACAAAAGTGCAACTTTATAGTTAGACTAGATTAGAATCACAAAACTACAAAAAATGGATCTTATAAAAAAGAAAAAGCACCGAAATAGAGAAAACTAAACCTACATTTGTAAAACAATTTTTTACTATTTTACCCCATATGTTGATTATATTGATTATGTCTATTTGAATAATCCTACTTGTTGTGGTTTTCTAGATTAATTCAATATACAAAAATAAAAAAGTTAAATGACCCTAAATGTGTTAACCCTTTTTCCTTAAAGCAGAAGTGCCGCTTTGTGAAATAGAGGTGTGAAATTTCGTTTTGCAAGCACAGGAGGTCATGATAGAGGTTCCACCATTCTCTACAAAAGTGCCAAAATCTAAAACAAAAGTGCTACAAGCCATCACAGAAGTGCCACAATTTTTTGCATAGGTGTAGAAAAACTAGGACCTAAATAGGAAAATCAAAATTACAAAACTTGAGTTAGAATGTGAATTACTTGGCCTTTAAGGATGAATTTTGAAAGCCTAGATCAAAATGTGAGTTCTGAAAACTACGGATCTTACTTATCCTAGGTAGATTTTAGATAATATGGGATTTGTAGTTGGAAATGAGTATAAATAGGTCAAAAATTTCAACTATCATGCAAGACAAAGGATTTTAGACCTTATAAACTATGAAAACTATGCAATAAAACCTACAAATAACCCTACGAAAAAAAATGTTAGTGCGGATGAAAATTCGCATCCACCAAGCAAAGGTGTCACAGTTGTAAACAAAATCATGATAAATTGAATTAGAGGAGCCACAATATGTAGAAAAGGTGTAGTAATGTATGATAGAGGCACTAAAATTCATGACACATGAACAATGTTTCAAAACAATAGTGCGATTGGTTCACGAAAAAAGTTCAATTTTTTTTTAGAAGGGACGTTGGTACCACCGGGCATGCAAAAATGGGAGGGGATAAATTAGCATCAAAGGTAAAAGAAACACAAATAACATGAATTAAAATGCATAATCAAAGCTATACCTTCATACCCTCCATGGATTGAGATCAAGAATGTACCCAAGTCTTGAAGATTTTCTCAATTACTTATGAATATAGATTGCTCACCAAAATTCCAACATAATAAGGATATGTGAATTCAAGATGGTGAAATGATGGGATGAAGCTCCAATTTATAGAAATTCGAAGGGAGAAATGGAGGGCTAAGATTGTTTGGTTGATCGAGGGATAGGATTGATTCAGAGGGTAGGGCTTGGATCAAGGTTGAGTGGCTTATTAGCATTGTGACAAGTGTCAAATTGGGGAGAGGGAGAGGAGATGGTGTGTTATCACACGTGTAAGAAAACCTTCGATAGAGAAGCTATCAATTTTGGAGGCTAGGTGTAAGAGAGTGTAATATTTAGTGGGGGTAGGTGGATCTCACACATGTGTGGGTGAAGGTGAGAGAAATTTATGACACTTGTCATTATGAGAGAATTTTGGTGAAAGGTGATTGAATTAAAAATTGGGAGTATAATTGTAATTTTGATTAGAAATGATGGTTAGATTAATTAATCAAGGACTAATTAATTTAATAGGGTGGGTTGATTCAATAAACCATTAGTTTATTAACTAGGCTAGAGTTAAAAGCTAGAGAATGGGATAATAATGAGGATAATGGTGGGATTAATTAAATAATTTAATGATTTAATTAATTGGAAGAAATTTAGTCTAGGAAGTGATATAATTAATTAAATATTAAAATATTCAATTAATTATAAGAGGAAGATGGAATAAATAGTTAAATAATAAATATTCAATTAATTAAGGTTTAAAAAGGGATTAGTTAATTAAATAATTTAACATTTAAATAATTCAGAAGAATTGTTGTCAAAATCAGGGTGACTACATCTTTCTCATTTGTCTTCGCTCTTTTTTCCTTTCATTCAAGCCTAGCATGTCCAACTTTGGTGGTCCTTTTCTTTTGAGATATTATAGATGTTTATTTCCTTTTACTATTAGAAGTTTGTGTACATTTTGAGGGCTACAGAGTAGTGACAATAGTAGGAAAGGATTTGTTGGATCTCTTTAGAGTTTTAATGGCTTTTGAAAGAGCATATTTGATAATTGGAACCTCCATAGGTCTATCAAAAATAATCTTTGAAGATGTGCCAAATTTTTTTTGAAGCTCATCTCTATATTTTATTTTTTAGTACCATGGAGCACCTATCTCTTTAGGTACCTTTTCAACTTTCTTTTCAGTGGCTTCTTCTCTCTCCATAATTTCTTTGTATGTGCTAAATATTTTTACTTTAGGATCCCTAGGTTTTGATAATAGAATATAAATATAACCTTGTACAAATTCATCCTCAACCTCATTAACTAGGTTAAAAATCCATGATGTTTTGGGTTCTACAACTTCCATAAAAAAAAATCATTATTTACCATGAAATTTATTTCATTGTCATACTTCCAGACCAAAGTAGATGGTATCCTATATCTGCTGTACATCTCATTTTATAAATTCTTAAAAAATCTCTAGTAGTGAGTATTAAAAGCTTGCTCATTCTAAAAACTATTCATGCATGTTATTTAATATGTTATTCTACTGAAGTGAATTATCCCACATATTGCCCTTAAAACTAGGTAAATCATTCAAAAAGAAGAGATTAAGGAATATAATCAAGGAACCAAACCTGAAATTATAATTGGTTTTTTTTTCTTCATAGTTTCTCCATTAACTACTCTCTTAATAGCTTACAAAGATGAAAGTTGGCACCTTCTTTCACCACTTGATCTATGATATGAATTACATTCACTGTGGAAAATCCTTCTCTTTTTGTAAACTAAATTTTTTATGTAATCCACGTTGATGCATTATTAGACACCAGGATCAATTATACCTTTGATGGTAAGGATTCTCTTGTCAAACTTGTTGATGGTACCAGGTTGACCCATAACATGCAGGTAACATAAAAGTGAAATATCTCACCTCTCCTGAAAAAGACAATCAGTAACGAAACTGATCACCTCCCAAGGTCTTTGATGTTGGTTCAGAACGTTGTTGTTTCACGAAGTGGTCAATATGGCTATAATGTTCAAGGGGCATGTTGGTGTTGAGCTTCTGGATTGTTCTAAGATCAAACATGAATTTAAACCTACTTTAACTAGGGTTTTTAAAGAAATAGAAAAAAATAGATTGAAGGTTTGGAACTGAAAATAATATTAATTCAACCAGCTTAATCAAACTTGTTACCTTTCACATAATTCCTAATTAAAACTGCAAAACAAAATCAGCTAGTGTTTAACACACTGTTTCATTCATTCACAATGGTAACTTTAACTACAAATTGCAAATCATTATTTAAACAAAACATAAAATAAAATCTCATTCCTTGAAATCTTTTGCAAATCAAATGATTAACTTGCGATAAATACCATTCTAGAACACAACATGAACTAGATTTAAATATGGTTGCTTCTACTGTTAGTGAAACAAATAAACAACATTTACAATTCTGGCACAATCACCAGTGTACAGAAAACCCATGTCTTCATATTGTTTCCATCTATACTAAGAAAAAAAAACTAAAAAATAAACATTATTTCCTCCTACTAAATCTATCACCTATTCTATTATATTCTCAAGTTTCTCTCTCTTCTAACCTTAGCCAAGAAGAAAAAAAAAAGATCCCATTACAAAGAAACAGGATGCAGTTATGTCTCCTCTATCTTTCAAAAAATTCCTACTATTTTAAATCTGTATATCTCTCTATCTCTTGTGTATTTTCCAAAACTCCCCCTTTACAAAGAGGCAAAAAGTGCCATATATCAAAAAACGTTTCACAGACAATCTCAGCCCCTATTTTTAGGGTTTACAAAAATATCCATCTCAGAAGGATCCACCTATTATGCCTTGCATAAGCACCCCATTTTATTCTAGAAAAAAATGGGTCCCCCTTTTTCTTTTGTCTTCATTTCCTTTGGTTATTTGCTCTGGTCTTGGGAGTTCTATTTTTCTCCTAACTCTATCTTTTGTTATGTCTGATTTGATACTACCTTAGTTTGAGTTGGTTTTCTTCCTACTAAGAATTGAATGAAATGATCATAAATAATGCATCTTATGTGCTTTTGAGAACTAATGGAGGCTCTTGTTTTGTAGGATTGAATTATTTAGCTAAAGATAACTCTCAGGGAAGTCTATCAGAAAGCAAGCCTCAATCAGATTTGGCACGAAACCCTTGAAGGAATAAAGTCGTTGAGACCCCCCAAGTGTCTTGCCGACTAGCCATAGTGTTCCTCCATTTGAAATCACAAGGGTCACTAAGAATTTTTAGTCGCCAAAAGATTTTTCCTTTGACATGAGGTCTGGCCAACATACTAGAGTCTCGCCAAAAGTTTTGAGCTCATGGCTTCAGGGTAAAGTCTCACCAATAAGGTGGACTCTTGCCGAAAGGAAACGACATCGCCAAAAGATTTGAGTTTAGCATGAGGTCCTGGCGATTAAGTGGAGTCTCACCGAAAGGGATCATGCCTTCGGTATAAGATTGTGGTTTTGGGGAGATGTCCTACTGATAGGGTAAAGTCTTCCCAACCAATATGAGCTCTTGCCGAAATAGGGTGGCTTCGATGAAAGGTCCTGCTGACCCAATAGGGTCTCGGTGACATGGAATGGTGGTCCCGAATGCGGTCTCAACAAATGGTTTTTCCTTTGGCAGGAGGTCTAGCTGATTAGTGTTTGTCTCACCGAAGGGTTCTCCCTTCGGTGTGATGTCTGGCCAAAGGGGGTCAGGTCTCAGTGAAAGAGGTGTCATCAAGGAGATGTCTCCCCAATGGTTATTGGTCCCACCAAGAGGTTCGAGCTTAGAAGGAATGGAAGGGGGTCAGTGTAATCTCTCAACGACCCAGTGGACTCTCGCTAAAAGATGAAGGCCTCTGGGAGAAGTCCCGCTGACTGCTGAATGTTTCGGTAAAGGTTATGCCTTCAGTGTAATCTCTTGCCGACAGTGGTTCAAAGGATGGCCTTGGGGAGATTTCCAGCCAACACGGGGGAGTCTCACCAAAAGGGAGTTAACGTCAGTGTAGTTTTTTGAGCTCGATAGAAGGTCCCCCCGACTGATAATGTCTTGTTGAAGGTTTGTGGTCTCGGTGTAATCTCTTGCCAATTAAATGGGGTCTCGCTGAAATGAAAGGGGTCGAGCTCAAGGAGAATAGAATGAACTCAGGGAGACTTCGAGCGAGTGAAATACCTTCGCTATGAATTCTTGTCAAAAAGCATTGATCTTACCAATAGCGATGGGTCTGTTGTGGACTTTGGCAAGAAATCTTCCCGAATGCAGATGTATGGCTGATGGAAAGGCAATATCACTATGACTCTTGAGGGCTCATTATGATGTCTGGCTAAGGATGATAGTCTTTCTGATGGTTTTGGGGATGTCGATATGAATTTTTCAACTCACTATGAGGTTTTTCCAACCATCGTATGCTACGCCGAGGGTTGCCATTAGGTATAATCGCATCAACAAGACATGATTAGTGTCTCACCGACATGCGATTCAGGATGAATGAATTTTGACTACCCAGGAACCTTACGTGGGGTATGTTCACCCAATTAGAAGAAGCTAAAGGGGTGGACCAATGATAGTTTGATTAATTGACTACCCCTGTGAAGGAAATCGAATGTAAACAACATGGACTTACTCTGAGACCTAAAATGATGGAGCAGCTCGATGAACAATGGTGTGGAGATCTGATGGAAAATCTGATGCTGTTTCTAGAGGATGGTCAATTTGTAGGAGGGTCTAGAGCAGGAAGAGGGACGAAGGAAAAAGAGAACCATGAACTCATCTCAGGGATAGTTGTGGTGTCTACTAGCAGGGGTTGATCGGCATTAATGATAATGCTTTGGAGCATTCAAAGTGGCTCTGCAAGGGAGTTCGAGGATGGACACGGAAGCATGAAGTTAATGCTGTGGTTGTGAAAGACCTGAAGGCTTCTCCTGAGGGTGATCCTTCACCAACATGGACAGTAGCGATTCACATTGAATGCATCATTAACTCTATTCAAAAAGATTTGGGAGTTGACCCTTCTGAAGGAGGATATTTTTGTGAACCCTAAAATAGGGGCCAACACATTTTTTTTGGTACATTTTGTATATAGGGAATTTTTCCTCTTTGTAAAAGAGAGATAGAGACATAGGAAGTTCTGAGACATAGAGATAGAGATTAAAAACAGTAGTAATTTTCTAATAAGTAAAAAGAAACTTAAGAGTAGCAATAGAGTAGGAGTTAGATTCAATAGAAGGCAATAATGTATCTTTTGAGTTTTCTTAATGTAGATGGAAATAAGCTAAAGACAGGTTTTATGTACACTAGTGATTGTGCCATAATTGTAAATGTTGCTTATCTATTTCACTAACAGTAGAAGCAATCATATTTAAATCTACTTCGTATTGTGTTCCAGAATGGTATTTATCTTGAGTTAATCATTTGATTTGAGAAGCTTTCAAGGAATGAAGTTTTATTTTATGTTTTGTTTAAATAGTGATTTACAATCTGTTGCTGAAATTAGCATTGTGAATGAATGAAATTGTGTGTTAATCATAGATTGATTTTGTTCTCCAGTTTTAGTTAGCAATTCCTTGAAAGGTAACAATTCTGGTTAAGTTGGATGAATTATTATTATCTTCAGTTCTAAAGCTTTGATCCATCTTTTTCTATTTTCTTTAAAACCCTAGTTAAAGTAGGTTGAAATTCATGTTTGATCTTGGAACCATCCAAAAGCTCGACACCAGCAAGCCCCTTGAACATTACAGTTCACATCAACCATTGAGTAAAGTCAGCATAGTTGAGAACCGATTACCAAGACCTTGGGAGTTAGATATCCATGTGTTATTCTTTCTCTTTTAGGAGAGCAGAATAGTAATATCCTACTTCACTATTGTTGTGCTCATCTGAACCATCAATAGAGAAATTGGCGCTAGAAGGAGGGCCTAGAAGGGAAAGCTAGATAATACTAGGTTTTTCTCACCATAAAGGTCTTGTAGAGTCCTTCGATTAGCTGAAAATCCACCACCATTGATAGAAATCAAGACCCCAATAAGACACAAGATTCAGAAGACTAGGGAAACCATCATATCACCCTTGTCAGCTCCACTCACTCCACCAAGATTTTCACCAATACCCCAGTGGGTACCTATTAATCCATCATCAAATCCATCTCAATTTCCATCACAGCTGGTTCAATCCACCCAACAGCTGGCTCAACCACCACCAATGGTGTTTTTCTAGAATAATCCCTCTCCATTGGCGACTATTCCTAGAGGTTTTCATGATATTCCTAAGAATCTTGAGAAATTTTGTCCTAAGTACATTCATGGAAAATTAAGGAGTGCTAAAGAGAACATACAAGGTTTTAAGGATGCCTATACCAAAGCTTAGATAGCTCACCATGATGTGGTTTGTAGGTTTTTCCCTTATTCCCTAAGGGATATGGCATAAAAATGGTACCTAAATCTTCCATAGCATTCTATTATGAGCTGGACAGACCTAGAGAATGCTTTCATCAATCAGTTTAGAATCTATGTGGATCTAGCTATTTTGTTCCACCAATTTCCTACCATTAGGAAGGAGCTAGGAAAACCTTTTCCCTTGTTTAATGCTAGGTTTCAATGAATGTATAGGAGACTGCAAGACCCCTATCTAGTCATTGAGAATAGTGCCATTCAAGTGTACTTTAGAGTTATAGATCCTTTGCTTGGTTTGTTCCTACAAAGAACATATCAACTGATAGATATTGATTCCCTTTCTAAGGTTTATCATCTGGCTATCAAGCTGCAACAAATTAGTTCTCAACAAGGAAGTTTGGGAGGAGGTTTTCCCTCAATGGGCTATCAGATGCATAACCCAACCCCTTTATTCAATACCGTTCCAGGGATGTCACCTTCCCATTATGGACCTATGTCTGAGTTTCAGACTCAATATTTTGTTCCATTCTTTTCCAATGGAGCTCCTGACTTCTTTCAACAATCACAAGCTCATCACAACCCACATGGTCCTCATAACCAAGCTGGAACACCAAGTCAGGTCGGTCAACCACCTGTTGCTAAGAGTGTTGAAAGTGAAAAGATAGTTCAACTCACAAATGAGGTAGAGACCTTAAAGAAAACTCTGTCTCAAGTCACAAATGACATGGATCGGCTTAGATTGAACCCATCTAAAAACCAAGGTAATTATCCTAATTAGAGAAATAACAACCAATGTAATTATCAAACCAGCTACAATCACAACCAAAGGAGTTATCAAGGCCAAAATTCCCCTAACCAGGGCTATCAAAATCAAAATAGAGGATATAACCAGAGGACAAATAACAACTAACAATGGAATATAGGGCCAAACAATGGTGGAGTTCCCCACAACTATTAAGCTAGTGAGGACAGGTCACATACTGCAAATGTGGCTAACCTTAATTTTATGACTAATTGGTGCAGGCTGCATGATACAACAACTCATTCTGAGGTGAACTACCTTGAAATGGAGAAAGTTGTCAAGATGGCACAGGAAGATGCCCAAACATTCCAAGGGAAATCAAACAAAGGAAGTGACTCAGTGGATACAACTATGACTTATGACCTCTTTGAAGAAGAACCTTCATTCCCAATGCAAAGTGAGAATGAACCAGAGGAAGATATGTATGATGCCCAAGCATTTCAGACAAAGGGAGGACACTTCCTAAGAAATCAGAATAAGGGACCGTTCACTACATCAGCAGCACCTAATCACATGGTGCCTCTGAATCAAAGTGTTGATAATAACCCTCCTCCACCAAAAGTTCCACCTAACTTCCATAACAAAGGTAATCTACTAGGTGCTATAAAAAATAATCCAAGCTATAACATAGAATTTGATATTGTTTTCGAGATGTAGAAACAGAAAACCTCTTTGTCATACTTCGACATCCTAAAGTGGTGCCTTGCTCAATGAGAGATAGTGTTGAAAGCTTTGGAGAAAGCTAATAAATAAAAAGGGAAAAATAGGGTGGCACCTACTACAGACATGAACACAACTTTGTACTGAAGCAAGGTAGGTACCCATCCATTTCTTTTAAGTTTGAGACTCTGTGGGAAGAATCTACATAATTTTTTGTTAGATTTAGGGGCTTCTGACAATGTTATGCCATTTTCTATATGCAAGAAATTGGGACTGAATCCTATCCAAACAAACAAGTTGGAGAGATATCTCCTAGAAGGCACAACCATTCCCCCGAGCTCGAACCATTCCATTTTGGCGAGACCTCCAGCATTGGTGAGACATCCCGACAAGTCCTTCATCTTTTAGTGAGACCTCACCCTTTTGGCAAGATATCTCCCCAAGTTCAAAACATTATACCCAAGGCACCACCCTTTCGCTGAGACTCCATCGGGTTGATAGGACATCATACCAAGCCACTCTGTTCTCCTCGAGCTCAAACCTTTGCATTTCATTGAGATTCCCACCAGTTGGGAAGACATCACACCGAAGGCATAGCCTTCGACGATACATTCAACAGTCGGTGAGACCTCACACCAAGCCATTCCATTCATTCTAAGCTTAGGCCCTTGATTTTGGCGAGACTTTAGTGTGTCAGTAAGACCTTTCCCCAATCTCATTCCATTTTGCTGAGACCTTACTTGTTTGGCAGGAGATTACAACAAAGGGAGACTTTACACCGAAGGAAATCCTCCTATCAGCGATATCCTTAGCAGTTGAAGGAATTTACCCCAAAACCAATTGAATTCAACAAGATCTCACCCCATCGGTGAGACTTCACATCGAAGGCACAATCCTTTTTTGAGACTTCCTTGTATCGGCTAGACCTTACGGCGAAAGCACAAACCTTCAATGAGCTCGAGCCATTTCAAGGAGACTTCATTAGGTCAGTGGGAGACTATATCAAAGGAATAACCTTCGTTGATACTAACAATCATCGGTGAGACACCCCACCGAGCTTGAAGCGGGTATGTACAGGATCATGAGGGGCCAAAAAGTGGCAATATTATGTGTATTTGTAGGGTATGTGGCTGACAAATTTTTTTAATCCAAAATTGATGAAACGAAAAGGGTTTTTAGAGGAGACTCTCAGCTTTCCACCAATATAAATTATGCTTTAATTTGAATTTAATAAATAATTATTATTTATTTTCTATTAGAATTATCACTAAAGTCCTGATCGATAGGCTGATTGAAAAACATCTATAACTTTCAAACGGTATCACATTTTTTGAATACGAAACATGCGTCACACTCTATGCCTCACATACTATAGGATTAAAAAAAGAAAAATTAAATTTCATGAAGATTTGACCAAGTTAAGGTGGTCAGACATACAAGTTTTCATATTTTTTAATATTTGTAATTAAAAATTCATAACTAATTATTTACTTGGAAAAAAATTACAAAAATATGCATCACATCTGAACACGAGTCCTCTACTTATATATAAAATCTTATAAAAAATATTATCATTTTATTATGGTTAGGGTGGTCAGACAGACACCTACTTCTTATTTTTCCCTAAAATTTATGTACTCATCGCATTGAAATTTCAAATTTTCACGAATAGATTTTATTTATTTTAAATAAAACTAGTAGTTTAGAAACTACATTCAATTTTCTACAGATTCTATTCTTACATATTTTTGAAATAATATAGATAACTTATTCAAAATTTTACGTCAAGTTGCCTAACACTGATTTTTCTGAATTTTTTGCCACTTAAGGGCCTATTTTTTCCATGATGATCCTGCACATACCCAAGCATTATACCAAAAGCACCATCCTTGTAAAAAACTTTTGGCCAGACTTCCCCGTATTGGCAGGACTTTATGCCGAACTTGAAAACTTTCGGCAAGAGCTCACCGCATTGGTGAGACTTTGCACCGAAACAAAACCTTTTCACTGAGAGTCCCTCGTGTTGGCTAGACATCATGGCGAACAAAAGCCTTTCTCCCCAAGCTTGAACCATGTGAATAACAATCAGTGAGATATTGGAAAGGTCTCAGTGACTTTCTTCCTTGAGGAGTTTTATGTCAACTCTAATTAAGGTATGCTTTCTAACTAGCTTCTTTGTGAAATAGCATCAGGTGAATGATTTAATCCTGCATAACAAATATCTCCATTAGTTCTCAAAAGCATATATATAACATCATTTTTTATTATTTCATCAATTTTAGCAAAAAGAAATCTAACCATGGCTGAGGCAAAACCAAAGCAGACAAAACAAAAGATAGAATTAGGAGAAAAGTAGAACTCATAAGACCCAAAAAAAACAACCAAAGAGGAAGAAAATAAAAGAGAAAGGGGACCCATTTTGTTCCAAAATGAAATGGGGTGGTTATGCAAAGCATAAAAAATGGCGACTCGGCTAGGAAAATGGTTTAACCATTTTCAAGAAGCTGAAGGATTCAACTACCCAGAACTCTTGGTTTATGAACATCACAACTCCAGTTGGGTCAGTTTTAACAACCAAGGCTGAGCTAGAATCTTAAATGTAAATCAACACTGGCTAGCTTGAATCTATGTGTGTGCTTGATTGTGTATCACCCATTTATAAAGTTTTCCTCATCTTTTGAACAACAATGTGAAAGATCTGAACTACATGAATTGATTCCCTTAAGTTGTTGTGCAATGATATCCTGGGCATTGCTCCATTGCCATTCAGGCGTCCATAGCCCCGATGGAGATACCTCTAGTCTTCTCACCACATTGCTCTACTACCAGTCAAGCATCCATAGCCCTAGTAGAGATACTTGAATCACCCATTCATATTGATTCCTCTTTTATTTTATTCCTCTTTTTCTTCTTCTCTTTTAGAGTTTCAAATATTTCATTCAATTCTTTTTTCAATATGTCAAATGTTTGACATCTATTCTGGGTTGAAAACTACCATGGACCTCATAACAACATATGGGGAATAATATTTTTAATTCAAATCTTACAACACCATCGCCCTAGGAAAAATATACCATTACAAAAGGAGATGATTTTGACATCTTGTGACAGATTCAGAGGCAACTAACGAAGGTTATTTACTTTGCACCTTGTTTTCAAGACTTTCCACAACTCTTATTGATAATGGGTATAAAACAACAAATTTAGGAAAAAATCATTCAATCAGAAAACTTAGAAATATCTAAATCACTTCTCTCCTAATAAACAAAGTATAATTCATATAACAACCTATTATTTCAAGATGGAAAGAAACAGAGGAACCTCAAGGAACTAAACAAGACAGACACAAAACAACAAAAAGAAACAAAAGGAAAGAAAGAAAGAAAAAATAGACAAACAATAAGACTATTTGCAAGAAAAAATGCAAAAACTAATTACAAGCATGTACAAAAAATTATTTACATATAGAACAAACAACAAAAATACCAAACTTTATGATTCAAAATAATGCTTAAGAAACTGTCCATTAACAGGCAATGGAATGGGTTCTCTAGTTAAACTACTCAGATGGAAAGCATTTTCTCCTCGGATCTCAAAAATTTGATAGGGACCTAACCAGAGCTTATCAAATTTCTATTAGAAATGTGTACCTCAATCATCATAGGCTAAAACTTCCATTGGAGTCAAGTCGGTGTGATATTTTCTATGTCTGGCCAACTAGCAGTTTAGAACATGTTTTTTTACAGGTCATTGTGACCTTGGAGGAGTCTCACCAAATGGTTGCACTTTGGGATCATATCACTGTGACAGGAAGTATTCAGCGTGACCTCTTACCGCTCATGGAGATCTTTGGCCGATAGGCCATTCTATCACTTATCATTGAAACCCTTGGCCAAAAGGCTTCATTTGGGAAGACATCTAGGCAATGTGTTAAAGTCTCGCCGACAGTATGTTTTGTATTGAAGTCTTCAGAATAACTAAAGGGTTCTCGCTATGATGTCCCAGCGAATAGTTAAAGTCTCACCGACAGCATTTGGTTTAAATTCATCAGGGAAACTCTCACCGGAAGGAATATTATTGGTAAGAGGTCTTACCGATGTGAGAAAGTCGCACCAACCACATTCATTCGGGATAACACAAAGAGTCTCGGAGAAAACTCTCAGTGAGAATGGAATGTCTCGCCGATGATGTTGATGTCTTTGGTATAGCTCTTGGCAAATAGTGGTCATCAGTGTAACATATGTGTTTGATAAGATCTCTTGGCGAAGGTGATATGTCTTGCCGACTATTCTTTGGTGCTCGGTATGACTTAAGTCTTTGGAGTAACCTTTGTGATCTCGGAGAAACCTCTTCACGATATTAATAAGTCTTACCGACTAGTGATTGAGCTTGGTATAGCATGTGACTTCGATATAACCCTTGGTGACTCGGCATGAGGTCCTGGGAAAGAATGATACTCTTGTCGAATGTTAAACTCACATCTATGAGACTTTTGGACCTCGCTATGATCTCCTGGTGAAAGCAATAGGTCTCGCCAACTGTTTGGTGATTCGGTGTAACACATGAAAGCTCAGTGAAACATCTTGGCGATAAAAATAACTCTTTCCAATATCAATATGAATTTTATGTGGCATTAGCGAGACACTATTAGTGTCTCATCGAGATGCCAACACAGTGTGAACTTTTTTGACTGTTTTGACCATCCTATGTGGAGTCTCATGGACCAATAGGAGAAGTTGAATCTAAATAGTTATAAGTTTGTTCGTTGTGACAGTTCTGTGAGGAAGCTCGATAGAAAGAGATTGACATGGTTATACTCGATGATAGTAGATTGTGATCACCTGGTTCAATCAATAGTTGTAGTGTCAGTTCGAATGGTATCAGTGAATGTATTCTATTTTGTAAAGACTATAACTTGAAGGTTCCTGTACAAGATTGTTCATGGTGAATGTTGTTGTGAATAGACACCATAAAGATAAGTCTGACATTTGTATGTAATCTCCATTACTGTAATACAAAGTGATTTCTCTTGGTGTGGTGGGTTTTTCTCTCATAAGGGTTTTCCCACGTATATCTGGTGTTCATGTGTAATTGTCAAATACTATGTTTCTGCTATTTACTTCATAGTGCATCTTAATTGAATTGTAACTAAAAAATTAAAAGTATATCTACATTCTTCTTCGAGGTTTTGGCGTTAGGAGAGTTGTTTCTGCATCTAGCTTTCCTTACAAGTGGTATCAGAGCCTGGCCAGTTGTGTTATCCTTGTGGGTACGTTGGGTTTTTTGTGTCAATTCAGTTCAGTGGGAGCCTTATAGAGTTTGTTGTTTCTGATTACAAGTTGACATGGCTAGCATGTCAAGAAAGATTGAAATAGAGAAATTCAATGGCAGTAACTTTGAATTGTGGAAACTCAAGATGGAGGATCTTCTTGTTAATTGGGATCTATGGCTTGCAGTGTCTGGAATGAAACCTCAGACCATGAAGCAAGAGGTTTGGGACCTGGCAGATAGAAAGGAAAAAGGGCTAATAAGGCTCTGTCTGGTAGACTTCATTCTTCTGAATGTGCATGAAGAAAAGACTGCAGCCTCTTTGTGGACAAAACATGCATCTATTTATCAGGGGAAGTCCTTGGTGAATAAATTGTTCCTGAGGAAGAAGTTGTATTCTTTGAGAATATAGGAAGGACGGTCTGTAGCTAATCATTTGAATGCATTTAATATGTTGATTGCTCAATTAACATCTGTTGGTGTAAAAATTGAAGAAGAGGATCGTTGTTTGCTTCTGTTGTGTTCTTTTCTAGACTCTTGGGATCATCTGGCAATGGCTATTGGGAGTATAACATCAAAGTTCAAAATGGATGATGTTTTTGCATCTTTGTTGTTAGAAGAGATGAGAAGGAAATATTCTGAGATGGCTAAGGAAGCTCTTGATATCAGAGGAAGGTCAAAAGAGAAAGGCAAGAAGAAGGACAAGAAATCAAAATCAAAATCAGAGGGGAGATCAAAGCCTCCTAGCAAGAAGTCCAAGGTGAAGTGCTAGAACTGTCGGCAATCTGGTCATGTCCGAAAGGATTGTAAAGAGGAGAAAAAGAAGAAGAAATACTCTTCTTATAATGATTCTTCTTAGGGTGATTCAGATTCCTTCATTGTTGTCTTGTCTACACATGCATTAGATGATGTCTGGTTGATTGATTCTAGAGCATATTTTCACATGACATCTCATAGAGATTGGTTCACAAAGTATGAAGAATATGATGGTGGAAAGGTGTACTTGGCAAGTGATTCTACTTTGGAAATTGTTGGCCATGGAAGAGTTAGAATCTAATTTCCTGATGGAAGAGTAAAGGGAATTAAGGATGTAATGCACATACCAGGTCTAGCTCAAAATCTATTGTCTGTCAGTAAGCTGAATGATATCGGAGTGCAAGTCACATTCTTTGGAAATGGCTGAAGATGACTAGAGGTTCAATGGTGTTGGCTAGAGGTACTAGAATTGGTACCCTGTACAAGCTAGATGCACATGTTCAATTTAACAGTGTCTCTGGAAAGTCACTGAAAGATATTCATGGAGGTAAAGAGGAAATTTTTCCTAATTGTGTAAACTCTATGGAAGTAAAACTTCCAGCAGAGAAGACTATGCTCTGGAATCATAGAATAGGCCACATAGGAGAAAAAGGTTTAAAAACCTAGAAAAATAAAAACCTAGTTGAGGGACTTGATGATTGTAATATGGAATTTGAATTTTGTGAACATTGTATATATGGAAAGCAGCACCGTGTTTCATTTTATGACAGTCCTCATAAATCTTCTGGTTTTGTTAGATTATATTCTTTCAGATGTGTTTGGTCTAGTGAATGTTCCTTCTTTGTCTAAGTCAAGATACTACGTGTTGTTCATTGATGATTATTCAAGAAGAGCATTTGTATATTTTCTAAAAGTAAATCAGAAGTATTCAGTCAGTTTAAAGAATTTAAAAATCTTGTTGAAAATCAGATTGGTAGAAAAATAAAATGCTTAAGGACTGATAATGGTGGTGAATTATGTTCTGATGAATTTGAAAGATACTGTAAAGACAATGGGATTAAAAGATACAAGACTACACCTTATACTCCACAGCAGAATGGAGTTGTAGAAAGGTTAAACAAGATAGTGATGGAGAGAGCACGAAGTATGCTTAGTAGTGTTGTCTTAGAGGAGAATTTTTGGGCTAAGGCTACTACTACTGCATGTTACTTGATTAATCGGTCTCCAAATTCTACTCTTGTTGAGAAAACATCTTTGGAAGCATGGTCTAGTAAGAAGCCCCCTCTTAGACATATTTGAGTCTTTCGATGTGAAGCATATGCATATGTGCCAAATAAGAAAAGATCTAAGTTGGAGAAAAAGGTTGTCAAATGTATTTTTATTGGCTATAGTGCTAACATAAAAGGATACGAGCTTTGGAATCCTATTAGAGAGAAGGTTGTATATAGCAGAAGTGTAATCTTTCGTGAGTTGAAACCTTCGACCTTGGATTTGCAGTAAGAGACAAAGTCTGAAAAAAATAAGGATGTAATAATAATTCCTTCTACTCTAGAGAAAGAGGAATTCAAAATTCAAAATGTACCTGAAACTGAGGAGAGCTCAAGCAGTTCTAAAAGTTTGGAAGAAGAAGAACAACCTCAACCTCAGCCAGTGAGAAGGTCAACCCATGAAAGAAAACAACCAGATAGGTATGGGTTCTCATTGATTGATTCTACTTGTGCCTATGCCTTGATTTCTAGCACTGATGAGCCTAGGACTGTAAAAGAGGCAATTAAAATATCTGATTCAGAATCTTGGTTGGAGGCCATGAATGAAGAGATGGCATCTTTAGAGAAGAATGAAACCTAGAGTTTGGTGCCCTTGCCTGAAGGTAGAAAAGCTGTGGGCTACAAATGGGTATTCAAGAAGAAGATTGGTCTAGATGGTAGTGTAGAAAAGTACAAGGCAAGATTGGTTGCGAAGGGTTATTCCCAGGTAGAGGGAATAGACTATGGGGAAATATTTTCTCCTATAGCTAAGCTGACATCCATTAGATTTATTTTGTCACTTGCAGTTGTAGATGATTTAGAGATCGAACAGATGGATGTGAAGACAACATTTCTTCATGGTGATCTTGAAGAAGAAATCTATATGTCCTAGCTGGAGCATTTTGTTGAGAAAGGTAAAGAAAAACTGGTATGCAAGTTAAAGAAATCTCTGTATGGGTTAAAGCAATCACCTAGAATGTGGTACTAGAAATTTGATACTTTTGTATTGTCTTTGGGATTTTTGAGATCAAAATCTGATCATTGTGTCTATTATAAAGCTGAAAGTGATTGAGTTCTTATTATTGCTCTCTATGTTGATGATATTTTGTTCATAGGAAATAGTAAGCTAATGATTTCTGATCTTAAGTCTCAGTTGTCTGCTAAGTTCGAAATGAAAGATCTTGGTGTAGCAAGGTATAT
The DNA here is from genome assembly GCA_007258455.2 of Sequoia sempervirens. Taxonomy (NCBI): domain Eukaryota; kingdom Viridiplantae; phylum Streptophyta; class Pinopsida; order Cupressales; family Cupressaceae; genus Sequoia; species Sequoia sempervirens. The sequence goes on from VDFB02193867.1 coordinate 99,313,345, forward strand.
TCTGGGGATAGAGATAACCAGGGACAACAAGAATAGAAAGCTTTATCTCAGTTAGAGTAAGTATATCAGGACTATTCTTGAGAGATTTTGTATGAATGATTGCAAACAACTAGTGGTTCCAGTCTTGCAGGGAACGAAGCTATCTATTGAGGACTGTCCAAAATATCCTACTGAGATGGAGGACATGGCCAATGTACCCTATGCTAGTGTAGTTGGAAGTCTCATGTATGCAATGGTCTATACAAGGCCAGACATTGCCCAAGCAGTGGGAGTTCTTAGTCAGTTTATGGCTAATCCTAGAAGGACACATTGGGATGTTGTAAAGAGAGTTTTCAAATATTTGAAGGGAACTTCAGATTTTTCTTTGTGTTACCATGGGAACTTGGTTGAATCACAGAGGACTCTCAATATTCATGGCTATGTGGATTCTAATTGGGTAGGGGAAATTGATAGTAGGAGGTCCACCAGTGGATACATTTTCATGATGAATGGTGGTGAAGTGAGCTGGATGAGCAAGTGGCATGCGGTAGTCACTTTGTCCGCTACAGAGGCTAAATACATGGCAACCACTCATGCTTGTAAAGAAGCAGTTTGGTTGAAACATTTGTGTTCTAACATTGGTTTTGATGTAGGGGAAATAACTTTTTTTGTGACAGTCAGAGTGCAATTTTTCTGGCAAAGAACCCTAATTTCCATGCCAGGATATAACATATTGATGTGTAGTATCACTTTGTACGAGATATGGTTGAGGATGGAAAGGTCAGTTTGGAAAAGTTTTATACTCTGGAGAATGTTGCAAATGCATTGATGAAGCTAGTGAGCACAGACAAGTTCAGGTGGTGTGCCAGTTCAATGGAACTTAGTGCCCATGTTTTTCAGTAGTTATGTTGTGCTCTGGAGGTGCCTGTGAAATCTTCATCAAGTGGGAGATTGTTAGAAATGTGTGCCTTAATCATCACAGGTTGAAACTTCCATTGGAGTCAAGTTGGCGTGACATTTTCTATGTTTGGCCGACTAGCAGTTTAGAACATCATGTTTTGTACAGGTCACTGTGACCTTGGAGGAGTCTCACCGAATGGTTGCACTTTGGGATCATATCGCTATGATAGGAAGTATTCGGCTTGACCTCTTACTGCTCATGGAGATCTTTGGCTGATAGGCCATTCTATTGCTTATCGTTGAGACCCTTGGCCGAAAGTCTTCGTTCAGGAAGACGTCTAGGCGAGGTGTTAAAGTCTCACTGACACTATGTTTTGTATTGAAGTCTTCGGAATAACTAAAGGGTTCTCGCTATGATGTCCCAGTGAATAGTTAAAGTCTTGCTGACAACATTTGGTTTAAAGTCATCGAGGAAACTCTTGCCGGAAGGAACACTATCGGTAAGAAGTCTTACCGATGTGAGAAAGTCACACTGATCACATTCATTCAGGATAACAGAAAGAGTCTCAAAGAGAAGTCTCTACGAGAATGGAATGTCTCGCCGATGATGTTGATGTCTTCGATATAGCTCTTGGTGAATGGTGGTCATTGGTGTAACATATATGTGTTCAATAAGATCTCTTAACGAAGGTGATATGTCTTGCCGACTATTCTTTGGTGCTCGGTATGACTTAAGTCTTCGGAGTAACATTTGTGATCTTGGAGAAACCTCTTCACGATATTAATAAGTCTTGTCGACAGGTGATTGAAGCTCAATATAGCATGTGACTTTGGTATAACCCTTGGTGACTCGGAGTGAGGTCCTAGCAAAGAACGATACTCTTTCCAAATGTTAAACTCACATCTATGAGACTTTTGGACCTCGTTATGATCTCCTGGAAAAAGTGATAGGTCTTGCCGACTGTTTGGTGATTCGGTGTAACACATGAAAGCTCGGTGAAACATCTTGGCGATAAGAATAACTCTTTCCAATATCGATATGAAGTTTATGTGGCATCGGTGAGACATTGTTAGTGTCTCAATGAGATGCCAACACAGTGTGAACTCTTTTGACCATTTTGACTGTCCTATGTGGAGTCTTGTGGACTAATAGTAGAAGCCGAATCTGAACAATTGGAAGTTTGTTCATTGTGATGGTTCTATGAGGAAGCTCTACAGAAAGAGATCGACATGGTTATACTCAGTGATAATAGATTGTGATCGCCTGGTTCAATCAATAGTTGTAGTGTTAGTTCGAATGGTATCAATGAATGTATTCTATTTTGTAAAGACTGTAACTTGAAGGTTCCTATACAAGATTGTTCATGGTGAATGTTGCTGTAAATAGACACCAGAAAGATAAGTTTGACATTTGTACATGTAATCTCCATTACTGTAATACAAAGTGATTTCTCTTGGTGTGGTGGGTTTTTCTCCTGTAAGTGTTTTCCCACGTATATTTGGTGTTCTTGTGTGATTGTCAAATACTTTGTTTCTGCTATTTACTTCATAGTGCATCTTAATTGAATTGTAATTGAAAAATTAAAAGTATATCTACATTCTTCTTTGAGGTTTTGGCGTTAGGAGAGTTGTTTCCACTTCTAGCTTTCCTTACAAGTTCTGGTCACTAGCCTTCTTTTTATTATCTTTATCCCATAGCAGCACAAGGTCTAATATTCTAAAAGCCTTGATTTTGGCCCTTTTGTCAAACCAATGTTTGACAACAGCTTGATGTCTAAGGAATTGTTGCAAGGCAGCATCTCTCTGCTCTTCTAATTTCAACAAGCCAGCTAATATTACTTCTATCCTATCATCGCTAGAGTAAAAATTGTGCATAAACTTAAGGATAGGTATTTGCAAGTGAATAGGGAACACAAGCTCTTGGACATACACTAGCTTAAATGGTGAAGTCTTTAAAGCAACCTTGATTCTAGTCCTATCTGCCCATAGCATGAATCTTAGCTGGGTATGCCAATCCCTAGGATTGCTCTCTAACATTTTTTAAATTACCCCTAAGCGGTTCTTATTAGTCAATTCTGCAACTCCATTTCCTTGTGGGTAATAGTTTGAAGAATATTTTAAAACAATTTTGTGATCATAAGACCATGAAATGAACTCAACAAAAGAAAAGGAAGAGCCATTGTCACATACCAATGTGAAGGGAACTCCAAACCTAGTTTTGATGCATTCAGTGAGGAACTTGATGACTACCTCTATCGTGCTATTCTTGCAAGGTATAGCCTCTATCCATCTTGTGTACTAATTTGTGGCAGTCGAAATAAATTTATGTCCTGTAGAAGAATTTGGGTTAATTACCCCAATAAAATCCAGTGCCCATTAGGAAAATGGCCTTATCTCGTAAATAGGTTGCAATGGCATGGTTGAATGGCATTCTTTTGATCCAAAGATCTAACATATGTGACATGTTATCAAATTTTGGTGGGATTCTTTGAACACACACGATTAGTAATAACCAAATATGAGGATCTGATGTGCTAGTGAATCTACAAACCCATGACCCATGCCATGTTTCCCATGAAATTCAACAATCACATGCTTAGCCTCTTGCTGATCAAGGCATCATAGGTACACTCCCTCAAAATTCTTCATGTATAACAATCCTCCTTTGAGCATATAATGGGATCATTTCATTCTCAGCGCTCTCATCTGAGTTGTATTCATTCCTTCTAGGCATCGATTATTGAGCATGAAATAGATGATATCAACGTACCAAGGGTCGTTGGAGAAGGACTGTGTTGTGTATTGCTAGAAAATAATGTTTGCACCAGCATCTGCCATGGATTTAGATAGGCCTAAGCCTCAAACAAGTTTCATAGGGAAAATCTCTAGATCAAACTCTTGCAAGATGGCCATCCATTTCCCCCTTCGTTCTCCTAGCTCGCTTTGCATGAGTAGAGACTTCATAGCAGCATCAGGAACTACATCGATAATTTGACTTTGTAGGATGTAATTTTTGAACTTCTTGATAGCTCTAACCAATGCAAAAGCTTGTTTTTCAAGAGGTGGGTACTTGGCTTCAGCATTCTTAAATAGAGAGCATGAAAGCAATTGGCCTCTCATATCCCTCCTCTCTTCGTTGAGTTAGGACAGCTACACATGAGTGTTAAGAAGAAAAACAATAAATATAAAATGGATTCAAGTAGTCAGGGCTGGTGAGGACGAGCGGTTTTGAAATGGATTGTTTAACTTGAGAAAAATTAGCCTTTTCCTCATTACTCCATTCTATTTTGCAATCTTTCTTCATCATTTCATTCAATGACTTAACAATTTCTACAAAATCTTTGATAAAATTTCTGAAAAAATTGATCTTTCCAAAGAAAGATCTCATTTCCTTCTTACTTCCTAGCTTGGTTATCTTTAGAATGGATTCAACTTAGTTTGGATTGATCGATATTCCTCTTTCTAAGATTATGTGTCCCAAAAGTTTCCCTTCAAAAACCCTGAACACACACTTCTTAGGATTTAGGGAGATGCCATACTAGATACATTGTTCTAGAACTTTAGCCAAGTCTATAGCATGATTTAGTCTATCTTTAGAGAACACTGTCAAGTCATCCATGTAAACGATGATGCATTTACCAATCAGATCTTTAAAGGCTATGTCCATGGCATTCTGAAAGGTTTCTCCAATGTTTATTAGACCAAATGATATCCATATATAAAAAAATGTTCCTCACTTGGTAGTGAAGGTTGTCTTCATCCTATCTTCATAATTAACAATCACCTGATTGTATCTAGAATACCATCCAAGAATGATATCATCTCAGATCCATTGACAGTTTGCAAGACTTCATCTAGAGAAGGAAGTGGGTAGTTGTCTTTTTTTGAAGCTCTATTTAGATTCTTGAAGTCTACACATAGCATGATCTCTCCATTTTTCTTACAAACTAGAACCAAGTTAGCCACCCATGTTGAATGTCATATAGGAAAGATTATTCTTGCAGACAATAATTTTTGAACTTCTTTAAAGATTAGTGGTTCAATCAGGGTGTTGACATGACTTTATTTTTGTTGAAATGGTTTAGCTTTAGGTTTCAAAGGAATAATATGAGTTAACACAGAAGAATCAAATGTTTTTAGATATTCGTAGCTCTAGGCTATCGCAGCAACATATTTCTTCAGTTCCCTTAGTATATCTTTTTTGATTATTTCAGGGAAAGCTTTCCCTATGTAAACATTTCTTTCAAGACCAGAATTAGCTAGGTTAAGAGTTTCATATTCACATCCTTTATCTTCAACTAATACCTTTTCCCAAGCCCCTGGGTTTGAATAAAAGATTCTTTCTAAGGCCACCATTCCCTTGGGACTGCTATTAATTTTCTAATTGAGGGCCTCCTTTGTATCACAGTCTTCAGGGTTCCAATTTCCTTGATCTCTGTGGGACTCATCAATGATTTGTCCTGCAAAAACATGTGAGCTTGCTAGAAAATCAAGGATATGTCGATCATCATCAAAGAATTCAAAGTTCCTTACATTATCAGGAACAACAAGGGTGGAGATCAACTCTACTGAGAATCTCTTTAGCTTGGAGTCTTGCATGGGTTCCAAGGTACTTGCTGCGACAGCTAATGAATCAACCATTTGATTCTCTTCTCTAGGGATTAAACTAATCCCAAAAACACCAAAGTCTTCAATTAGGCTCGATACCTGATTTCTATAAGCCACCAAACTTTTATTGTGACATGTATATTGGTTGTGCACTTGCTTGATAACTATTTCTAAATCTCCTTTAACCATCAAGGTAGTAACCTTCTTCTTATGTAAGAACATCAGTCCCTAAATTAATGCCTCATATTCTACTACATTATTAGTGCATCCAAACTACAACATGTAAGAAGCAAAGAAAGTTTTCCCTTTTGAGTTGGTTAATTGAATCCCAACACCATAGCCTATTTTGGATTTGGATCCATCAAACATGAGGGTCCATATTTGATCATGAGCTGGGGTTGACCCTTTTGAAGTTGTTGTGGGCCTTTGTATAAGATAAGCCATAGGTGGGGCCACTTGATCTTTTGCATCAAATATGGGGAACAGGTGTTCAATAGGTTCCTCAGGTGCAATTCCTAATTCTTGCTCAAATATATTATGTAATCCAAGGCTATCCTTCTAACAGTCACTGGTATCTTTGATTAATCCCTTGGGTTTTGGTATACTTGTAAGCGCAGGGGTATCAATCAAACCTTGGGGTTGTTCATCGTAACTATGATGATCCGGTATTATGACTGGGGTCAATTCAATTTGAGAAGGGACTTCTTTTGAGGGTATCTTATCCCTAGTTAACATTATTGCATTTTTAGGCTCAAACAAGAAGTGATCTGCAATGGTCTCAAGGTGACTTGAGCTAGTTTCCTCAGTTTGGGAAACATGTTCTAAAATGCTGATGCAGGGTTGGCAAGTCAATTCTAAATGATTTTGGTAGTGTACCCTACACCAATTAGGGAGTAGAAGACTCTGCAAATTGATATCTTCCCCCAAGACCAATTGATCTTGTTGCAACTTCCTAATCAATTCCTGTTGATTTTCATTAATCATGGGATCAGAGAACTTTTGTATTAACAAATCTTTAGAATAAAGAACTAAAAAATTCAAAATTTCTTCTCTTTTATAAACCCCTATCTCAGTTTCAAAATAAGCTACCTCGTTGGGACAATCATACTCAGTGATGATATATTTGAGGTGAGGTTCACTTTCAATTCTAATCTGCGTAGGCACTCCCCTCCATGGTAGCCACATATGTGAAAAGTTAAGGGAGAGATATCCCCCTATACTTTTCATGAAGTCTCTACTCAACAACATACCATAAGTCTCAGGAATGTATGCTACTTGAACATCTATATTGGTTTGAATCCTTGGGTCAAACCCTACTTGCACATGTATATTTCTTAATTCTCCAACTACATTAACCTCTATTTTATCAAGTTGGATGACCTTCTTGTTTGTTTGGACAGGGTTCAATCCAAATTTCTTGCATATAGAGAATGGCATAACATTGCCAGAAGCCCCTAAATCTAGCAAAAAATTATATATATTCTTCCCACAGATTCTCAAACTTAAAATAAATGGTGGGAAACCTACCTTGCTTATGTACAAAGTTGCATTCATGTCTGTAGTGGGTGGCACCTTGGTTTTCCTTTTTGATTTATCAGCTTCTTCCAAAGCTTTCAACACTATTTCTCATTGAGCAAGGCACCTCTTTAGGATGTCAAAATATGATAAAGAGGTTTTATATTTCTGCATCTCAGAAACAATATCAAATTATGTGTTATATCCTACATTACATTTTAAAACACCAGATGAATTACCCTTGTTATGGAAGTTTGGTGGACCTTTTGGTGGAGGGTTATTATCAACACTTTGATTTGGAGGCACCATGTGATTAGATGGTGTTGATGTAGTGAACAAATGCTTATTTTGATTTCTTAGGAAGTGTCCTCCCTTTGTTTGAAAGGCTTGGGCATCATACACATCTTCCACTAGTTCATTCTCACTTTGCATTGGGAATGAAGGTTCCTCTTCAAAGAGGTCATAATTCATTGTTGTATCCATTGAGTCACCTCCTTTGTTTGAATTCCCTTGGAAGGTCTAGGCATCTTCCTATGCCATCTTGACAATTTTCTCCATTTCAGGGTAGTTTACCTCAGAATGAGTTGCAGTATCTTGCAACTTGCACCAGTTAGTCATAAAATTAAGGTCAACCACATTTGCGGTATGTGACCTGTCCTCATTAGCTTGATCATTGTGAGAAACTCCACCATTATTTGACCCTATATTCCATTGTCGATTGTTATTTGGCCTCTGGTTATATCCTTTATTTTGATTTTGATAGCCTTGGTTAGGGGAGTTTTGGCCTTGATAACCCCTCTGGCTGTGATTGTTGTTATTTTGATAATTACCCTGATTGTTGTTGTTCTGATTAAGGTAATTAACTTGATTCTAAGAGGGGTTCAGTTTAAGCTGATCCATGTCATTTGTGACTTGAGACAGAGTTTTCTTTAAGGTATCCACCTCGTTTGCGAGCTGGACTTTCTTTTCATTTTTAGTACTCTTAGCAATAGGTGGTTGTCCTACAAGATTTGGTGTTCCATCCTGATTATGATGACCATGCAAACTATGATGAGCCTATGATTGTTGAAATAAATCCAGGGCTCCACTAGCAAAGAATGGAACATGAGGTTGAGTCTGCAACTCAAGTATAGGTCCATAATGGGAAGGAAACATTCATGGGATGGTATTGAATAAAGGGGTTGGGTTAGGCATTTGATATCCCATTGAAAGAAAAAATCCTCCCAAACTTCTTTGTTGAGAATTAATTTGTTGTTGTAGGTTAATGGCTAGATGATAAACTTTAGACAAGAATCAATATATGTCGGCTGATAAGTCCTTTACAAGAATAAACCAAGCAAGGGGTCTATAACTCTAAAGTATTCTTGAATGACACTATTCTCTGCAACTAGATAGGGGTCTTGTAGTATCCTATACATTCATTGGAACCTGGTATTGAACAAGGGAAAAGGTTCACCTGGCTCCTTCCTAATGGTAGAAAATTGGTGGAACAAAATGGTTGGATCCACATAAACTCTGAATTGGTTGATGAAAGCATTCTCCAGGTTTGTCTAGCTCAGAATAGAATGCTGAGGAAGATTTAGGTACCAGTTGTATGCCATATCCCCTACAGAATAAGGGAACAACCTACAAACTACATCATGGTGAGCTATCTGGGCTCTGGTACAAGCATCCTTAAAATATTGTATGTGCTCTTCAACACTCCTTGATTCACCGTGAATGTATTTGGCACAGAATTTTTCAAGATTCTTAGGGATATCATGAAAACCTCTAGGAATAGTCCCCAATGGAGAGGGATTATTTTGAAAAAATGCCATTGGTGGTGGTGGTGGTGGTTGAGCCAGCTATTGGATGGGTTGAACCAGCTGTAATGGCTCTTGAGATGGATTCAATGGTGGATTGGCAGGTATCCACTAGGGTATTGGTGAAAATCATGCTGGAGTGAGTGGAGCTGACAAGGGTGGTATGATGGTTGCCTTAGTCTTGCGAATCTTGTTTCTTATTGGGGTCTTGAGTTCTATCAAAGGTGGCAGATTTTTAGCTGATTAAAGAACTCCATGGGACCTTTCTGGTGAGAAAAACCCAGTATTATCTAGCTTGCTCCTCTAGGACCTCCCTCTAGCACCAATTTTTGTTGATGGTGCAAGGTTGACCCATAACATGCAAGTAAGATAAAAGTGAAATATCTCACCTCTCCTGAAAAAGATAATTAGCAAGCAAACTAATCACCTCCAAAGGTCTTTGGTGTTGGTTCACAATGTTGTTCTTTCACAAAGTGGTCAATATGGCTGTAAAGTTCAAGGGGTTTGTTGGTGTTGAGCTTTTGGATTGTTCTAAGATCAAACATGAATTTAAACCTACTTTAACCAGGGTTTTTAAAGAAACAAAAAAAAATAGATGAAAGTTTTGGAACTGAAAAGAATGCTAATTCATCAAGCTTAATCAGACTTGTTACCTTTCAAGGAATTCCTAACTAAAACTGCAGAACAAAATCAACTAGTGTTTAGCACAAAGTTTCATTCATTCACAATGCTAACTTTAACTACAGATTGCAAATCATTATTTAAACGAAACATAAAATAAAATCTCATTCATTGAAAGATTTTTCAATTCAAATGATTAACTTGAGACAAATACCATTCTAGAACACAACATGAAGTAGATTTGAATCTGGTTGCTTCTACTGTTGGTGAAATAGATAAGCAACATTTACAATTCTGGCACAATCACCAGTGTACAGAAAACCCATGTCTTTAGACTGTTTCCATCTATACTAAGAAAAAAAAAACTAAAAAAAAATACATTACTACCTCCTACTAAATCTAACACCTATTCTATTACATTCTCAAGTTTCTCTATCTTCTAACCTTAGCCAAGAAGACAAAAAGAAGATCCCATTACAAAGAAACATGATGTAGTTTTTTCTCCTTTATCTTTCAAAAAATTCCTACTATTCTAAATCTATATGTCTCTTTGTCTCTTGTGTATTTTCAAAAACTCCCCCTTTACAAAGAGGAAAAAAGTGTCATATATCATAAAACATGTCACAGAGAATCTCGGCCCCTGGTTTTAGGGTTTACAAAAATATCTGTCTCAGAAGGATCGACCCTCAAATCTTTTCAAATAAAGTTAATGTTCTACTCAATGTGCATCCCCCATGTCCATGTTGATGAAAGATCACCCTCAGGAGTGGCCTTTAGATCTTTTGCAACCATTGCATTAACTTTTGGCCCTCATGTCCACCTTCGAACTTCCATTAGAGCCACTTTGAATTCCCTAAAGCATTATCATAAAATGTTGATCTACTTTTTCCAGTAGAGATTCCAGCTGTGACTGAGACTCGTGGACTTTTTCTTTGTGTCTTCCTCTTGCTTTAGATCTTTCTTCAAGTTGATCCCTTTAAGAGACAATGTCAAATGTTCCCTACTATCAGATCTCCATACAAACAACACCACTACCTTCAAACCGATACATCATCTCATTCACAGAGCAAAATCCATGTCATTCATGATTAGTTGATCCTTCTCATGAGAATAGTCATAACATTCAAACTACCAAGGGTTTGTCTCTAGTCTCCTTTGATTGGTTGAACACATACCATGTGAGATTCCTAGGTGGTCAAAAGTTAGTCAAATAGAATCACATGTCAGTTAGACACTAGCCATGTCTCCCCAATGCGATTATACCCTTCAACAGTTATTGGCATAACCCACGACCATCAGTGAGACTTCATATCAAGCTGTACAAGTTATATCGATGTTCAAAAATTTTCACCCAGACCATCACTACCAGCCAGACATCATAGCAAACCCTAAGATTCATACCACTATCCACCCTCCGTTGGAAAAACATCTGCATTCGGCAAGACACCACTCAGTCGGCAGGAGGTCATAGCAGGTTCCCATTAGTTAGACCGAAGAGCCACAACCATTCACTAAGACCCCCACAAGTTGAAGAGATATCTCCCTAAAGCCACAACCATTTCCCCGAGCTCGAACCATTCCATTTCGGCGAGACCTCCAGCATCGGCGAGACATCCCAACGAGACCTTCATCTTTCAGCAAGACCTCACCCTTTCGGCAAGATATCCCCCTGAGCTTCCTCATTGTCTTCTTTATAAAGCCAAGTTGTCACATATTCTTCATTGATAGCTTCTTTAATAAGTTCTCCCCATTTTGTGAATTTGGTTGTGGGAGGAAAATGAATAGTGACCTTGGGTTGTCTCTTATCTGTCATTGACTTGCCATATGACATAGGAGGAGCTATCTTACTGATACAATAGGATGTTTTCATGTGACATTATCCATAACCTTTGTATTAGACCTCAACCTTGGGATTAGGTGTGGTTCTTGAGGTGAAAGCTTTAGATAGAGTGGAGGGATCAATGTAGTGAAATGAAGTAGATGTTGAAGCTTGTTGGTTGATCGACACTTGTTGTTGAGGTATTCCACATGGGTTAGTGCAATATTGGAACGGATTAGGATTTCCAACTATTGTGATCTCAGTTTCATTGTATGGGAACTTAAGGCATTGGTGATATGTGGATGGTATAAATTTCATGGAATGAATCCATGGTCATCTTAGAAGAAGGTTTCATGGGAGGTCAAGGTCCAAGAATTGAAAATTAGTATCCATGATTGCAGGACTAACTCTAATAGGTAGTATTATGAATCCTTTAGATGATAATTCTTCATCATCATATGCCTTGATAATAGTTCTCTTAGTAGTGTCTACACACACTTCCAAGAAGCATAAAATCTTAGCCAATTTCAAGGTACAAATTTTTAACCTTGCTCCACCATCTAATAAGACTCATTTGACTTTGGTTTTATGGACAAGGCCTTCAAGGTGTAAAGGGTCATTATGGTTTCTCTTTTTTATTGAGTAATATTGTTCATAAAAAGGGGCATGATAGGAATTGTTCAAGTATCCTACCATCTCCTAGAAATAATTGACATCAACATTGGTGGGGATAGTTGTGTCTTGTAAGGCTTTGTCAAGAATGGCTCAATTGTCAGGTGATATATGCAATAACTCTAAGATAGAGATCTACATAGGAGTTTTCCCTAATTGGTCAAGCATGTTGTATTGGGATTTTAAGGGTAGTTGTTTCCATGGAGGAGGAACTTTAATGGTTATGTTTGGCGAGTGTTGAAAACACATTTAGGAGGCTTCTTAATGGTAATGGTATTGGCATATTCATCAGTGGCTCAAATGTGATTTATGATAGTGGTATGGTTATAGTAATATTTGGCATTAGTGTAATTTGTTGAATTGAAATTGGTCTTATTTCCCAAAATGGAGGCCTTTCCTTTTCCATGGTTGTGCAAATGAACGGTAAAAGCTTTATGGTCATTGTTTGAAGATTGTTGCTTTTTGTTGAGTTCAATTTTTCCATTTTCCACAAGGTCGTGTATGATGTTTTAAAGTTGTCTACATTGTGATAAGTTATGTCCCTTAGTTCGATGGTAATCACAATAGGAATTTTCATCCCACCAAGATGGCTTAAATTGTCAAGGATCATATTTTTTTGGTTCAACAAGTTGTATGGCATTATGTTGCAAGAGTTGTTTAAGGACCAATTCAATCAGCTCTCCTAAAGGAGTGTATTGTTTTTTTAAGAATTTCCTTTGGGTTCTTGGTTGTTCTATCTTTTAGACAACATTGGTATTTTGGTCAAGAGTTCTTGGTGCATTGTTGGATGTGTTAGGCGCCCTAAGTGTAATAGTAGGACTTATATATATATATATGGTCTTAGCATCAACAACTCCATCATTAGTCACATTCTTGTTTTGGCCCCAATATTTACTTTTTTTCATTTGAGGTATTTTGATTGTTGGTGTTCTTGTTGGGCATCTTGATCTCTCCTTTTTCAATTATAGAATTTTCAAGTATAATTCCTTTTTCCACTAGATCGACAAATGAAGTGCAACTTTGCATTCTTAGCTCATGTCTCAAGTGGGAGTTAAGGTTCTCAATGAAGATGACAACCTTTTATTTTTTTGGTATCTTGACTAGGCATTAACTAGCTAGACTTCTCCATCACTGGAAGAAGGTGACAAATTTTTCTCCTTCATCTTTTGTGGTATGCTATAAGGTAGAAATTGTTATTTTATTAACTATGTTAAAGGAAAAGTGTTCAATAAACTTGTATTCTATTTCACCCCATGTTTTTATTCCAATCAGTAAATTTGCAAACCACTCAAGTGTTATTCACATAATACTTCATGGAAATAGTCTCATGAGGTATGTAGGGTTGTATGCAATGTCTATACAAGCTATGGAAAAATCTCTTATGTGTTCAAGTGGACTTCTCCTCCCTTTTTACTTAGGTAAGTTTTGTAAGACATAACCATGTAGGAAGGATGGCATGTATAGACTCTTGTCAAATGGATAAGGACATAAGTCCTTGGTCAAGTAAGTCTTCTTGTTAGACATTTACATATTTTATAGGTATGTTGTTCCAAGGAAAGCATTTGAGTTTGTAGGAAAATCACTTGAGTCAATGACATGTTTTGTGTATTGTGAGGGTTTATATTGGCATTTTGCAATCCAATTTTATGGGATGGGTTTTCGTTTGGTATATGTGTATGTGAGGCATTTTTATTTTGTGTATGGGACATGTATGTGTATGATGGATTTTGACTTGGTATGTTTTGGTTCGGTGTTGGGATATGAGTGCTATGAAGTGGATTGGATGGTATATGCCATGAGCTTGTAAAAGTATGTCCATGTGGATTTTGGTTTCCATATTGTGCAAAGGGTCCTTGTTTTCTAAATTGCATGTTATGAGAGGTATGCCCTAGTTGTGACATAATGATCTGTTGAGAAGCCCCTATTTTTGGTATTGGATTTGTTGTGTTGATGTTAATTTTAGGATTCTTGGTTGTATTTTTTGTGCCAAATGGACTTGAGGATGATGCCCCTATGGAAAATGACAAACCAAAGGGTTTTGAAATAGCTTGTTTCATGTTAAAATTAATTCCTTGTGTCATGCCTTTTGTGCCAAATATGGAGGTGTGAATTGTAGTTGTGTCTTGTGTACTTCCTCCTAATGGAAAAGATTTGTCAACTTGTGGGATAGGGCCACTAGAGATAGGTATGTTGTGTCTTTGAGTTTAGTTGAGAACCTTTGAACATAACATAATGGAGAGGTGGCTTGACACAAATACCCAAATTCATATGGATATTCATAGATAGGGAAAAAATAATGTTACATATAAGGAGGATAATGATTGCACCCAGATGGTTAAGAGGGGAAATTTATCCAATGATGGTGAGATCCCAATTCAACCGTGAGGATATGGCCTATTTCCCATAGGGTCCAATGATGAGTTATTGTCCTAATGTCCTATATGAATTCATATAATATTTCTACACTTTTATTGACTTGGTATAACTGATGTACATTGTTAAATACCACTAACTACTTTGAAAATTAATGGTTTATATGTTTTAAGTTATTTTTCTCATGGTGAAAATTTCTTGAATGATTATATGATTTCCAATTTACATGCATGTCTATCTATATTTCTAATGAAAAATTAATTATATGGTATATAGATTGACTATTCTACATCTCCCTGGAGCTAATCATAAGGAAAAAACAACTAATTTCAAAAGAGGTGATTGTGTTTTGAATTGGATCAAAGAACTCTAAAGTGGGTTGTAGAGTTTTAGAGTGAGTCACAACATTCCAAGCTAGAATTATGAGTGATGAGATAACCATACCAACAATATATTAACTGACTTCACTTCCCAACTTCAATATCAACAAGTATCATAACAGAATAGGAATTTCTTATTGCCTTAAGTTCCATTTTTTTAATTCTATTCCAATCAAACTCATGTCATCTAAATAATTTGAGTTTCTCTCAAAGGAATTTTTCCTTTGATTTCATTATTGTATTCCCTCACACCTTGAATAAAGGACATATCCTAGTTATGTTGCTAGTATACTTTGTTGAAGAAAGAGACTATGCATCTCAAGAATAAAATATCGAACAAAAGCTCCATTCAGGTGAATTTTATGCTAGTTAAGTCTCATGTTTTGTTTCTAGATACATAATATGGATTAGATATATAAAAGATCGATTAGAGTTCCATTATTTAAGCTCCAATATCTTTGTTATATATTTTATTTTCTCTCTAAAATTTGATGTACAAGTGGTCCCATTAAGGTACAAATAAAGTATTGTAACTGTATTATCTTCAAGATATCCCTCTAGAATCTTGTTGCAGGCAAGAGGTCACGAGGTATAGTCTCCCCACCGTCCCTATGCTACCAGAGGGCATGCCACACCAACATCACCTGTCACAAGAATAAAGTTTACCAGGTGCACTACAATTTATAGGGGGAAACTACTCGATTCCAATTCCTATAGTCTAAATAAAAGGAGACCCCTCTAGAAAGAGATTAAAGCCCACTCTACCTAAGTAAGGTGATTTTTGGATACTTTTTTTTTTTTTTTATTAGGTGTTGTTATAACATTTTATGATCAAATTAGTTCAATTCAAGTTCATCATTGATTTTTGTTACCTTATAGACATTCATAAATCATAAATAATTATAGAATAAATAAAAACGTTTATCTTTGCAAATTTCCCATCTATACATGAATTATATTCTATTTTATTTTAGTGGTTTAAGATAAGAAAATAAATAAGGGTAAATAAAAATTCAAATGCATGTAAATAGAACCCTTTACCTTGTTTCACACTTTTTCTCTTTCGATTGAGCCAAAAGAAGAGTTGGACTGAATTCTCCACTTATTGTTTAATTTTTTTTTATGTGTTGATATGTAGAATATTTTTGATTAAAAAAGCTATAGCATGATGTTAGGATCAATATTGATAGATCAAAGAAATGAAAAAATAAGGATATGATACTGGAATATCATCACATTGGATGAGAGACATTCAACTTATATAATTTTGCTGTGAGGAATGAAGGGCTAATATGAATTTTAAAGATCAAGGGATCATAATTGAAGATTTCTCTCAAGAAAGAGATTTTGGACATGTCAAAAAAAAATTAATTAGAAAGGGTGGTTGGGTGACTGTAGGATCATGGGGGTCCAAAACATGATAATATGACCTAGAATTGGTTGTAACATTTTTATATTTGAATTGGATGAAATGAAAAATGTTTATTGATAAAATTGCCAGCTTTCCATCAATATAAGATATGACTATAATGGCGTAGAATTGCATCGCTTTCCACTTACATTGTTGCATCAACTTTAGTGTCCACTCCCCTAGAACTTGTGTTTGCTCATTTTAGCCCCTGCATCAGCCTTTTTCCCCTCTCAGGATGCTCAAAACCCCTTTTCAACAACTACCGTCATGTGTCAGCTTTGTGTCAAACCTTGTGCTTTTCCTATTCTTTTCACTTTGTAGCATGATGCATTCGAACACTAGGTCATTGCACAAATGTTTGTGCACTGCACTAGCATCCTATTATGTTTCAATGTTCAAATGACTGTTTCTATGGATGTTTGCCACTTGTCAACCAAAATTATTGGTGGTAATGAATCAGGACACCTTGTAACAACATGAGAAGATAATTTTTACTTCTTTAAAAGTTATCTTTTCATTTCATTTGTGCTTCCAACTTTTCTCTAGCTTCACTCTATCTTTTGTCCAACTTTGGCTCCATGGGTTCTTCCTTACAACACTCTTTGCAACACCCTTGGCTATTGTAGCTCTCTTTGTTTCCCTCGTTGAATTCCTTAAGCCTTGTAGCTCTATCTCTCTCACCTTGTGCTTGCAAGCATCCTAGGATTTCACACATCCTCTATCTATTGCATTTACATTTTGTGATTGGGTTCTCCTCCTTGAGCAAGGATTGCTTTTATCACCTATACTTTTTGATATGGGTTCTTTTCCTCAAGTGGAGATTGCTTTTATCATTCCCTTGTTCATTTCTCTTTATCTATTTGGTTGTTTGTGGAGGTGGGAACACCAAAACAAGGTTTTCACTAAGTAAAACCCCTGTATAGCCCCAACACTTTCTCCAAATCTTACACATGTAGGTATTGAAGACATTCAGGTGTTGGATGCTTCATCATTTGCATAGTTGTGGGCATTTCCTTTCTACCCCCTATTCTCTTTATCATTTCTATTTCACTTTATTTCAGCTTTATCACATTTTGTTATTTTTGACTACTTTTGAAGTTCTTAGTAATTAGATTGCTAGTAGTTACTAAGCTATTTTTTGTGACATTCACAATTTTTGATCCATATAGATGCTAGTGTTCCAGAGAGACTCGAGCACACAACATTGTCATCCCAGAATTGCACTTTCATCCTTTGGTCGAGAGCTTGTCAATTTGTCTAGTAAATGATCGTGACTTTCTCTTTTTGATTCTAGAACTCTCACATTGTGTTCCTTGAGGTAGTTTAGGATAGTTTACCCCATGAGGCTCTTTGAATGAAGAGAACTAATGAGTAGTGAATCCTCCTTCTCTATATTTTGGTCAACTCAATGTGAACCATCATATTTTTCAAAATAGTAAGAATTTATTTACCCAAACTTGGTGGGGTCATAAATTTTGAAGTGTTGCTTGAAATTTAGAACTATTTATGCCATTTGAAAGGTATCTAAGAGGAATAATTCAATCCCTGAAATAGTGGACCTTTGGTAATCAAATTTTAAGGACCGATGCAATTTTTGACCCCAAATTATACTTCAAAGACATACAAAAATGCAAATTACTAGAGCCTAGAAAATACCAAAAAAATTGAAAAATATAGATTTTTGGTTTTCTTAGTTCTATCACCAAAATGAATTTAATATCCTATTTTATTCAAATCATTAATGATGTTTGATTTCATGCATGTGATAATGACTTGGCTTTTCCCATGTCACTTGGTATCTTTGATCCATCTCATGAGATTCCTCTTTCCTTGAAGGATATCTTCTTACAAGAAGATGAAATCATTGATACCTTTCTTAATGTTACTCTACCTTTTCTTCATTCTAATGCACTCTCTTCTATACATGATTCATTAGTGAATGATGAGTTTACTCTTCATTCCAATGCACTCTCTTCTAGAGATGATGAATTAGTGAATGATGAATCTCCTACCACATCTGACCCTCCTCAGGTTGATGTTGTGAATATGTCTTCAAATATTTATTCTTCTAGTTGTGATGATTTTGTAAATATAATCTATTTTTATGTTGCTCTTGAAATTACTAAAAGACTAGTAATTTATGCGAATCTAGCTAGTCCTTGTCCTAAAAAAATTTATTCTATTGACGATGTCCCATTTGATAGTGATTCTCTTGATCTTTATATGGCTCCCTCTTATAGTGTGGTAGCCCATACTTATGAGAATGAATAAGCAACCAAGCCTTCTTCAAGCTTATAAACCAACAACTAAAGCACCTAGCGATTATGATCTTGTAGAGAAACTCTATGTTACTCCAGCTAAAATCTCACTATGGGACTTGCATTAGTCTGCTCCAGTTTACCAAGTTATGCTTGAAAAATCCTTGAAAAATATCCCCTTGCCTACCTTTGCTAGGATGATGGATGTTAATGTATTGATGGCTCATATTCATGAGGATTCACCGAATATCACATTCTATCCACAAGAACTTCCACCCCTAGATGTACGAAAGCAAGAGAAACCTATGATGATTATACTTAATATTAATAATATTAGAATTAGATGTACTCCCATTGATGTTGGTTCAATGCTCAATGTATGTAGCTTTGATTTATTTCCTAAGATTTATATTGATTCATCTTCTATTAATGCTTCCTCTATTGACATTCATGGGTTCGATAATATCGGTTGACAAGCTTTAGGCATGATAGTCTTGCCTTTGAGGTTGGGACCTATTACTGTACCCACAGTTTTATATGTTATATCAGAAAAATTACCATATAACCTTCTTCTTGGTAGATTGTGGATTCATGCTATGGGTGCAGTTCCTACTACCTTGCATAAATCTATTAAGTTTATTTGTAGAAATAAAGTAGTCATAGTCAAGGTTAACCCTGAGGCTATGCACTAATGTGAGAGGGAAGTTGTTGGATAGGTTTCAATTCAACCTACTCTTATTCCTTCAGTGTCTTCCAATGTGTCAACATTTACTCCAGTAGAACCTACTACAAAGTATACTCTTGAGATAGATGTCCCTAAAGAAGATTATTCTGAAGTAAGAAATATTGAGTCTACTCCTTCCATCCTTCGGATGCATTTCCTAGTGATGATTGGGTTTTCCAAACTCTATAGATTCCTTCAATGGCGAATGTAAAGTCGAACCAATCCACTTAAACCTTCTGATAACATCATCCATGCTCACTATTAAAAATGATTTTCCTTTTGTATTGTGGGATAGTGTGAGCATAAATTGTAATGTTCTTAGTGTTGATCCTCCTTTCGAGGAAGATGATTATGCTTCTAGACTAAAGAGGATAATATTGGCAGCCCTATTAATAAGGATGATGGTGATCACATAGAGGAGCATAATCCCTATTTCTTGGACAATGCTCTCTATGATTATCCTCCTCCTTCTCAAGATTTGCAAAAATGTTATCACTCTATATTTTGGGTGGCTCTAAATATGGCTATGGGTGTAAAGGTTGTGGGTGTAACGAATAAGGAATTTAGTTCTATATATAATTCACACCCTGTAAGCATAATTTGGGGCTTGATTTCTTGAATGAACAATCTAAACGAAAACCACATTTGAATGGTGATATGAATTCCACTCAACCTTGTTCTTGTGGATTGGTCCCTCATTTTTCTTGTATTTTCATGTCTTCTTCTTCTAAGCAGTCAAGATTCTCTCTGCAAGAGAAAGGATTGCTTCCTACTCCTCATCCTCTATCTGAACAAGAGTATATCTTTTTGTGGCTTCTAAAAGCTTGCTTGATTACTTTTCCTTCTCCTACATGTAAGAAATCTTATAATCATGATAAAAAAAACATCCTTTCTATGCATACCATTGAGTGTTTGGACATTCCACTAGTGAATGTAAGGCCTTGAAGGACAAAATACAATAATTTCATGATTCAGTTTGCATCACTCATTTATTCTCTAATGCACCTCTCTCTTCTTCAAAATAACAAGTGATATTGAGGACTACCTCTATCTTGTGTGTTCTAAGTATTTTGCATGGTTCTCCTCCCCTATATGTTGGTGGAAATGATAACTTGTTTAAGAGATGTGTTTCCTTCTTATGGACCCCATCTCTTCTTTATACACTTTCAAAAAAAGCGTCCCTAAAGTAGACCCCTTTTCTTTTAAAGGGTTCTAGATGTTGGAAAAATATGCCTCAATCATCACAAGTTGAAACCTCCATTGGAGCCAAGTTGGTGAACAACTCTTATGTCTAGCCGACTAGAAGTTTGGAACACCATGTTTTGTACAGGTTGTTGTGACCTTGGAGGAGTCTCGCTGAATGGTTGCACTTTGGGGTCTTTGATGTGACATGTAGTGTTCGGGGTGACCTCTTACCACTTGTGAAGATCTTTGGCTGACAAGCCATTATATTGCTTATCGTTGAGACCCTTGGTCAAAAGGCTTAGTTCGGGAAGAAGTTTGGGTGATGTGTCAAAGTCTCGCTGACATTATGTTATGTATTGAAGTCTTTAGGATAACTAAAGGGTTCTCACTAAGAATTCCTAGCGAGTTGTCAAAGTCTCACTGATAGCGTTTGGTTTAAATTCATCGGGGAAACTCTCGTCGGAAGGAATACTATTAGTAAGAAGTCTTATCGATGTGAGAAACTCACACCAACCATATTCATCAGTGTAACTCAAAGGGTTTCAAAGAGACGTATCAGCGAGAATGGAATGTCTCGCCGATGATGAGAAGTCTTTGATATAGCTCTTGGTGAATGGTGGTCATTGATGTAACATATATGTGTTCGATAAGAACTCTCGACGAAGGTGAGATGTCTTGCCGACTATTCTTTGGTGCTCGGTATGACTTAAGTCTTCAGAGTAACATTTGTGATCTTGATGAAACCTCTTGGTGATATTAATAAGTCTTGCTGACTATTGTTTGACTATTGGTATAACATGTGACTTTGGTATAACCCTTAATGATTCGACGTGAGGTCCTAGTGAAGAACGATACTCTTGCTGAATGGTAAACTCACATCTATGAGACTTTTGGACCTCGCTATGATCTCCTGGTGAAAGTGATAGGTCTTGCTAACTATTTGGTGATTCGGTGTAACACATGAAAGCTCGGTGGAACTCTTGTCGACATTGATATGAAGCTTTTTGAGCATTGGGGAGACGCTTCTTGTGTCTCACCGACATGTCGATACAATGTGAGCTCTTTTGACCATTTGACCATCCTATGTGGAGTCTCATGGACCAATAAGGGAAGCCAAATCTGAACAGTTGGAAGATAGTTCATTGTGGCGGACCTGTGAGGAAGCTTGACAGACAAATATCGACATGGTTATACTCAGTGATTGAAAATTTTGATCAGTTGGTTGAATTGACAGATTGTTGAGAGATTGTATCAGTGGATGAATTCTATTCTATGAAGACTGTAACTTGAAGGTTCCTATACAAGATTGTTCATGGTTAATGCTATTGTAAACATACATCAGAAAAGATAAGTCTAAAACTTGTATGCAATATTTATTACTGTAATACAAAGTGACTTATCTTGTTGTTGTGGGTTTTTCTCCCGTAAGGGTTTTCCCACGTATATTTGGTGTTCATGTGTGATTGTCCAATACTCTTTTTCTACTATTTACTTCATAGTGCATCTTAATTGAACTATAATTGAAAAAATTAAAAGTATATCTACATTCTTCTCTGAGGTTTTGGCATTAGGAGAGTTGTTTCCACATCTTGCTTTCCTTAAAAGTGGTATCAAAGCCTGGCCAGTTGTGTTATTCTTGTGGGTATGTTGGGTTTTTTGTGTCAATTCTGTTCAGTGAGAGTCTTGTAGAAGTTGGTCAATTTCTAATTACAAATTGAGATGGCTAGCACATAACAAAAGATTGAAATAGAGAAGTTCAATGGCAGCAACTTTGAGTTGTGGAAACTCCAAAATGGAGGATCTCTTAGTGGATCATGATCTGTGGCTTGTAGTGTCTAAACTAAACCTATAGGCATGAAGTAAGAAGATTGGGACCTTGTAGACAAAAAGTCTAAGGGGCTGATAAGACTCTATTTGGTAGACTCCATTCTTCTCAATGTGCATGAAGAGAAGACTGCATCTTCCTTGTGGAAGAGACTAGCATCTATTTATTAGGGGAAATCCTTGGTCAATAAACTGTTCTTGAGGAAGAAGTTGTACTCATTGAGAATGCAGGAAGGAGGGTTTGTAGCTGATCATTTGAACACATTCAACATGTTGATTGCACAGTTAACATCTGTTGGTGTGAAGACTGAAGAAGAGGATCAATGTATGCTATTATTGTGTTCTTTGCCGGACTCTTGGGATCATCTAGTGATGGCCATTGGGAGTAAAACATCCAGTTTCAAGATGGAAGATGTTGTTGGTTCTTTGTTGTCAGAAGAGATGAGAAGAAAATCTTCTGAGATGGCAAAGGAGGCTCTTGCTATCAGAGGAAGATCAAAAGAGAAAGATAAGAAGAAGGACAAGAAATCAAAATCAAAATAAGAGCAGAGATCAAAGTCTCCTGGCAAGAATTCCAAGGTGAAGTGTTGGAATTGTGGGCAAGCTGGTCATGTTTGAAAGGATTGTAAAGAGTAGTAGAAGAAGAAGAAGAAGTATTCTTCCGACAATGACTCTTCTCATAGTGATGTAGATGCCTTCATTGTAGCCTTGGCTACACAGGCATCGGATGATGTTTGGCTGATTGATTCTGGAGCATCTTTTCACATGACACCTCATAGAGACTGGTTCAAAAAGTATGAAGAATACGATGGTGGAAAGGTGTACTTGGAAAGTGATTCAACATTGGAGATTGTTGGTCGTGGAAGAGTCAGAATTCAATTTCCTGATGGCAGCATAAAGGGAATTAATGATGTAATGCACATACCAAGTTTGGCTCGAAATATTCTATCTGTCAGTAACCTGAATGATATTGGAGTACAAGTCACATTCTTTAGAAATGGCTACAAAATGACTAGAGGCTGAATGGTGGTGGCTAGAGGTGCTCGAATTGGTACCCTATACAAGCTAGATGCACAAGTTGTTTAATGTAACAGTGTCTCTGGAAAGTCACTGAAAGTTATTTATGGAGGTAAAGAGGAAGATATCCCTAATTATGTAAACTCTATGGAAGTAAAACTTCCAGCAAAGAATACTATGCTTTAGTATCATAGGTTAGGCCACATAGGAGAAAAAGGTTTAAAAACCTTGAAGAACAAAAACTTGGTTGAGGGGCTTGAAGATTGTAATCTTGAATTTAAATTCTGTGAGCATTGTATATATGGAAAACAACACCGTGTTTCATTTTATTCCAGTCCTCATAAATCTTCTGGTTTTCTAGTTTATATTCATTTGGATGTATTTGGTCTAGTGTATGTTCCTTCTTTTTCTAAATCAAGATACTGTGTCATTCATTGATGATTATTCAAGAAGAGAATTTGTTTATTTTTTGAAAATTAAATTAGACGTGTTCAGTCGATTTAAGGAATTTAAGAATCTTGTTGAAAATCAGCCTGGTAGAAAAATGAAATGTATAAGGACTGATAATGGTGGTGAATTTTGTTTTGATGATTTTGAAAGATACTGTAAAGACCATGGGATTAAAAGACATAAGACTACACCTTATACTCCACAGCAAAATGGAGTTGCATAAAGGTTCATAGGATAGTGATGGAGAGAGCATGAAGTATGCTCAGTAGTGCTGGCTTGGAGGAGAAGTTATGGGCTGAGGCTACTGCTACTACCTATTACTTGATTAATTATTCTCCAAACTTTTCTCTTGTTCAGAAGACACCTTTGGAAGAGTGGTTTGGTAAGAATCCATCCCTATGACATATTTGTGTTTTTGGATGTGAGGCATATGCTTATGTGCCATATGTGAAAAGATCTAAATTGGAGAACAAGGCTATCAAATGTATTTTTATTAGCTATAGTGTTGGCATAAAAGGATACAAGCTTTGGAATCCTGATATAAAGAAGGTTGTATATAGTAGAAGTGTAATCTTTTATGAGCTAAAACCTTCCACCTTGGATCTGCAATTAGAAAAAAAAATGAAAACAATAAGGATGTAGCTGTAATTCCTCCTACACCAAAGAAATAGGAATTCAAAATTCAAAATGTACTTGAAACTGAGGAGAGCTCAAGCAGTTCTGAAAGTTTTGAAGAAGAAGAACCTCAGCCTCAGCCAGTGAGGAGGTCAACCCATGAAAGAAAACAACCTAATAGGTATGGGTTCTCTTTGATTGATTCTACTTGTGCCTATGCTTTGATTTCTAGCACTGATGAGCCTAGGACTGTAAAAGAGGCATTTAAAATGTTTGATTTAGACTCTTGGTTGGAAGCCATGGAAGAAGAGATGACATCATTAGAAATGAATGATACCTAGAGTCTGGTGCCCTTTCTTGAAGGAAGAAAACCTATGGGCTGCAAATGGATATTGAAGAAAAAGATTGGTCTAGATGGCAATGTAGAAAAGTACAAGGCGATATTGGTTGCAAAGGGTTATTCCCAGGTCGAGGGAATTGATTATGGGGAAAAATTTTCTCCTATAGCTAAGCTGACATCTATCAAATTTATTGTCACTTATAGCAGCGTATGACTTAGAGGTCGAATAGATGGATGTGAAGACAACATTTCTTCTTGGTGATCTTGAAGAAGAAATCTATATGTCCCAGCCTAAGCACTTTGTTGAAAAAGGTAAAGAAAAACTGGTATGCAAATTAAAGAAGTCTATGTATGGGTTAAAGTAGTCACCTATAATGTGGTACCAGAAATTTGATACTTTTGTATTGTCTTTGGGATTTGTGAGATCAAAATCAGATCATTGTGTCTATTATAAAGCTGAAAGTGATTGAGTGCTTATTATTCCTCTTTATGTTGATGATATGTTGTTCATAGGCAATAGTAAGCTAATGATTTCTGATCTTAAGTATCAGTTGTCTGCTAAGTTCGAAATGAAAGATCTTAGTGCAGCAAGGTATATTTTGGGGATGGAGATAACCAGGGACATGGAGAATAGAAAGATTTGGCTCAGTCAGAGTAAGTATATTAGGACTGTTCTAGAGATATTTTTTATGAATGATTTCAAACAGCTAGTGGTTACAGTCTTAAAGGGAACGAAGCTATCTATTGAGGACTGTCCAAAATCTCCTATTGAGATGGAGGACATAACCAGTGTACCCTATGCTAGAGCGGTTGGAAGTCTCATGTATTCAATGGTCTATACAAGGCCAGACATTGCCTAAGCAGTGGGAGTTCTTAGTTGGTTTATGGCTAATCCTGGAAGGACACATTGGGATGCTATAAAGAGAGTTTTCAAATATTTGAAGGGAACTTCAGATTTTTCTTTGTGTTACCATGGGAATTTTGTTGAATCACAGAGGACTCTTAGTATTCAAGGCTATGTGCATTCTAATTGGGTAGGGGACATTGACAGCAGGAGGTCCACCAGTGGATACATTTTCATGATGAATGGTGGTGCAGTGAGCTAGATGAGCAAGCGACAAATTGTAGTCGCTTTGATTAACCTTGACCTATTCGATACCATAATCTATGACCTTGATGACACTTCTTTCTTTACCTTTTTTCCCTTGAAATTTGATGCTTCCGATGATGGCATGCCCTTAGTCTATCCCCAACTCATTAACTAGGATCAACAAGAACCTCCTATCTTGGACATATTTGAGAATGTTGAAGCAACTGTTGAGTTCATGGGACTATAGAAAGGAATCCATAGTGGTGACCATAAGGTTGGATTTACCATTGACTTGGATCATATGGCATACTTTTGGAATTCCATACACCCCTCTATTTGAAAAAAGTAAAAATAACAAAGAAAAAATGATGACAAGTCTCTAGGTGAAAATCAAAAGGTGCCTTTAGACCATAGAGACTTGAGAGAAAGACTTGAGAGGGAGAGAGACCTGAGAGAGATACTTAAGAGAGAGACACTCAAGAGAGGGAGTGGGAGAGATCTGAGAGAGAGAAACTTGTGAGGGAGAGAGAGTTGTCTAGTTAGGAAGGGAGGTAGATACATGAGATAGGGAGAGGGGGTGCAAGAGATCCAAGAGATAGAGGGTGGGAGGGATAGAACAAGGGAGAAATAGTTTTCTAGTTAGGGTAGGAGGGAGATACTCTAGAGAGGGAGAGGGGGTGCGAGTGATGCAAGAGACAAAGGGTGGAAGGGATAGAGTGAGGGAGAGACTTGAGAGAGAGGGGATGGGAGGGACAGAGGGAGGGAGAGACTTGAGAGAGAGGGGGTGGGAGGGATAGATGGAGGAATAGACCAAAGAGGGGGGATTATCCTACACATTAAACCCTAAACCGTATATCTTAAACCCTAAGGATGGAAGACAAGGTAGAGAGTGTAGGAAAGACCTAGAGAGGGTTCAAAGAGAATGAGTACGTATTGGTTAAGAGGGTAGGAGGAAGAGAGGGAGTGAAAGGAAAAACCTCAAATATCCATCAATGATCATAAACCATGAACTCTAAGTGTTATCATAGTGGTTGAGAGAGACACAAAGATAAAGAAAAATTAGTCTTTTGTAAATTTGACTCATTTGGCAATCTCCAAATGGAACACCCCATTTGGCGCTCACCAAATTTGGTGAGGACCAAATGGGATGTGTCCTTTGGAGAGTGAAAATTTTGGGGCTTGCTAAATGAACTACTTATAGACATGATTTTCTTAGGAGGGTACAAAATTTTCACATATTTTTGGTCATGTTAACCATCATGTTTTCATGTCTTTGAATACAAGTTTATAAAAAAACTGTGACAGCAATAGGATTAATTATCTATGATGGACCACATAGAAGAAGATTAAAAAAAGAAACTATGACTCGATCAAAATATGACAATGCATTTAATTGAATACATTTATTTAATTGGAAACATGGAAATATTCTCTAAGTCCAAAGTTTATGTATTAATTCAAGGAAAGGTTGAATAACTAGTTCATAAGTTAAACTATTTTCTCATACATTATTGTCTATAGATGATGAAAACTAGAATATGCCCAAGCAAGATGGAAAATCACTGTTTTGATATAATAACTCTATTTGTATTATTCTATGCAAGATCATTGAATTGCCACTTTGATTTGGCTAAAATGGATCGCGACATCTGTAAAACGTGGGTTTTATACTTTCAGTTGGTGAATGCATCTAACCATTTTTTTGTTATGTATAATTTTGGTTAGATATGTATAATTGTGTCCCTTGCATAAAATTCTTTATGCATTCTAATTTTTTATTTTTAAAATAATGTTGGTAATTCTATTTTTATCCTTTTAATATTTTTTTAAGTTTTCAATTATTAAGATTTGATAAGATTTTTGTTTGAATAGAGTTTTTAAATGTATATTTGTGGCTAGTATATTATAAATTTTATTTATTATTGTTTCATTTTTGTTATGTTTTGTAACTTTTCTAAATAAATGTTTTTCATTTAAATAACATATTGTAGTGTTTGATTCAAAATCATTTTGTTATAAATTATTATATTTTTATATTTTTTATTTAGACTATGGAAATAATATCTATCTTGATCAATATTTTATTTTATATACTATTAGTGGAAAATATGATTAGTCCTTCTCAAATTATATACTATAACACTTGAAATTGAAATTCTAGAATTTTGTATTTAAATATAGTATTAAGTCATTAGTCATCATGTTTGCATCATTGAAAGAACTTAATTCATAAGAAAAGAAAAAGAAATTATGACTCGCATCAACATGTATCATAATTTGCTATAATTTTCTTTTAGAAAATTTTAAAATATTAAAACTTGTTTGTTTGACCACCATAACTTGGTCAAAAAAATTATGAGAAACAATTTTTCTTTGTTTTATTCTATATCAGGAGAAGCCTAGAATGTGCCACATCTTTCAAATTTAAAAAATGTGAAATTGTTTGAGAATTATAGATTTTTTAATCAATTTATCAATCATAGCTTTTTTTAGAATGCATGTAGAAAATCAATAATAATTACCTATATAATTTCAAATAAGTCATTGTAGAGAAGGGGAATTTTCTACTCATGAGTTTTATTTATTCAGAGAGCCTCCTAGGGAAAAATTCCCTAAACTACCTCAAGGAACATAACGTGAGAGTTCTAGAATTAGAAAGAGCATGTCACGATCATTTTTTGGAAAAACTAACAAGATCTTAGCCAAAGGACGGAAGCGCAAGTCTGAGATGACAATGCCACATTATAGATTCTCTCTAACATGCTAGCATCTATACAAAACAGAAAGTTAGAATGTCACAAAAAATAGCTTAGCGACTACTAGCAATCTAATTACTGAGAACTTCAAAAGTACTAGAAAATAACAAAATGTGATAAAGCTGAAATAAAGTGAAACAAAAATGATAAAGAGAATAGGAGGTAGAAAGGAAATTCCCTCAATTACACAAGTGATGAAGCCTATAGCACGTGAATGTCTTCAATACCTACATGTGTAAGATCTAGAGAAATTGTTGGAGCTATATAGGGTTTTTCCTCAATCAAACCCAAGTTTTGGTGTTCCCACCTCCATGAATAACCAAATAGATAGAGAGGAATGAGGAGAGGAGTGATAAAAGAAATCCCCACTCAAGGAGGAGAACCCATATCATAAAATATAGATGCAATAGATAAAGGATTTGTCAAATCATAGGATGCTTGCAAGCACAAGGTGAGGGAGATAGGGATGCAAGGCTTAAGGAAGCTAAGGAGGGAAACAAAGAAAGTTGCAAGAGCCAAGGGTGTTGCAAAGAGCACTCTAAGGATGTCAGATTTCAAAGTAGAACCCAAGGAGCCAAAGATAGAGAGAATTTAGAAGAAAAAATGAATTGAAAAGATAACTTTTAAACTAGGAAACAAAGTAGAAAGAAGCTTCCCAAGTAGTTACAAGGTATCCTAAGCCATTACCATAGAAACATTTGGTTGAAAAGTGGAAAACATGCATGTAAATGGTTGTTTGAACATTGAAATGTCGTAGGATGCTAGCATAGTGTGCATATGTCTGCATGGTGTGCTAGTGTCTGAATGCATCATGCTACAAAATGACAAGAATGGAAAAAGGACAAGGTTCAAAACAAAGCTGACATATGAGGGTAGCTATGGAAAAGGGGCTTTAAGCATCTTGAGAGGGGAAAAAGTCTAATGTAGGGGCTAAAATGAGCCTACACAAGTTCTAGGGGAGTAGACAATAAAGTGGATGCAACATTGTAAGTGGAATTGCAAGGGGTGCAATTTTTCACCATTACATTTTCCCCTCACTTTAGCAGGCATAAGAATCTACACTAATATGCATGCTAACAAAAAATATGCTAAACATAAATAACATCATAATGCCAAATGGATACTAAAGAGGAAGTAGATAACTCTTCAAACCAAGGAAGCCTACCCCCAGGTTGAAGACCAACAAAACAAATTCATTAGACAAGAAAAACTTGCACAAGACAATAATGTTAGAAAATAAAAGTAAATATGCACATACACCTAACTAACTAAAGGACTTGAGTCAACCAAGTGAAAGACACCTTGATGTGAAAGATTGTCTCAATACTATGTGTCATCCCCAGATTAAAAACAATAAAACATAGAAGAATTCTAAAATGAAGAGAGGAAAGGCATATACTCAAGATGAAGAGGATGTAGATCTTCGATCCGATATACACAATTTAGAAGAGAAGAGAAATGAAGAGGCTCAAGAGAGAGAAAGAAGGAAGAATAAAAATTCCAAGAGATATGGCTCCACAAGTACTCTCTCCTAAGGAGGTTCAAACAAAAGGACATCATAGCTTTTCAAAACTACAAAGTTGCACTAAGTACATCAAAGGACCTTAGACCAACAATAGAGAAATCCTGCTCAATGAAAGCATCTTGCAAGTCCATAGACCTGCAAGGAGGAAACCCCCAAGATCTATCACATGAAGAAAGCCCTAAGATGTAAGTGCCTCACAGGCCCATAGACCTGCAAAGAGGTGTCCCTCAAGATCTCTAACATGAGGGAAACCTAGTAAAGTAAGTTCCTTATAGGCTTGTAGACCTAAAAGGGGGCTTTCCCCAAGATCTCTCACATGGGGGAAACCCAAATAAATAACCTCCTTACATACCTGCAGACCTGCAAGGAGGCGTCCCCCAAGATCTCTCACATGAGGGAAACCTATATGTAAGGAGATTTCATAGAGTCAGAAAATGGCTTCATGGGAAAATAAGTGGACAGTCACATAGACTGTCAACAAGCTAGAAGGATTTTAGAGGGGTTCCTTAAGAAGGATAAGCATCTCCAAAATAAGTTATCATTTCCCCCAACATACAGGGGAGGAGAACCATGCAAGATACATAGAACACACATGATAGAGGTAGTCCTCGATATCACTTCTCATTTTGAAGAAGAGGTAGGTGCATCAGAGAATAAATGAGTGATGGCGCTTGAATCATGAAATTTTTGTCTTTTATCCTTCAATGCCTTACATTCTTTAGTGGAATGGCCAAGCACTCGATGGTATCCATAGAAAGGATGTTTTTCTTTATCAAGATTGATGATTCTAAGTTTTGGTCTAGTCCTAGGTAGATGTTATAAGTTTATCTTCTAATAGTTTCATAGACTTTAATGTTTAAAGCGATGAACTTTTATAATGTTTCCCTTAAACCTTTTATATTGGGTTGATTTCCACCTTGGAAAAACTTTGATGACATAAGTATGTTATGTGGATTATTCATATTGATTTTGTATATGATTTTTTAATGTTCTTTTAAGTAATTATAGTTGTATAATTAAGCGTACTAATAGTGTCATGCAACCATTATTCAAAGATGTCATATTTAGGAAGGAAGCCATTAGAAGACCATGCAAGAGAATCATCTCAAGGGGTCAACCATGGATGACTGTAGCAGATTCTCCATCCCAAAGTTGTAACCACCTTGTAATTAATGGCATTGAACATTCATGGGCATTACTATAGCATTGACTCCACGTTGGGCTTGCATGTCTAACTAGATTCCCTACAGAACGTAATTTCTTTGCCATTCTTTTCATGTTTTCCCTAGATGGGATGCTCTCAACTGGTGGGAATTGACTATATATTTTAGTTGGTAATATAAATAATGGTTTGAAGCTTCTTCTTGAAGGTTCAGGTTCTAGTTATGCATATTTCTTGATCGTTGTTGGTAAAACTAATAATATATTGAGCATTCTCTATTTTTCAATACAGTTATGTTATGATTTTGTTTCTATGTTTATCCATGAATAAAATGTTGTTCTGATTTGAGCATTTGATTTTTTAATAGTTTTAGAGGATTCTCACCAAGGGGCCCCACTTGGTGAGTAATATGTTCTTTTAGATTAGATAGTTTAGTTGTCATTTTCTATTCTGCATTTAGTTAGAAATCTAGCTTTTTCTGTTCTTGCAGCAGCTAGAATTCTTCCTACAACCAAAGCAAACAACATAGTTTTATGTTAGATTTCCTAGATCTTTACTCTTGTTATGCATTTTAGTTCAATAGAATTATTATTTGATGCTCAGTATTGTTTCCTTTCATTCCATTTAATTTACTTTGTAGTATTGTGATTTTCTTAGCCATAGGGTAGAGTGACTTCCTTGAAGTTCCTAGTGCACATACAGTGTTGACCTATTTCAAGTTCACGTCCTTGGGTTCACAAGTTAAATGCACCTTCATAATGACTGAGATAGTTGTTTAGTTCAAGATTCCCAATCTCTGAATAATAGCCGTAGAGGTTTAGTTATTGAATCATTATAGGATGCCAACATTTTTGGCACTATTTCCAGGGATGGCATCAAGCTAGGAAGTTTTTGGAATTCATTGAGATCTTTTTCATTCTAGTATTTTTTGATTTGTTCTTAGATTACCCCTCATTAGGAAGTAATGATTCACTATTATTTTTCCTATTCTTTGTGTGAGTTAGTTGATGCTAAGTAATACTGTATGCATAAAAGAAGAATATATGCTTATGGGAGATTTCTTCCTAATAATCTTGATCCATTCCAACTAGTTGAGTTTCCAAATCTTCCCAAAAATGGAGAAGAAGAAGATCCATTTCCTTTTACTAGTGTGTATTGTGACTTGACTAGCTCTGAAACCTCTACTAAAGAACAAAATTAGATTTATAACCCTTTAGCCTTGGGCATTCATAAAGAAGACATTGGGGATGCAAACATGAATAGACTTAATCAACCTACTTTTCCTTTCCTCATTGCTGATCAAAATGAAGTTGACAATATGAAGAATATTCCTACTTCAGAACTCCCCAACTTCTATGGACTTGTTATAGAAGACCTTGACACCTTCTTGTTTGAGTTTGACATCCTCTATAGAAATCATGATTATACAACTAATGCTCATGGGCTTAAGCTATTTCCTGCAACTTTGAAAGAAGCTGAACTAAGATGGTTCATGAGCCTAGGTAGAGATACTATGGAGACTTGGGATGATATGAAGACAAAGTTCCTTGAAAAATATAATGAATATTGCAGGGGTAGTAACATGAGAGGAGATGATATCTTTAGGATGTAGTAGAAGGAGGATGAGAGCCTAGAAGATTACATTTCAAGGTTTCTTTTTTTCTTATAGAAATCTCCACACCATCCAGTCAATGAGGAGTCACAAAAGCTACTTTCCTTAGAGGAATCAATGAAAGTTGCATTAATGCTTTGGACCTAATGGCTAGAGGAGATATCACTCAAGTTCCTTGGGAAGACATCAAGAAAATATGCCAGAACTATTCCAGAGCAGCTTCAAATAAAGGAAGAGCTTATCAATCCTCTATGGGTAGGTCATCTACCAATGGAGTTTCAAGGATGGATATTACCAACTTGTTGGAAGATTTTAAGTAGGAAATTATAAAAAATCTATCTACCTAGCTGGATACACTTCAACTAAGAAGAAACAAGAGGAGGTAGAGGAAATGCTGATAGAATACTACCCTCATTGTAGACAAAAGAAGAGGGACTGTAGATGCAAGATGATAGCTAACATTGATAGCAAACAGATACCACCTAAGTTTAAACTAATTCAGACCAAGGAAGACCAAGTTTACTTTGTTGTACAAAGGAATCCATGGGCTCCAAGACAAGGTATGCCACTAGATCCACTATCTTTTTCTGGCCCATATTTCAATTCTTATTCATCTAGTAACCAATGGAAGCCTCCATATCCACCCAAATATGGGGGATATCCCCCATGGTCTTGTGGTAACCCTCCAAATTCTTGGCCCAATTATCAAAATTCCTCACCTCAATGGAAACAACCTCAGGGGAATTGGTCGTAGTACCAAGGGTCATGGCAACCACCTCCAGAAAACTAGCAACAAACACCTTAATGGAGAGGTTAGCAATGGTAAAACCAAACCCCTAATTGCATGCAACCACCTTCTCAACCTCAATATCCTACTATAATGCATCCACCTATTAATTCAAGCTCAAATGCACCTAAACCTGCTTAGCTGCTAGCCCAATCCACACCCAATCCAAATAACAAACCATAGCATTAATCGGTATATTCTGCAGATCCAATCCAATATCTTACATGTGCTATGAGTTTGAGTGACATTCACCTACATTCAAGAACCAATTTTCCAACTCCTCCCACACCTATTATCACTGAGCTACCTATGGAAGAGGAGGAGGAACCTCTAAATGATCCCATTCAACATGTTGTACCTAAATTTCTTGAACAAGTTCTAGAAAAGAGGACTACACAAGAGCCACCATTCCCTTAGAGATTGGAAGTTTCCAAGCAAAAGGAAGAGAAAGAGGAAACAACCTTTGACATCTTGGAGTAGTTGAAACATATATGTGTCTAGATACCCCTCTTTTAGGCCATCAAGGATGTTCCTATATATGTCAAGGAAATCAAAGAAGTATGTCTCAAGAATCCAAGAAGGAAAAAGAAAGAAACGACTATGGTCCATGTGGTAGGATAACTTGCTAACATCATGCTTGGAAAAGTGACCATTACCAAGTACAATGATCTAGGTGGTCCTATGGTAATAGTTTTCATCAATGAAATTCAAGTAAAGAACACTTTGATTGATCTAGGAGTAGCAATCAATGTGATGACTAAGGAAATCTTGCAACAATTACATGTGGTAAACATGTGATCCACTTCTATTGTCTTATAGCTTGCTGATAGTTCTACTGTGAAACCTAAAGGCATAGTAGAAGACCATGTGGTGATTCTAGACTCTTCGGAGTACCTAGCAGACTTCATGATTCTTTCTCCCAAAGCTACACTAGGAGGATATCCTATCATCTTTGGAAGACCATGGTTAGCAACAAAAAATTATTATAGTGGGCGTCAGTCTAGAGATATTACCATTTTAGATGGTAGGAGTACTAAAAATATTACTCTTTACCCTCCTACTCAGCCCACTCATGATGAGGAAATTTTTTTATGGCCACATGTTAGAGAAGAAACTGAGGAAGTTAATTTTGTGGAACATCTTATGATGTTGAGCAGAAGCCCCTTTTTGTAGGTACAAGATGATGATGAAGTGTTGACTAACATAATCCAAAACCATTGTGAATTTGAGGAAGTATCATCCTCTAATTCCTCTAGTTCTGTTGATCTTGTAAGAATACTGCTACCCATTATGCCTAAACTTCCTACAACCACTACACCTATAGATGAACTTCCTACAAGCACTCTTCCTACAACCACTCTATCAACATAAAAACTTCCTTCATTTATAGGTATGTTTCAAGCAATGTTTCCATATGAAGTCAAGGTACCTTGTATCAATGATGCAACTATGGTAGAGCTGACTACTCAAGTACAAGTGTCTAATGGAAGATAATTGAATATCAATAGTAAGTTGAGCAATGAGCACTAGGTGCAATTATATGACTTGCTAAGATCCCATTAGCATGCATTCACATGGGATTATGATGATATGAAGGGAATCTATCCAAAGCTTTGCACCCATAGAATCTATATCAGGGATGATTGCCAACTAGTATGGTAGCCTCAATGCCAAATTAACCCTACATTGAGAGAGATTGTTAAGACGTAACTGCAAAATTTGTTGGATGTTGGCTTTATCTACCCTATCTTGGATAGCCAGTGGGTGTCCCCATTGGTGATTGTGCCCAAGAAGGGAGGAAAATGGAGATTTTTTTTACTATCGAGAGCTTAATGTTGCTACCAAGAAAGACCATTTTCCCTTGCCTTTTGTAGATCAAGTCCTAGACTCACTTGCACGGAAGTAGTAATTCTCTTTCTTGGATGGCTTCAATGGCTACAATCAGATTCAAATTGCACCTAGAGACCAAGATAAGACAATCTTCACTTGTCCATGGGGGACATATGCCTATACAATACTCCCATTTGTCTTATGCAATGCACATGCAAATTTCCAAAGGGCAGTCATTATCATATTTTCTAACATTTCCCTTGATTGTATGGAGATCTACATGGACAATTTTACCACCTATGGAGCTGACTTTGATGAAGCACTAGTGAACCTTGGAAAATTCCTATAGATATGTGAGGACCAGAATTTGTCCCTAAATAGTGAGAAATGTTTTATGATGATGCAGGAAGGTATAGTTCTTGGTCACTTCATTTCCCACAAAGGAATTCAAGTCGACCATGCAAAAATTGAGTTAATTGTTGATCTTCCTATACCTGCAAAATAGAAATATGTTAGAATTTTCTTGGGACATGTAGGATATTATAGAAGATTCATCAAATATTTCAGTAAAATGGAAGCACCATTATACAATCTCCTGACAAAAGATGTTGAATTCCAATGGACAGAGGACTGTGATAAAGCATTTTCTTATTTTAAGATAGCTTTGACCCATGCTCCTATTTTAAAAGGGCCTAATTGGGAGATCCCCTTCCACATTCATACAGATGGATTAGATTATGCCATAGGGGTAGTATTGGGACAAAAGGAAGGGTCCATTGAAAATGCCATTTACTTCATCAACAAGAATTTTCAAGGAGTTGATCTTAACAACACTATCATAGAGAAAGAGATGCTAATAGTAATCTATGCTTTGAACAAGTTCAGACATTATATTAATGGTTATCAAATATTTGATGAAAAAGACTCTAATCTCACAAAGATTAGCAAGATTGTTGTTTTTGATGCAAGAGTTTGACATAACCATTGTGGAAAAACCAAGAAAGGCTAATGTTGTTGTAGATTTTCTCTCAAGATTAACTAAATCATAAGACAATCAAGTTATAGATGACTCCTGTCTTGATGAGCATCTATTTTCTATCAATGTTCAAACACCTTGGTATGCTGATATAGCTAATCAACTTGTGATAGGAAGAGTACCTCCTCATTTTTCACCAAAGGAGAGAAGAGTACTTATTGAAAAGTCTCTTCCCTTTTCTTGGATTGTTGGATGCTTGTTTTATATTGGACCTAATCATGTTATGAGAAGATGTGTGAGAGAAGATGAGACATATGACATTCTACATGCATGTCATGATGAACCCTATGGAGGAAATTTTGCAGCAAAAGGGGTAGCCATGAAGATCTTGAATACAAAATATTATTAGCCAACACTCCAGAAGGATGCAGAAAAATATACAAGGAAATGTGATAGGTCCCAAAGAATGGGCCGACCAGCCAAATCAAATGAAATGCCACTTCATCTCCAAGTAGTGATTACTCCTTTTGAAAAGTGGGGATTGGATTTTGTGGGACCTATTGACCCACCATCTCATGGTAAATCTTGTATTCTAGTTTGCACAAATTATGTAACTAAGTGGGTAGAGGTCAAGGCCATGAAGCATGCAAGAGATAATAAAGTCATATAATTCTTGTATGAAGAGATCTTCACCAGATATGGGGTCCCAAGAGATATTTTTTCTGACCAAGGCACTCAATTTACTTCAACTCTTATTACAACCTTGGTTAAGCGTATGTGCAAGATCATGATGGGCCAAAAAGTGGCAATATTATGGGTATTTATAGGGTATGTGGCCGACGACTTTTTTTTACCCAAAATTGATGAAATGAAAAGAGTTTTTAGAGGAGGTTCTCAACTTTCTACCAATGTAAGTTATGCTTTAATTTGAATTTAATAAATAATTATTATTCATTTTCTATTAGAATTATGACTAAAGTCCTGATCGATAGGTTGATTGAAAAACAACTATAACTTTCAAACAATATCACATTTTTTGAATCTGAAACATGCATAACATTCTATGCTTAAC
This sequence comes from Sequoia sempervirens, assembly GCA_007258455.2. Classification (NCBI taxonomy): domain Eukaryota; kingdom Viridiplantae; phylum Streptophyta; class Pinopsida; order Cupressales; family Cupressaceae; genus Sequoia; species Sequoia sempervirens. Next base: position 99,350,648 of record VDFB02193867.1, read on the forward strand.
ATACTATAGGATTAAAAAAAGAAAAAATAAATTTCATGAAGTTTTGACCAAGTTAAGGTGGTCAGACATACAAGTTTTTATATTTTTTAAAAGTTGTAATAAAAAATTCATAATTAATTATCTACTTGAAAAAAATTACAAAAAATTATGCATCACATCCGGATATAAGTCCTCTACTTATATATAAAATATTATAAAAAAATATTATCATTTTATTATGGTTATGGGTATGTGCAGGATCATGGTGGGCCAAAAAGTGGCAATATGATGGGTATGTGGCTGACAACTATTATTTTACCCAAAATTGATGAAACGAAAAGAGTTTTTAAAGGAGATTCTTAGCTTCCATTGATATAAATTATGCTTTTACTTTGAACTCAATAAGTAATTATTATTAATTTTCTATTCAAATTATGAATAAATTCCTAATTGATAGGCTGATTGAAAAACATCTATAGCTTTCAAACAATATCACATTTTTTTAATCCAAGACATGTGTCACTTTCTATGCTTCACATACTATAGGATTAATAAAAGAAAAATTGAATTTCATGAAGTTTTGACCAAGTTAAGGTGGTCAAACATACTCTAATTTTATATTTTTTTTAAAAGGTTGTAATAAAAATCATAATTAATTTATTTCATTTGGAAAAAATTAAGCAAAAAAAAATGCATCACATCTAGGGCATGAGTCCTCTACTTATATCTAAAATATTATTAAAAAAATATTATCATCTTTATTGTAGTTAGGTGGTTAGATAGACACCATTTCTCTATTTTCTCCTTGAAATTTTAAGTGCCAATTACATTGAAATTTCAAATTTTCACCAAATAGGATTTTTGTTTTTCTAAAACCTAGTAGTTTAGAAACTACATCCAATTTGCTACAGATTCTATTCTACATTTTGAAATAATAAGTAGATAACTTATTCAAATTTTTACATCAAGTTTCCTAACTATAATTTTCTAAATTTTTTGCCACTTAAGGGCCTATTTTTTCCTCCATGATGATCCCGCACATACCCTTAGGGTGGTTAGACAGACACCTACTTCTTATTTTTCCCCTGAAATTTAAGTGGTATTGCATTGAAATTTAAAATTTTCACCAAATAGATTTTATTTATTTTTAAATAAACCTAGTAGTTTAGAAACTACATTCAATTTTCTACATATTCTATTATTACATATATTTGAAATAATATAGATAACTTATTCAAATTTTTATGTCAAGTTACCTAACACTGATTTTTTTTGAATTTTTTGCCACTTAAGGGACTATTTTTTCTATGATGATCTTGCACATACCCTTAATGAATACAACATCAAGCATAGGAAGTCCACCCTTTATCACCCTCAAGCCAATGGACAAGCTGAGATTACCAATAGGGAGATTGAAGCAATGACCAAGACAATAGCCATTCATAAAAAGGATTGGGCAAGCATATTTCCAAAAGCAGTATGGACTTATAGAACTACTTGGAAAACCACTACAGGCTTCACCCCCTTTGAGTTGCTATATGGAAGGAAAACCATGATTCCCATTGAGTTTGAATACAAGACCCTGAGAATTATAGTTGACCTAGGAATCAACCTCTCTACAACACACAAACACTGAATCATGTAGCTGATTTCCTTGGATGAGATGAGGACTCCATTGTACCACACTGAGGTAGTGCAAAATTAGAGAATGAGATGGGACGATAAATATATTAAGGAGAAGAAGTTTCAACCAGGTGACTGGGCATTACTATATGACTCCAAGCACCAGGATAATGCAGGGAAGCTAAAAGCAAGATGGCTTGGATTGTACAAGATTGTTGAAGTCTTTCCTAATGGAGTTGTGCAATTGACTACCATTGACCCTGTCAGATTCAAGCTACCCATCAATGGTCATCATCTTAGGATATATCACAAGCCAACTTCTAAGGAGGAGTTCCTGCAACAACTTTCCCAACAGTTAGCAAATGAGTTTCCTGTAGTCGAAAGTGGCAGAACTAGCATCCTGCATTTTAGCTAAATTAAGGTATGTTACCACCATAATAAATATTTCCACTTTAGTGGGAATCCATTTCTTTTCCCATCCACCAATCCATCCATCTGTACCACCCTTCTCTCTCTTCCATCATTTCACATCACCTCATTCTATTCCACTTAATTTCATTGAATTCTCAATCATTTCTAAAAGGAAAATGGTACATTCATTTATTCCATGATCTTTGCAAGCATCTTTTGCATGTTCAGGTATGTGCATTTTAATTAGCACCTCTTAATTACTCTTTAAGTTCATTTCATGTAATCATTGTACAAATCATATGGTAATTTTCATAGCATGTCATTACTATCTATCTTGTCACCTTTCATTCTCCAACATGTGAGGACACATGTATGTAACCATTTAGGTTGGTGGGGGAATAAAAAATTGCCAAAATAACATAAGGTGTCAATTCATCAATAGTTTACGTCAGAAATTTAAACTTGCCAAATTTTGAAAATCTGGCTCGCATGTGTGATGTGATAGTGTTGAACTACCAACTCCTTTTCATTACCACCATCATTGATCATCCATTCCTCACCATTAATTATTCTATCCTAGCTAATATTATAAGCAATTTTTGATAAAAATAGACAGAAAAGGAAATTTTAGTCGATAGTTACAGTAGAGAATTTTCATAGCAAGGTGGTGATTTTTTAGCAGAATTTGCAGAAAGAAGGAATTTTTATAGGGTGACGACAATTTCAGAAGATGGATGGCAGCTTAATTCATCATGAACATTCAATTCATGACATTCTACTTCAAGACACACAATGTTTTCCAGAGTTACAACGATGCAGATGGTTCGATTACTTCACAAAATTAGAGGGATTTGATGAGGGAATTGCTCTTGAATTTCTAAAGTATCAAGGTTTCTAGCTAATGGATAAAATTACCCTATTTTGAGGGATGCTAGTTCAGTAAGAGCTGAATTAATAGTTCATGGTGACCCACCTATCAGCATTGACAAGCAAGGTGTGAAGAGGACATCTCTTCTCTAGCCCTGGAAACAAGCAACTATTTATATCATTAGGTACATTACCTATGAGGGGCACCTGTCTAATTTTCATTTAGTTCACTTCAAGCTCTTGAGCCACATGAGGCATGGAAGGAGAGTAAATGTGCCTAATGTCCTCTATAACCTTCTTTCCATCATGGTTGCTAAGACAAAAAATTAGGGACAGATTTCTTTCAAATCACTATTTGATAAAGTTACTAGTTCAGAAATCCCTAAATGATGTGTCTGAAATGTCTTGGGAAGAATTTGTAAATGTTCATCAATTTAGGATTGAGGAAATACCACCTAGGGTTTTACCCCTACCTCATAGGGTTAGCAGGAGACTAAGCTAGGTCAAAGCTACTCCTAGTGCTTCAACCTCTAGCACTAGACTTAGCACAAACCCCCCTACAATAAGAGAAGAGGCCATAACTATCAATTCTTCAGAAATAGAGCATTCCCCTGAAGCCAATTCCTCATTCGATTTTGATGACAATTTCCCCATAGAAACCCTATTGAGAACCAGGGCATGGAG